>VZTF01001115.1:1870242-1884996 GCA_013397755.1 Cnemophilus loriae
GTTGTTCTCTCCTGGGCGCCAGAATGGCCGCGGGACGCTGCGTGCCTGCAGCCCGCCGGTGGAATCCCCGGGGAGACTGGGACGGGCATCTCCAGGCAGCCCCAGTACCAGCTCCGTGTCAGCGCCCGCGGGCGCCCGTGCTGCAGCCCGCGCGGGCATCGCTGGGTGTCTGTAGAGTGCTTTGTTTCCTTCTGGGATGCTCATGCCCACCTGCTCTATGTCCATTTATAAAGGCAGGTGCGGTGCTTGGCTCGTCCCTGCCCCACCATGCCATGCACCCTGCCGAGCGTGGTGCCACCAGCCTGCACAGAAACGAAACACACCTACCTAGGAGCTCACAGTCCAGAAAAGCGCTCTGCAAGGCCAGCTACACGGGCTGAATTCCTGCAGTGCCCTGTTACGGTGCTTGTGCCACTCCACCATGTTTGTATGGCTACTCTCAGCCTGGCCATGGCAACAGCTGGCTGCCTGGGAGCATTCCCGTAAAAGCACTCGGTCTAGATGTCACTTCGATGTCCACATGCTGGCTTACTGTGCCTGCAAACACGGGGCCAGCACCTCTTGCAAGGCAGTGTTGAGCCACTCCTGCTGTCATTTACCTTATCCATATGGTGACTGGCTTCACCAGGCTTGATTGGTTTTATTTCATTTCTTTTAGTTTTATTATATAAACAAGATTATTATTATGTCCCTCAAAAGTATGCTTGGCATGTTTTTAATGTAAACGCCATGGTTCAAGAACTGATGCTGTGAGTGGACATGACATCACTAAAACAAATCCAGTCTTGCTGCCAGGAAGTGTGGACACCCCAGTATTCTGGAAGAACAGCCATTTATGGGGAAGATTTTATCTGTGCACTGCTGACAGTGTCAGGAGGTAGCATATCTGCAGTATTCCCCAAAAAACTGCAAAAAGCTGGTGTGCTAAGAGAAGGCTGGCCCCAGCACTAGGAAAAGCAGAGACCCAAGGCCAGGCCAGAGAGGCCACAGAAGCACAGGTTTTGGCATTGTGTCCCTTATGGACCCAGGTGAAAGCAGCAGCCCACTGCAGTTCAGTGATATGGCCATAGGGCCTGGACTCTCTAACACTTCACTCTTGCTAAGTATAATTTTGATGTATTTCTCCATAAGTGAAATATTACAGGGTAAATTGAGTTGGAAAAATTCAGCTCTGCCTGCTCAAGAATATGAGAGGATGGGAAACAGACCCTCAGCAGGTCGGAAACCTGAATCATACAGAGTGAGCAGAGAGGACCCCAATGAATGATGAGGCGTCCTTTCCACTCTCTCCCCTTTCAGTATGTTTCTCCTATTGAGTTTTCCTTTGTGAGTGTCCCTCCAGCAAGGCTCTCAGAAGAAATCAGTTTCCCTTACTTCAAGTGCAAGATGTTTACCCTGTTGGCCCTGCAAGTGGGAGGAGCTGTCTGGGGCAAAGAATAAACGTTTATTTTCTCTGTGCAGACAGAATAAGTGGTTTGTCTGGTCTCTACAGCTTTGCCACCCACGGTTGCTGCAGCGTGTGGAGCAGACATCCAGGCTCTTTCACCCAGCATGCAGGTCCCACACATGGGTCAGTAGCCTGGATTGGGGTGGACACCAACTGCCCTATTTCCACCATGGAGCAGCTGGGTCTGGCTGAAGAAGTACATGCCTTGTTACAGCCCTCCTGGTAAACCTGGGGTGAAAAATATAGGGCTAGAATGACTAGATTTTTTTTGCCACTGAAAAAAACCATTCTGTGGTCGATGAGACAGAGACAATGCTTCAATATCTGTATAAAGATCATTAGGCAGATTTTTACATCCCATCTAGGAGAGGAGTAAGAATCTCCATTTCTTCTACATCTGTGCTCCATCCTTAACCTAAACAGTGAAGGGGAAAAATTTTTGTTTAGAAAAGGTCAGAAGAAAAAAATATTTGCTTAGCAAATGGTGTGTTGGAAGAAAGTAGCAATAATGTCAAAGAAGGAAAAGGTGAATTACTCGATGCATATTAATGAGCAGAGGCAAGGCAAATTCAAGAAGATGAGTCAGTGCATTTTGGGAGTAATAAAGACAGCAAGCAATGAACAGCTGGTGATGGTGGGGTGAGGGAGTGAACAATCTTCTGGGCAGGGCCACTGGGACAGACAAAATTACAAACAAGGACCAGGCCCCGGTGGGATCAGGCAGGAATCCAGCCCTAGCTTCACTCCTCTCTCCCAGCCAGCTGTTCCTGCTCCTGCCATGCACCTTTTCACCCACGGAGTGCTCAGAAATGCGAGGAGGGACAGCAAAAACGGCTGTATCACAGCAAAGCATTTCAAGTCTCTCCAGCTCAGAGGAAAGAGGCAAGGGGCTCCCAGAAGAGCTGTGGGGCAGGGGGCTTAGCGATGAAGCAGATCGTGGGAGTGTGGTTGTCCCGCTTCTCAGCTGCAGCACCTCGCAGCCATGGGAACCCAGTACCCGGTTAGACTGGTCGGATGGGAATTTTCCAAGTCAACACCCTGTTACTCAGGTTCCTCTGGGGCAAGTAACTACACTGGCTGGAACATAACATCACTTCTCCAAGTGTTGAGACCGTGCATGGTTTCACAATGTGTGGCAGAAACTTCCATGTGCTCCCAGGACAGAGGGATTAGCATGTCTGCTGACGACTCTCCTGGTATTCAGCTATTACCACCTCTCCTGAATGGATTTCAGTATCTTGATGTGTGAGACCTCAGGTTTCTGCTGCTCTGTCTTGCCTTGTATTCCCACACGAATTTAGTGGCTCAAAGCTGCCGGTAAACAACCCAAACCTCATCTACCTACCCAACATTATCTGCAGCACAGGGAAGCCTCTAACAAGCAAATCCCTGCGCTTCCCCCAGATGCCCAAAGTTAGGACACATCACCTGCCCCGGCTGTGCTGCCCCCTGCCCTGCACTCTGGTTATCCACAGCAGGCAGATCAGCCTCGCCTGCTGCTGGCTGAGCCCAGAGCTGCCTCTGCTCTGTGCCTCGACCTACGTACAAAAGGAGGAGTTTTCTGCAGGCAGACGCAAAACCAGAGCCCTGACATTAAAAGAGTTATATAAGCCCTTACACAAGCTGCATCTAGCCTCCCGACAGAAAGGCAGCTAGCGTGGATCTACTGCTGTCTCCACTGAGCAGCGGAAAGCCCCTTGCATGGGGGGCAGGCAGAGCGGATCTGCTTCATGGCTGCAGCAGCAGAAGGAAATGGAGGGAACTGGTTTTCTGTCCGTTCAGAGCCTGGGGAACAGAAACTATCTGGCTCAAAACATGTGTTGGAAAGAACGGCACGTCTTCATTTGTAACACTGAGGATCCCTATTGCCAGCAGTCTTGGAAACAGAAGTGGTTTGCAGGGTTTGGGGTTTCTTTTTGATGGATTCCTACTAATGCACGGAAGTGAGACAAGTGGAAAATGTCGATACCTACTGGTCAGCACAGATAGCAATGTCAGGCCTTGTCAGCAACAGTTCAGTATCCTCTTAAATAATATCAATTAGGAACAATATTGTAGCGTGCTGCATTCAATCAATTTATAATCTTTTTGCATCCCTAAGTCATTTTAAAGAGGATAACCCCAAGTCAGAAAGAAGCGGAGGAAACAGCGATACAACTGCCTCAATCAGGCTGTATGATTGTTCTCCAAAGCACAAGACTAGTTATTAGTACCCTGTGCTCCCCTGACAAAACCAAGAGCTGCAAAACACTGCCTGGTGCTGCCTTGAGACAGTGCATGGGAGCCCAGGTGTTCAGGATACGCTTAAAGCTGAAATTCCAGGTCAGAAGCTCGTTATTACACAACTTGTGCACTCTGGGATGAATCCTCCTCCAGCTCTAGGCGCTAGACTCAGATGCTGGAAAAAGGGAAAGCTGCATTGAAATATGGGCTTGTATAAGTCAATAAAGAAGCTGCTTTTCCCCCCTTTAAATGAACACAGCATGAGATCTAGTACAGTCTTGCTGGGTTTAACAGGGGTCAAAAGCCAATGATACTTTGCCAAGGCATCCTGAAGAGAGCATACATACCTATATTTTAGTAATTTAAATCCACTGAGAGCGCTGAATTGTTCTTTTGTGTTTAGTTAATATGTCGTGTAATCTGTTTACATTTGTTAGTCTGGCATAAAAACATCGTAGTCTGTGGCATTTGTGGTTGACTATTTGCTTATTAGTTGTACATTTGAACTTTATAAAATATGCCACTTGTATGCCAGAAAAAACAAAGCAACAAAACAAACTGACCTCATTATTTCCAAGTTATGCACCAAAGTCTAAGGAACATAATCTAGTGACCGCTGTGAAAGCTCTGGCAGCAGAAACCTTTGCCCTAGGCAGCTGTCACCTTCTGTTTGGTCCAAGTGACTGAGTATTGCACAGCTACTGAGTTATTCTTGATCCTTTATTCCTACCATAATCCCAGGGATGGTCTTACTTTAAAAAAAAAACCAAACCAAAACAGGGTTCATATGTTGTAGGTCCTTGGCAAGCTGCTGGTGTTTTCGCATTAGACATGAAATTAGTTCTTGAACTTGTTGAGGCTGTCTGAACATGCCATGAATTTGCAACACACCCTCCCTGTGCAATTGCACGTGCACTGTATGTTATAATGTCCATGCAGATCCTTTCTTTTCACACAAGCCTCTCTTTGGAATAACATCACTTGCAACTCTGCTTTTTGCAAGAAGCTGTGGACGCAGAAAAAGGTGGAGACAACCCTGATGAGGAAACAGACTTGCTGAGGCCAGGGGTAGGGACTATACATTTACAACTCCAACTGGGAAAGGCTAAAGGGGTAACCACTGGATTGTTTAAAGGGACAAATTGCACCACTCTGTCAAAACACAGGTGGCTGCCAGAGAAAAAAGAGGAGCTGGCTCCATTCTAGACAAGTCCCACAAAATGTAGCACTGGCAGAATCAGCTGTCGCCCAACAAATTCAGTCTAAATTATTTGGAGAAACTAGCTTACCCTCTGTGTGCTTTGGGCAGGACTGGAGAGAAAACCATTCTTCATAAGGTTTTGTAAGATGCTTTTGAAAAGGCCTCACTAGATACACAATAGGCTCCTTCAGGTGACCCCATGCACGGCAGCTCCCCAGCAGCTTCAGAGTGGTACCAGCCTGGTGGAGACTCAGGGGGTGCTCAGACACCTGATCCCTCACAGGACAAGGTCAGGAGCCCTAACCCACAGCCTGCAGCAGGAAGGGCAGGAGGAAGAAAGAGGAAACTGCCTCCTACACAGCTCCCATCACTCGGTCTGGCAACACCTCCTTGACAGGAGAAACTCAGCCAAGCAAACCGATTGTGCCCAGTGCCACTTCCCAGCGGTTTCCCTGGAGGCAGAGACCATTTATGTTAACATATACGTGGTTGGCACCAGCCTTAACACCACAACTGCCTGCGATTTACAGCCAGCTGTAAGAGACAATCCCTTCCGTATGATGTCAAGGGAACCGTGTTTGTGCCCAAACTTCAATGCCCTCTTCAATCCCAGGTCGTTCTGGTTCTTCCTATGTGACTGAGCAGACCACAATGCTCTCTGGTGGACGGACTCCCAGAGAATGGGGTTTCCTATCACACTATGAGCAATCCTCATTTTATCCTCTGGCAATAGCCATGTGCTCCCCCACATGCCAGATATGAGGCTGAGCCCTGCTCCTGTCAGTGGGAATTTTGCCATCTTGGGCCGAGGCCAAAGCTGTTTGACAGTTTCAGCAACATCTCCCACTCTCAGGTTAGAGTAACTTCCACAGTAAGTATTTACTGTTTACTGGATTTGTGGTGTACAGAGCACAGCCTGCACTTGTCTCTGCTCTCTGTCACTGGATTTGCTCCCCTCCTCTTTGTGTCGCTTTCAGTAAGTTTTATATCATTTCATTTAATTGAGCTCTAGAATTACCCACTCTATTACATTTCAGTTCATGAGAAAAGTTCATCTAAGGTATGATCAGGCATATCACCATTGATTTTCAGCAGTTTATGAAATATCACTCTGTTTTGCCAGGAATACCATCTAACTATCTTATCTCAAGGGGCAGGAGGAGCATTATGGCACACTCAGAATGTATTTTATAAGCAGCGAGCAGCCGACAGGATGCAATTAAGCCAAGTATTACAGTCACGATCTGGAAAGGTTGCCCTGTAAAGTCTTGGTTTGCTGCCATTTTGTTGTGGCAGTCTTCAGATTGAAGTACATCTTGTACTTTACAAAGGTATTCCTACATATTCACTTAAGTGAATTCTCTGAAAGTTACCTTCCGGTGGTATGGCCATAAAAATACACTAGAAATTAGCAGCTGGTTATACATTTGGCATCTTTTCTATCTTTCTCCAGACCCTGTGGACTGGAACTGTGTTACACGAGATCCTGAGGTTTTTACTAGGGGGATACATGTTGAGAGAAGAATCTTCCCTGTACTTGAAGAGCCAAGACAAAGTGAGCTTCAAAAGACAGAGACTCACAGCCTCTTCTCTTTTTTCCTCTGTGTTTCGAGGTTTGTGGTTGAAAGCCTCTCAATAAACCTTGACCGGTGACTTTTGGACATATGCCAGAGCACTCCCATTCCTGATCTCACTTTTCTCCTCACTAAGTCACCAGCACATGCAGAGGCAGCTCGCAGGAGACTCTTATGCCTCTTTTTCTTACCTGAAGGTGCCGGATTTATTCGGAAAGCACTTGATCCTGGACAGCTTCTTCTAGAGACTTGTTCTGTGTGCTAAATGGGCAAAGGCATCTGGGCTCCGTCAGCCTATTGTCTGTCTCCCAAGCCCCTCAGCTGGCTGTCTGCTTTGATCAAGTGAAGGAGGGGTCTGCAACACCAGGAGGAATGGGTACTAGCTGCCCAAAAGAGGCACCAGTTCTGCTTTTTATGATTTTTAGCTCTTTTCGGGGCTCTGACCAAACTGGCAGGTCCTCAGTCAGGTACTGCCAGAAGAGCAGGACCCAAAATGGGAATGGAAAGCAACCACAGCAAGTGGCTTTCTACTGCTTCTATTGTTGTGCCAGACAAATGCCTGCTTATCTAAAGCCTGCAGTGCAAAGCCAAAACAAGACAAAGAAGTCCAGAACCATAACTTCAGGCTCACTCACTCTTTGATCCGGGTATTTTTTTTTTCATGTAATTGCAAACTAAAGAAATTCCCCGTTTGCCAGCACAAGAAGATTCACTTTCAGCCAGCTGCTGTACCAGCATGGTGCTTTCTGAACAGCATCTTTCATGCCCTCATGACACCTAACCAAAGATGGTACTGGAAGAAATTGCCTGAGTATCTAATTACAGCCAAGAATTCCCTGCTGCCCTGTCCCCAGTGTCACTGGAGGTTCATGCAAGCTGCAGAACATGACTTGACATCACTGGTTATGAGAGATGAAAAGGAAAGCATGAATGTGAGCAGAGCAGGAGCTGATAAAGATGACTGAGAAACCTGTAGAAAAATGACAGCTTCCTCTGTGGGGCAAGAAATGGCAGTATGCTTTTTCCCAGGAGTTCTTGGCATTGCCACTGCAAACTGAGGTGAGAACTGGGATTCAAACTCTCACAGTAGGAAACTGCCACTCCTGGATGCAGGCTTTTTAGTTGTCTTCATCTCAGATCCTTCACTAGAGGGGGAAAAGCACTGAGAAAGAAACCAAAACAGTTGTCTTCTCCTAAGGATTCAGCTACTTACAGAAAAATCTGACCATCAGTTTTCCTGCTTCCTCAGCAGCTCCCTCACAGCCCTGGAGAGCAGGTCCAGCCATCCTGTGCTTCCCTGCACAGGGCCATCCCCAGCTGTGAGCCTGCTGCCTCTGCCATGTGTGGCATTTCATCCTCTCCTCCAGATACTGGGGCTGAGCGTGGCAGAAGCCACCACATCCCCTCAGTCTATGGAATAGCGCTCACAGCTCGCTTTAACAAACCCCCGTGCTGTTGTTGGGGCCATAAGGTGGAGTTTGCAGGGCTGGATGGCACCATACGTGGGAGAGAGGGAGAGAAGTAACTCTTTCCTGCTGCTCAGTGTACTGCCAGACTGCTCTGCTCCGGGAAGTCCCAAAGGCAGGAATTGTGCACATCAAAAGCAAAGACGGAGGCTCCAGCCCTGGCCCATCCACGGAGATGCTCTTGCCCCTTCCATTACTGTATAACAGCCTCCACTGGCATGGGGCAGGCAGATGCATCCTGTCCTTCCCGACTGTACGAATAGATTTGTACCTTCCCTTGGTTTCCAGCAGCCGGCGAGCGCTCCTCGCTAGGTGGAGCTGCCGGAGCGAGCACGGCAGCGCCGGGAGCCGGCCCCGGGATCGCGGGGCGCTCCCCGGGCCGCACCGCGTCCCAGCCCTGCTCCCCGAGCTCCCCGTGCTCCTGTCACCGCCCATGTCCCTTCACTCGTTTCGGTTACACTGAAACTGAAAAAGCAAGATCTTTTCTTAAACAAAGTCGTGGTACGAAGTACACCCCTATCAGTGGTTTTCTCTGCCGTTCGGGCTGAATCTGCTAATCAATGCAGCCCTGTCAGCCTTTGATGTGACGGAAAATGCTGAAATATGATTTTCTAAAAATCATAAAATTATGCACATAATGATAGCCACCGCCACTGCTTTCTCTCTCCCACCCCCATTTAGATCATCAGTTTAATGATTTTCAGTTCCCTGACACTGGACCACCCTGTGCCAACAATTTCTAAGCAAAGCTCTCACTGCTGATTTCTATGGTGGGGCTGCTTAAAGATCAATAGCAGCGATGGCCTAGTGTACATGTATTTGTCTCACAGAGTGAAAGAAACTGTATAAAAGCTCCAGCTCTGCCAATCAGATTTCCAAACACTTTTGCTGCTAATGTGGAACTGAAGGAAAGCCAGACATTAGTTTTAGCCATAAAGGCTACTCGGTTAGCCACATCAAGAAATCCCTCACGTGGATGCCAGGGCAGTGCCTGGATCCATATCCAACATTTGTGGGGGCACTCACTGCCCTGCAGGTGCTTGGGAGGCTCAGCTGGCCAGCCAGGGCTGGGGGATGATGGGTGAACTTCTGTTGGATCTAAGCTGATGTCTTTATCCGCATCTCATACGCACACACGCTGCACAGTGGGAAGCTTCAGTTCAGCAGTGCTCAGTGGAAGGGGAAAAGAAGGTAACTTTGGAAGAGTGGCACCTTCACAGCCCTTAGACAAAGATGAATGAGGGAGATGGAGCACCAGTGTTTCTTGTCGCCTGGCCTACAGCACATACACTTCAACATCGCTGTTCACAGCGGGTTTCTAAAACAGTTTCCTTGCCTGGGCCTGATCAGCTCATGCATCCAGTCCCCACGGGGTTCCCAGCTGGAAATGGAGCAGGCCTCTCAACAGCAATCACGCCGCAGACTGAGGTGTGCAGAGGCAGCAGCAGCCCCGTTGCTGGTGCTCCCAGGTGGAGAGAAGAGCCACCCCTACCACAAGGACTTCAGTCCCTAGCGAGTTAGAGGGAAGTGCCTTGTCTGAGTGCCAGGTCACATCATGGGCGCATCTGTGCTGGATGCAGTGTTCGGTAGCACCACACAGGAATACACAAACATGGCAATTAGTACGGAAACACGGAGGGCTGGCAATCAGTAATGCCACGGGGCTGTTGCTAGCAGGGCTTTGGAGCCAGGATGCCAGCAGAGGGGTGGGTGTACCTGCAGCAGACCCCTGTGGCCATATTAAATGGGTATGTGATGTTTCCAGAGCGCAGTGTAATAGTGGAGGTGGTGACAAATTCTGGAGGTGTAAGCTGGACAAACTTCAGGTGAGGCTTGTACTGCCGAGAGGGGAGCGTGCAGCGTGGGCAGAGCCTGAGCAGTGCACGGCCTGGGATGGGAATGGGGCTCGGAGCAGAGCTGCGGCAGGAAGGATCTCCGGTGAACCTGTGGATTCTGGATAGACCGGCTTTCCCCCAGCAGGGGTCAGGCTGAACCTACGATCACAAATCAAAAGTAAAAGTAACTACTCCGCTTCAGCAGCAAGTATTCCCAGTGTTCCAGAGACGAGAAAAATGTTTTGCCATCCTGAGGGTGCGGAAAATGCTTGAACATTTCACTTAAGAAAAGCAAAAGAAATACTGAAGTGGTAACAGAGGTGAGTACAGGCAGCAGCCTGCAACACCCTCCTCTTCGCAGCTGTTTTAAAAAGGCAATGACCGTGTCCTGTTCCCATTCAGTCTCAGCCTCCGTTCCCAGTTACTCTGGATACGCTTCGGTGTAAATGCAAAGAGAAATTCGGGCAGGATGCGCGGACCACAGCGTTAGCACGGCAAAGTGACGGGAGCGTGTCCTCAGACATGACTGGAACCCCCCGGGGAAGGCAGAGCTCGCAGCATCCGCCACCGGCTGGAGAGGGAAATCCGCTCCCCGCACAAACCATTCCTGCGCGGTCAGAACAAGTAAGTAACGCAGAGAGGTGCCAGTCCTAGCGCGACGTCTCCAGCACACCCCCAGCGAGAGCTGGCAGCAATTCACGGTCCCTGGCACTCTGAAGAGCAACCCAGGGAGTCCGCAGTGAGGTCGCCCGCGAAGTGACGCCTCTGGCTTTAGCTGTCACCAGAGGTCTGCGGGCAGACACTCTGGGACAAGAATGTTAAAAAGCAGGTGAGATGTACCCAAAGGCCCGGCTCCTGAAAATTTTTCTGGCCGGCTTTGTCTCAGTTTATCGCCTAGAAAGAGGACACAGAGGATGGCATTTCATGCGTGGAATTTTAATGATAAATTTATTATATTTTAGTGTATCATTGGCATGCGGTTTTGTAGCCTTACAAGAAATTTCCGTTTCCACATCTCCATTAAATGTCTGATTCATTTTCTTGGCTCGTGGTAATGCCTCAGGCTACATCACTAAAGAATCAGTGCTCTGCATTAGATAAATATAAGACCAAGTCTAATTAACCTATTAACTATTTTTAATTAGCTTTTACTGTTCTTCAAATATTCAGTGTTTTTGAGGAAGCAGAAAGAGGATGAGAGCAGGCTGGTGCTGTAGAGATGCATAGAGCTAGCATATGGACCGACATTATTCATCATCATTGGCAGCAGCTCTGCTGTAGGGAATCTTGCAACAACATCACAATTTTCCTGCTAGAGTGAATGCCATAATGGACACATTTGTGGAGTGAGTTACGGCCAAGATAGAAAAAAATTTAAATCTTTATAGCATTTTTATGCTCTGTCTTCCTTTTTGGTAATCAGATCTTGATTAAGAGTTCGAATTAGCACCCAGAAGAACACTATGCTTTCCTGGCTCAGTTCCTTCCCACGATGTAGGGCAGGCGACAAATGATTCAGTGGCTTCGCAGTGCTGCTACAACAAAAAGGTGTCTGTGTACCTATCCACCACTTTAGGAAAGTAACCGCCTGCTTGCTTGCAATGAGGAACATATGGTTAGTGGCAAAATATTTTATTTGCTAAATAAAGCGACTACTCGATTTAGTTCAGACAGACTCCTCTCCCAGTCACGATGACTTATCGGGGAAAAAGCCGGGCAGGGTGGCGTTGGCCGTCGCCGCTGCCGGGGGGCCGGAAGAGCTCTGTGGGGCAGAGCCAGCCCTCCCTCGAGGGCAGCACCCCGCGCACAGCCGGACCCCGCGGGCGGCGCGGTGCTGCAGTGCGGCTTCTGTCTCGTCAGCTTGAAGAACATCTGACCCTGCAATGCCAAAGCACGTTCGACCTCTTAATTTTAGGTGTCCTCATGGTTTGGTTGGTTGTTTTGTTTTTTTTTTTTTCCCCTTTTCGTATATGTTGGGACCATTCCGGTCGAAGTGAATTTTGGAGGCACAGCTGCTCCGACACTCCTACTCTCTATGCCTCGAACGAGCAGATAACTACAGCTTTTTTTTTCTTTTTCTTTTTTTTTCTGACAACTCTTCTTCTGTGTACCTGTGAATTCATTCACATCTCTTAGCTTCCTCCCGGAGAGACCGGGCTACCCATCGCACCTCAGACCCTCCTTACTCACGGCCCCCGCCCCTCGCAGCCCGGGACTCCACTGTCCCCGCCACCCTGCAGTCCCCGGGGCCTCTGAGGGCTGCTTCCCCGAGGCCCCGCGGGGATTCTGCGGGAGCTGCCCTCCTCTCGCGGCTTTGCATCCTCCGGGATGCTGCTCCCCCCTGCTCTCCGCTGCCCCGGCCGCGGGCCGGCCGCTCACTCGTCCTCTCCTCCCGCACCCCCCGCTCGCCCTGGCGGCTATTCTCTCGTTCATTTACTGGACTTGGTAGTTGCTTTATCTGAAGCGGCGAAGCGCTTACAACGAGAACCCGTGAAACTGGTGAAGCGCAGCCGGGTATTGGTGAGCAGCCCCGGCTGCAGTGGGTCCGGTCAGTAACCCCATCTGCTCAGGGAGTACTTCGGCTGCGGCGTTCCCAGGCTGCGCGGTTTGCTCACCCCGTTAGTGAGGTTTGTTGTTGGGCTGGGTTTCACCCCCACGGCTGCCTGGGATGCTCACGGTGTCCCCCACCCGCTGCTCAGCTGCTGAGCGGCGCGGCGCAGCCCCGGCTGCCTCCCGAGTTACTTTGCCTGACTACTTTAGCTTAGGGACCGACTGCACTAGCTTAAGGAAAACAGCAGCTGAGCATGGAAAAGGAGCTAAACATTAATATTTTCGAATATTTCGGTTATTAAAGAGAGAGCGGAGGTAATTTTGACGTCTGCTTTTGAATCTGTTTCTCATGCAGGGGCAGCCCTATGGGTGCCATCCCAGCCGCGATGCCATCTTTAGGGAAGAAGTTGCACGAGGAGTTCCCCAAATAAACACTCGTTTTTACAGTATGCCATCAGTTCCTTACAGTAGGGAGGGAGGCAAAGCGCTTGTGCTGGAGGGGTTGTTTTGTTTTGCTTCCGCTAGAAAACAAGCCTAGAGGTGCCGGGCGGCGAACTCCCGGCCGGGCCGGGAAGGAGGCGCGGAGCGAGGGGAAAGGGCCGGTACGGCCGGTACCGCCGGGCCGAGCGTGGGGCTGGCAGCTCCCGCTGCCCGCACAGCCCCGGGCGGTACCGCAGCTCGGGCCAGCCCGGCAGGACCGCGCTGCGGGCTCAGGGCCCGCTTCGCCCCGCTCCAGCGCGGACCCGCGGCCGAAGCTGCCCGGCCCTGGCGGAGTGGCAGAGCTCCCTCGGGGCGCTGCGAGGAGGGAGGCAGCGGGTCCGGGCCGGGGGGGAGCCCCGGCCCCCGCACCGCCTCCTCTGCAGAAGGGAGGAAAAGAGGCTCCCCTGGGTGCTGGACACGCAGCGGGGCCGCACCGCGCCTCCCGCAGCACTTCCAAACGCGGTTTAGCATTTCTCTCCCCCCTAATTCAAATGCAAATCGGTCTCTTTCAGAGGCGGCTCTCCCCTCTCCACGCCCGCTGCCGGAGCCGAGCCTGGGCGCGGCCGGGGCTGCGGGGCCGGCCGTGCGGAGCTGCCGCTGCCGAGGGCTCGCTGGCTCCACCGCAACCAGCAGGAGAGCACTTTTTTGGGTTTTACTTTTCGAATATTTAAAAAGTGACCCGAGGACGAAAAAAAAAGAAAAAAAAGAAATCAAACTCGGAGATTTGACTCGAGCTTCCTGGAGGTGCCCTTCGTGTGGCTGTGCCAAAGTTAAGGCGAGGCAAGATCCTACGCGCCCTTTCTCCCGGTGTATTCCGCAGCTTCGTAATTTAAACTAAAACAATTCAGAGCAACAAAGGATTATTTAGAAATAGAAAGAAACATCGTTGCAGGTAGAGGACCAACATGCCTCCGCTTTAGCTAAGATTCGTAACTAAAATAAAATTAATTTTCACGCCGTCCTGTTTTTCCACGCTCGAGGAAAACAGAGTTCCCCACAGGTACAAGCACTCGGTCACAGACAGCACAGGGTAAAAATTGTTCTGGGTGATTTTGCATCACTCTTTCGTGGAATGCTTTGTAGGGGACACAAGGGATTTTTTTTCCCTTCCAGCCTCAGGCTACAGGAAGAGCCGTGAGCAGCCGGGGGCGCTGGGCGCGAGTGTCCAGGAGGCTCGCTGTTACCGAGGGCCTCGGGTGTACAATGCCGGGCGGAGGGGCCGGGCCAGGCGGCACCAACACCCGGTTCCAGCGGGCACAGAGAGCACCCACGCGGTCCAGAGGCGTGCGGGAAGGGCCGAGTCAGTTCACACCGCCCGTATCCCAAGGAAGCGCCGGGGCAGGCCCGGCCCGACAGGGACTGGAGTGGCTCCGCTCCCCGGAGTCTCTCCCAAGGCACAGAGACAGAGGGACAGAGAGAGAGAGAGAGAGAGAAAGAAAGGGAGGAAAAAAAGAACAAAGGAAGGAAGGAAGGAAGGAAAAGATAGAGGGAGTGGGTGATACGAATAGATAAAAAGATGGGGAAAAGTCAGAGGAATAAAGAACGAAAAATTAAACGAGAGAAGGGAAAGAAAAAGAGAAGGAGAGAGAAAAGGGAAAAGGAAAGGAAACGAGAAAGTAAAGGAAAAAGAAATAAAATATAGAAAAATAAATTAAAATAAAAAGAAGTAAAAATAAAACCTCAAAGGAAAAGGGAAAGGAAAAAAACAAAGGAAAAAGGAAAGCAAGAAAGAAAATTAAAAAGAACAGGAAAAAAGAGAGGAAAAATAGGGAAAGCAAAAGGGAGAAGAAGAGAAGAAGAAAGAAGAGAGGAAAAAGGGTAAAGAAAAGGGAAAAGAAAGGAAAGAAAAAGGGAAAGAAAAGAAAGGAAAAAGGAGAGGAAAAGTGAAAAGATAAAGAAGAGGGAAGAGGGAAAAGAGAAAAGAAGAGAGGAAGGAAAAATGGAAAGGAAAAAGAGGGAAAAGGAGAGAGGAAAAGGA
>VZTF01001116.1:0-32803 GCA_013397755.1 Cnemophilus loriae
GCAGAGAGTGGCAGTGAATGGTGAGCTATTTTGGTCTCCAGTCACTAGTCTTTTCCCCTTGCGATAAATGCTGGGTCCAGGTTTTTTTTGCTACCTTTTTGATCATGTGGGTGAGAGGGTTGAATTTATCTTTAGCACATCTGTGAAAAACAGCAAGTTGGGAGGAAGTGTCGATCTGCTGGATGGGAGAAAATGTCTTGAGAGAGACCAAGACAGGCTGTAGCTGTGCGCAAGAGCCGAAGGTATGAGCATCAACAAAACAAATTGCTGGGCCCTACTCTTTTGCCACAACAACCTCCTTCAATTTTTCAGTCTGGGGGCAGAGTGGCTGGAAAGCTGCCCAATGGGAAAGGCCCTGGGGTGCTGGTTGACAGCAGCTGAGCAGGAGCCGGTGTGTGCTCATGTGGGTAAGAAGCCTGCTGGCCTCCTGGTCTTCTGTGTGAGCAATAATGTGGCCGGCAGGACCAGGGCGGTGATTGTCCCTCTGTGCTGGGCATGGGTGAGTGTGTCCAGTTCTGGGCCTTTCAGTTCAGGAAGGACGTTGAGGTGCTGCAGCAGGTCCAGAGAAGATAAATGAAGCCAGTGAAAGAGCCAGAGCACCATCTTGTGAAGAGCAGCTCAGGAAGCTGAGGTTTTTCAGCCTGGAGAAAAGGAGGTGCCTGTTTGTGATCTTACCAGTCTACAACTTTCTGAGAGGAAGTTTTAGTAGCCAGGTGGGACTCTGTCTTTTCTGCCAGACAACTGCTGATTGGTTAAGAGTACATCGCCTTATGCTGTGCCAGAGGAGGTTTAGGTTGGATATTAGGAAGAATTTCTTCACAGAAGGAGTGATTTCACATGGGAATAAACTTGCCAGGGAGGTGGTGAAGTCACTGTCCCTGTAGGTCTTCAAGGAAAGACTGAACGTGGCACTTAGTGCAATGATTTAGTTGACATGGTGGTGTTCAAAGGTTGGACTCAGTGATCTCAGAGGTCTTTTCCAACCTGTTTGATTTTGTGTGGCTCTGTGTGACTCTGTGTAAACATGCTGTCAATCAGTTCTCCAACTGGATATGTATCTGAATTACTTAATTCAGACCTTTATGAAACAGGATACAAGAGGAGAATACAAAAAGGATTTTTTCTTCACTTGTGGTCATTTTTTGCATTTTCAGAACAGAGATGAATTATAGGTAAGATCAATTTCTACATTCATGTAGCAAATTTACTAGGCATGTTTAGTTTGGGACACCAACAATATTGACATCTATGACAAGTTTTGCCATCAAATTCGGGGAAGATTGAATTAAAGAAGAAAAACCAAGAGAGGTAAAACACAAAACATGAGTAAATGCAAATAGTACCATTTAAAATTCCAGAAATGGTTTTGTTTAGGTTTGCTTGTCAGTGGATGTATGGGGAAGGAGAAGTTTCCTTTTTCCTAGGAAAGAAATTAAGTTTTTTGAATGAGATGTGTATATCATTTGATATTCATCTGGTTATGGAAAATATACCCTCTAATTATATGCAGAATGGTAATCAATTACTTATTTAAGCAGCTTTTTTGATAGTTAATCAACCATTGCCAATGGCTCTCTACTGCAATGACTGTACTGTGTCACTGTCACTGCTTATACATGTCCCTGTTAATTGGATATCACGACTATTGCCCTATTTTGCGTTATACAATTTAAGTTAGTTTTACATGAAATACAATGCAGCATGTTACAGGGGTTCTATTGAAATAATCCAGGATGGACATACAAGGTAATTAAGTGTTTTGCCTTCAATTACTCTTTGTGTAAGTTGATCGTTCAAAGTTCTCTGCACTGTTTACAGGAGAAGTAGATGAAAGATTCTGTACTTCAGGTTTAAGAATTTCTATATTATCAGCTCCTTAGGGTGAGGACAATCTTGTATTGTGCATTTATGAAGAAGCTCAGACTTCTAACTCATACCACAGATAATTATCAGTGAATTGTTATTTGCACAAAGTACAAATATAAGTTCCATAGTTGGTCTGTGATATAAATAGGAATGTAGCCAAGCAATTAAATTATCATAAGGCTTCAGTCTAGTCTATCAGATATTTTGAAGGAAGACATTATTCTTTGCATTCCAATGAAATTTGTAACTGATTGGAGATGTTCCCAACGTAATAGAGTTACAAATGTATAAACCCATTGAGTTCAAAGTGTGATTGGCTCCTTTATTTCAAAAAGCATGCTCCTCGTTCTTTTGCTTTAATACAGCTATTGAATATGCCTTATGTAGGAAGGGTAGAGATATAAATTATTCTTTAATTTTCCCTGATACCGATACACTTGGCTTTATTTAGACAGTTGATATACTGTAATCATATTTTATTTCAGTAAGTTTAATAATTTTATTCTTATCTTGCAATACTCTAATGTATTCTCTGGAGTTCTCTATTTTGTTTTTGTCTCAAAATATTAAACTGCAAAATCATGAAGGCTGGGAATAACATTTCATTATGGCTATGATCTTTCCCCAACACAACAGATTGTTGGTCCCCAATTTGACAGTCTGACATATACGGAAAACCACTATCAAAGAACCAAAGGTATTTGTAAGAGTATGTGGAAGAAGAGTATCTGGGAAGACATCTGTGTGCCTGGTGCCAGCTGCTGAGGCAGGGTGCTGTATCATCCCCAGTCCTGGTGGGAATGGGAAGTGTGTGTGCATTCATCAGTAAATTCAAGCTGGGACAGGTTTATCAGTCAGACAGGTGGGCTGTGCTGGTACTCACAGGACTAGCTGCAAGTGTGCAGTGCGTGAGGGACAGCTGTGTGTGTGTGTTTGCAGTGAGCACCAAGCTGGACCAGCAGGCAAGCAGGGGACCCATGGGGCAGTTGAGGTGGCCTGGGATCCAAGCAGGAGTGCAGGGACAGCAGAAGTCCTGTGATGATGCTCGAAGGATCCACAAATAGTTGTGTGCTTGTGAACACAGAGAGTGTGTGTGTGCAACCATGACTGCCCTGTTCTCTCTGCAAGCTAAAGAGAAAGAGTGGACCTGGCTCCCTGCGTTTATGCTGTATGTGAGTCCTGTGTGTGGCAGTACGTGTGATCAGCCATGTCAGTGTCTGTGTGTCTCTGTGTTTTTGTCGCTGGGACATGTGCCCTCTTTTGCTACTGGTTGAACCAGCAGCTGGGAAAGCAGCAGCTGCATCCCTCAGTGTGAGGAGAGACCCTGAATCCTGGACACTGGCTGAGGCTCCAGCAGCTGGGCAGCAGAAACCTGAGCTGGAGCAGCTGGAGCAGCTGGAGCAGGAGATCACGTTTCTTATGTCACTTAACAGTGTTATCACAACACCTGTCAACATGGTTTTTCTACATTAAAAGATTAACAGGTGTGAGAAGGCAGGTTCCTAAGTCCAGTGACAAAACAGTCTATTTCTGCTAAAACCCACGACCTGTCCTACGTATACACAGGCTGGGACCGCATGGCAGACTGACGTCACAGGCCATCCTCAGAAGAGCCACTTTCTTACAGATGTTGGTGATACATTAGTTTCCAAGGATACTGTTAAAAAGTATCAGTAATTCCCTTAACTAGCATAATAGTAACACAGCTCTAGAGTATAAATTGAGTAGACAAAGAATCTTAGGAACAATCAAAATCAAAGAAGTTCAGGAAGCGCAGAAAAGAATAGACAGTGTCAACTAAAAAGCTCTATTGAAACTCTAAGAGCAAATCAGATTAACTGTTGTTATTTATGTTGAAGGAAAAGATACTGACTTCCTTAGAAAGCTGATTCAGATCTCAGTTGAAACTTCTTTTTTCAGTTTTAATTTCATTGTTTACATATGAATAAATCAATCATTTTTGAGGAAAGTGCTTTTCATGAAAAATGTATTTTTTATTTTTTGTTTCAAATGATACATGGTTCAGTTTTTAAAGCAAACATATACTTTTGGATTGCATGTAGTTCAGCACATGGCCCAGTAACTTGATCTTGGTTGAAGAAAATATTTCATGAATTTATCTTGGTTTTCCTTTAAATACGGAAAGCCAAGGAAATTATCTCATTTGCTTTGTCAGCCTGTCCCAGTAATTAACAAACTTTGCTGTTAAGAAGTTCACTTCTTGCTGATTTTTTTTCTGGCTTCAGCTCCTAATTTTTTATTATTTTTATTATGTTCTCCAGTACAGTGACATGGTCTTCACCACTTGCAGTTTTCTGTCCATGAAGATACCTCTATAATGTAAGCAAGTAAACTTTCAATCTTCTTTTGGTTTGTGGGGCAGGGGGGTTTCCCCAGTTTAAAACAAGGCATTTTGCAATTTTTCACACTTCTGACATACTGTAGTTTTTTGAAAACCTGATCTCCAAACTCACACATACTTTTCTAAGTTTAAACAGTCCCCCAGTCTTTCACAGAATGAAAAACAAAAACCCAAAACCCCCTAAACTTCAGAGATGAAGATAAAGTTTTCTTATTCCTGTGTCCCATAAAATAACTAAACTTTTTCCTTCAGCATCACTGCAACCTCAGTCACTCACGTATTATGGAGAATGTTCCTTTGCCAGTCCCCAGGTGTGTTCAGCAGGTACATTTGTCTCACAAGTAAAGCATGGATCGTATTCCTCTTTAAAGTTTGGAAAAGTCTCTGTGAAAATACACCAGAGGAAGAGTGAGACATCACACAGGCACAATGAGGAATAAGGAGAAAATGTGTGAGAAAGCGTTCTTCAAAGACGAAGGGGAGAGGAGGGAGAGGAGGAGGAAGAGGAGGAGGAAGAGGAGGAGGAAGAGGAGGAGGAGGAGGAGGAGGAGGAGAAAGAGGGCAGGAGGGGCTGCAAGCATGGAGCAGAGATCAGCATCAGCCCTGTAGATCCACCATTTATTTGCTTTGCACTAAGGTGAATTTCATGTCACCAGAAAACATGGTGCTGTTCACATGCTGAATAGCCCCTTTATTTTCAGAGTGCTGACTGAAGGAAGCTAATCTTTAAGTACGTCAGAATTAGAAGGGCCTCCAAAGAGGCCCTCAGCATTTGAGCAGTAACTAAAATTGACCCAAAAGCTTCTCAAAAAGAAGGGAGTGAAAAACCTGGAACAAGTTATGAAATGAAACAAAGGAACCATAAGGAAGATAATAATAACAAGAAGAACATAAAATATTAAAATAAATATTGATCTAGAAGAGACAGAGAAGATCTGTTCCACATGACTTTGAATGTGTGAGGAGGATATTTAATAGTTACAAAATGGCAATTGCAAAAAAATTAAAGAAAACCAGAAAACCCAACAACTTTTTCACGAGAGGTAGAGTGCAGAATACTTTGACATGAATTTTACAGGGCCAGATTTATCCATGTTCCTCCTGTGAAAAATGTCATGAATTTCCTTTGAAAATATGTAATTCATCATTCTTAAAAATAACATCATAGAAACATGGTGGTCCTTGAGACTTCGAGGTCCATTATAGAAGTGGTCTCACTGGTGGGTGGAGATATTAAATTAGAGATCACTTAATACTATTATTTTCACATCACTAATCAGAATCTAACAGCTTAAATAGTTATAGAGCATGAAAAGCGATGGAAAACCTCCTATAAGAAGTTAGTTTATTTCATACTTTCAGAGACTTTGTAAGGCTTCTTCTTTCCACTGTGACATACTTTTCTTCTGCTCTTCCTTTTTTCTCTTCTCTGTGAACCATTTAATTTCAGTGACAAATTGATGAAATGAAGGTTATCAAACAGAGCAGGGATGAAATATTATGGTCCTAATCTATTGATACAAAGCTTTTTATGAGTACAGAAAAAAACCTGCATGTTAACTTTCCTTAAGCATTTTCTCAGTCACTTAGAAGCTGGGGCAGAACTGCCCTTCACAATTGTTGAAACAAGGTTAAGAAGCATTACATACTACTCTATATTATCCATACTTTCTGGTTGTTCATTTATACAAGGTTGTAAATACATATAGAACCATTTCAATCTGTTTTGTATCATCTGCTTTTGTGCTTTATTACAGTAAGAAAGGGACTGCTAATATATTCATATTGCACTAATACCTGCAAACTATCAACCATATAACTCAGTCATTACACACCTTAATAAATATCAATGCAATTTTAAAAGAGAAGAAATAAATGTCTCTGACTAATATTTCTCTAAGATGCATAGAAATTTCTGGTGTCAGTATGTGCATCTCCAACCTGACTAAAATCTCTCTTTATTGGATGAATGGGCAATCTGAACTGTTATGCAAATATGACCTTCAAGAAAGTTGAGAGAGGAAAAAAAAAAAAAACAAAGAAAAAAGGAAAATAATAAAAAAACGAAGATAACTTTGGCTGTCCAGAATTATTTTATAGATGCTTCTTAATTCTAAATGAGAAACCAGAATTATCTTATCTTTTAGACGTTTCTTATTTCTAACTGAAAGACTAATTATGCATTAAGATCTAAAGTTTAACAAAAACAACTTATTTGTTGTTGGGGAAGATGAAACAGAAAAGACTTATAAATATGATTGCCTGGCAAAAGATGCTGAGTATATGGAAACTGTGAACCAGATAGAAATGAAAGCATACTTTGAGATACCAGGCCTTGGTTACTGAACAACTGGAAAACAATGGTATGGCCACTGAAGGTAATCCACTCTTGATTAAACAATACCCGCTGCTTGAAAACAGGTCCAAGGGTCAGAGCAGACCCTGCTAGCTTGGCAGAAGGGGTCCAAAGAGTAGTTTAAAATGTAACGCAGTATAGTAATGCAATGGTTCTTATAGGCTGTATGTAAATGCTATAGGATTTGTATCTTGTACTAGGTTGGTTGATGAAAATTAGAATATTCAACACAGAAGATGATTTATTGTATTGTAAAGGACTTCTACGGGCGCTATACTTCTTCATACTTCTTCTCTCCTTCTCTTCAGCTCTCTCTCTCTCCTGCTCTCCTTTACTTCTCTGGCCTGCTCCGAGCTGCGGCTGGCAGCTCTAAGCAGGCCCCCTGTACCCGCGCCCTTCGTAATAAACCTCATGCTCTGAGACCTGACTTCAGAGATCTCTCGTCTCCATCCGTCCCGACCGTCCAAACGCCACCGAGACTTCTTACAATTTGTATTATTTTTAATATAAAATGTGAACTGTAAATTTGCTTACTGAGCCTCAGATTCTGAAAACAAATTTGGAAACACACAGAGTGTGATGGTGTCATCTGGGTTAGGTTTGATTTTTTTCATGGTGGCTGGTATGGGGCTGTGTTTTGGATTCGTGTTGAACACAGGGTTGTTAATANTTTCTCTTGTTTTGCTTTGCTTGTGTGTGTGGTTTTGAATTGCCTATTAAACTATCTTTATCTCCACCCATGAGTTTTCCAGCTTTTACTCTTCTGACTCTCTCCCCAGCCCCACTGGTGGGGGAGTGAGAGAGTGGCTGCTGCATGGGACTTGGCTGCTGGCTGGGGGTACACCATGACGCTTCAGAACAAAGAGTATCCAATGGTTTGTAAGCTCTATGATCCAAAGACAGATACTTCAGTAGAATACTCCTATCTGTTAGAGGATTTTTTTTCTTTGTTCTAATATCTGCACAAACTGTACATGTCTTCCTAAGATTCTGCAAGCAAAATCCATGCAATATTAGCTGAAGACAGAATGTTCCAACTCATGCAAATATATAAAATGTATGAGACGAGCACTGAATTAAGAACATTCCTACAATTCTAGCAGTTTCCAAGAACGTGACTCATCTACAAGTTATAAGGCACCTGTAGTAACTGCTGCTGTTGGCAAAATGCAGTACAGCTCTGAGGCGGGTTTATGTTCGCACACGCACCAGGATATGGATGTGAGAATTACTGAGCTCCATTCATCTCCTTCTTCAGGAAATGCTAAACGCTTTTACCCCATTTGTCTCATATGCATCAACCCAGAATTTGAAGGCTATAAAAAATATCCATTCTGGAGATCATCGGTGCCTGTAGCTTCAGATTTGATCTCTTTTTTTCTGCAGACAAATGATTAGGCTGTGGCTAGGCCTGCCTAGTGTGACCTGAGGCTAATCTAAACAAATACATCCAAAAGATGTGGAAAAGTGCTGGACACTGATTAAGAAGTTGCCAAATGTGACAAATAACAGAGTGAGAAGCTGAAAAAAAGATAAAGAAAATGCATGAATTTCACAAGTGGTTAATGATAAAATCATAGAATGATTTGGGCTGGAAGGAACCTTAAAGGTCATCTAGTTCCAACTCCCCTCCCATGGACAGGGACACCTTCCACTAGAGCAGGTTTCTCAAAGCTCTGTCCAACCTGGCCCTGAAGACTTCCAGGGATGGGGTATCCACAGCTTGTCTTGGCAAGCTGTATCAGTGCCTCATCACCCTCGCAGTAAATATTTTCTTCCTAATAGCTAATCTAAATTTAACCTCCTTCATCTTAAAGCCATTCCCTAACAGGCAGATCTGACAGGCAGATCAAGCATCATGGTATCACTGTGCTGGTGTAAAATGCAGAGCTCCAGAATTTCAGAGCCCATCTGTCCATGCCTTCATAATGTTCTTATTTTCTTCTTTTCTTCAGGATTTAAGTCCAGTGAGGTTACTTAATTCTGAGCAATGGCACATGCATTAATGTTAACCATGTAAAGCTGACCTAGTTTTATCTTTGCTCTGTAGGCAGTGGAGTAATATAAGAACCAAAGAGCAATCCATCCAAGATAATATGACCAATACAGAGGTGATAAATCATCAAATAGAAGTTTTTCTTTCATTGTACACACCAGAATTATGGACACAATGGGATATAGGATGAAACTAGGCTGTTTGTATATGTATATATGTGTGTGCATATACAAATACATATACAGGTAATCTCCCTTCTTTGCTACTTCATACTGAATCCATTTCTTCTTTTCTATTACATAAAGTATATGGACACCAGTCTTCATGAAACACATAATGGGTATTATTCATTGGAGATCACAGTCAAATTTAAAGCTCTTTTCCTTCAAGTTTTGTGTTAAAATCAATTCAATTATATATATACTACTACCACTACTAGTCTTGGATTATACATCACATTTCAGGTCATACTAATGGAGCAACTGTGTTGCAAGGCATTAGCCTCAAGCTGCAGCAGCTGCTTAAACCTGAGAAGTTATGATGAAAATTGGTATAGGATTACTTTTCCTTCTGACTGCCCCCAACAAGTCTCCGCAATTTATTTGCAAATCAATGTCACGTTCCTTGTCTCGAGACTGGAAATTCTGCCAGCTACTCTTCAATGTATCTAGTAATACCAGAAACTTTCTGCAGCCTATATTTGCTCTCATATAAAAGACTGTATGGAGACAGCTACAGCCCAGAGACTCATTTTTAGGGTGGCTCCACTTCCTTACTACCAAAAACTTTGGACTAATCTTGTGTGTACTGCACAAAACAAAATTAAGAATATAAAGAACCACTTGTAGCTTAGAGAAAACAGGTGACTGGCAATTCTTGGTGTATTGAAACAAACTTCCAAAATTATTCTCAATATCGTTGCAGACAGTAACTCTTCTTTTAGTGCAGTGAAAAGAAAGTAGAGATCAGACCATTTCTGATCTACATTTGGCTTTGGAATAATGTATTCCTGCTTTTCTTCACTGTAGGGAAGACCCAAAAATGAAAGCATGCTAAGAAGCATGAAACTGGAAGTGGTTTAAGTGACTAGTTGTATCAAGAGATCTCCCTTCATCCGTTACTCAAAAAGATAACTGTTGTTCTTCATTAATGAACTCTTTCATGTGCTGTCCATGATTTCTGGCCCACCAACAATAGAAGTGTGACTACAAGTAATTTTAAGGTCATATACTTTTCTTTCTGCAATTTCAGTAGCAATCAAACTTATCATTCAGCCTTGAGCAAACAACCTTGACCCCAGCAGCATTTTAAATGAACACTACAGCAAATATATGAGCATAATTACAGTAAAATAACAACTTTACAATAAAATAAACTTTAGAGTTTTGCTGTTCAAGCCTTATTGTGCTATCTATATCTATCTGCATTAGTCTGAAAAGCTCCTCGCAACATCAAGGACACCTTAGGAGAGGGAGGCTACTGAATCATTTACAATATTACAAAAATGGCATATTATGGCACTGTGCCTTTGAACACATAAAAGAGCCTGGGAAGAATTTTAGACATGGGTGTCTGTGTACATAAACACAGAGGTTTAACTTCAGATGTGTGATCACAATATTTTCCTGAAAAGTATAGTTCTATAGTGTAGAATGATAAAAGCAACACAATGTCAGTTAGGTGTAAGTGTAAAGGAATATATTTGAGGTATGTGTATTTTGTAGCCTGAAAGAATTTTCATTCTGTTTTATCCAAATATCATTATAAATAATCAAAGAACCAAAATAAGCTCTCCTCATTTCCTGGAATTAGTCACTGGAAACAGAATACATCCTTACCAGTTAGAGCATGACCTCTTCCAAGCCTGATTACACAGGAGAATGGTTATGAAATGGAAACATTAAAACAATATGATTGTGATATTTGTTTTTGAGTTTTCCATGGTTCTGAACTCCAAGTCAATGCTGCTGAAGAGGATTGTGTTACCTGTCACTGCACAATCTAGCTTTTGCATACCACTCATGAAATATTGAAAAAGAAGACAAAACACCAGTGTTTATTGGCACAACAGATCCATTTGCTGAAAGCATAAATATTTATGATGAGTCCATGGCTAACACTGTGACAAAGTATGTCTCTGAAACAATAAAGTTTTGTGCTTTAAAGAGATGGGGCTGTCTTCCCAACAGAGACTGTTCCTAAACCTGGACACTGAAATGTGTTCAGACACGTCTTGAATTCTGACCCAGAAAGGCATATCTTCAAAGAAACTGCCACAGGTTTGGGAATTTGCTCACACAACTGGGACAATGTTTTTTAAACTGTAATATATGAGCTCTTGGCATTGAAACTGTGTGGTTTATATATATATGCACACGAGCTAATTACTAGGCAGTGGGCAATGTTCTCTAGCAGTTTGTACATTTGTTGCTATTGTTTGCTGTTTCTATTATGACAAAACACAGAGCCTGCATTTGAGAGCAACACCATTCTAGGTAATAGTCAGGCATAACAGCAGCCTGCTTCAGAGAATTTGCAATTAAAGAATTAGATTGCCTAGTACAAAATTATGATACTTAAAACTGTACTTTTCTGAAAAATGTACAACTTTTAAAGTTGTTTTAATCCTTACCAAACAGTTCAGTTATTTCTTCATTTGTTTGTTTCTTCTTTTGTACTTTCATTTCAAGGTTTTTGGAGAAAAATATTTTTCTAAGAGAAATTTAAGATTTTTTGTTCTTAGCCCACTCAAGCTGCTGCAACAAAAGGTGACTCAGTTTCAGTGTAGATTCTCAATTAAATTCCCTAAATGTAGGATTCATAGAATCAAAGAATGTTTAGAGTGAGAAGGGACCTTAAAAATCATGGGCAGGGAGGCCATTCACAAGATCAGGTGGCTCAGAGCTCCATACAAGTTGGCCTTGAACACTTCCAGGGATAGGGTGTCCACGACTTCTCTGAGTAACTTATTCCAGTGCTTCATCACCCTCTGGGTGAAGAATTTCTTCCTAACATTTAGTCTAAAACCTACTCTCTGTCAGTTTAAAACCATTGCCCCTTGTCCTCATGTTCTGCTTGTATAAAGAGTCCCTCTCCCTCCTTTTGATAAACCCTGTTAAGGTATGTCCTGGTTCCAGCCAAGACCGGGTTAATTTTTGCAGTAGCTGGGAGGAGTATGGCTAAAATACTGAGATTATTCTATAACATTCAGATAATTGAGGGCATGGGGTATAAGGACTCTCACTTCCTAGGAGAGGAGGTTCCTTCCAGTCAATAAAACACGATGGCACTCTGTCATTGTTTGTTGTCACATGCCTTCCGTGTAAGTAATTTCTTTTTCTTATACCTTTTGTTATTAATATTGTTAATGTTACTGTTCATTGGCTTATCTTATTGCATTTCCAGTACATTTTTCTTATCTCAGCCTCTGATCTCTGCCTTTTGTGCCTCCAATTGGATGGGGAAACAACTCGTGGTTTTGGCCAAAGTACTAAACTGGAAAATGCCATTCCTAAATGAAGACCCTTCCAAAGTACTAGAAGGCTTCAGTGAGGTCTTCCCAGAGCCTTCTCTTCCTCAAGCTGAACAATCCCAGCTCTCTCAGCCCGTCTCCATAGGAGAGGTGCTCTAGTCCTCTAAGCATCTTTGTGGCCTCCTCTGGACTAACCCTAAGAAGTCCTGATCTTCCCTGTTTTGAGGATCCCAGACCTGGATGCAGTACTCTAGGTGAGGTCTCATGAGAGGGAGACCACGTATTACTAAAGGTACCTTCGGATACTTAAGACATTTAAATTGAGCTGGAAGACAATATTCAACACCTACAGAAGAATTATGTCCTTCTGCAACAGCAGCTTGCAGCCAGCCAGGATACAGAGTATTTTATAAGGTACTGGGTGTGTATCTTTAAGCAGCTGAATGGCTGATCTACATGTCTGTGTCTGTTGTAAGCTACTCTTGAACTACTTAATACAATCAATAGAGCTTATTGAGCTTTTCAGATCACCCAAAGGTAGACAAATAGAATGTGATTTGTATACTAAACATATCTAATGCTATTTGGCATGCCCTATGCATCTTATCTGCTCCCCAAAGTGTGATCTGGAAGGATGTGTGTCTCCTGAACTTCCTGTGTTGGATTGGTGAGTCCTGCTGCAGATTTCTGAGGGCACATTAAGATAAAAGAACTGAGCCCATGTTAGCTCAACACCTGAATGGATTTTCCAGCTGCGCTGTACTGCCATGATATTCACTGACTGAAAGGGAGTTTAGAGATACCTAATACCTTTAGAGATACCCAGATTTAGGGATCAGCAAGAATCCCTCCCTTTGTGTCTTATCCAAATCCTTAACATCAAAATTAACTGGACTGCAATCCATCCAAAATACAGCAAAGACCTCCATTTTAATTTAATATACGTTTAAAAAAAAAAAAACTCAAAAAACCAAAATCCCAAGTTTCTTTTTGTGCAAGAGACAGATACTTAGAATACTGTCTTCAGACAAAGCAGATCAACATTTTATTCTCTTCACTTCAGGTATTCAAAACAGTATTACTTCTTTCCTGAAGCATGTTCTTTCTAGCAGTCTGTAGAGTAGAGTGCTGTGAGATCTAAGAAGGAAGAACAGGGTTTTAGTACCCTCCTGTTTATGCTGTTGTAAATAAAATTGAATGAGACAGAGAAAAAAAGAGTACGCCTTGAGAGTATCCAACTGTCTCAGCTTTCAAGCAGAGGAAAACTGCTCTGACTTCTGCCTGTGAACAGCTTCTCTAGTTTCTATTTCACATTCACTTGATAAGTATAAGTAATTATTTGGTTTTTCTGAGAGCTTCTGCCCTCTGTTTTTAGATTAACATTTTAACACCAGCACTTCCTAGAATGTTCTCTAAAGGATGTAGCATTCTTGCTTTCCTCCCACATCCTCTTTCCTTCTGTAAGGCAGGAAGCAACAATCATTGCAGAACTTTCAAAGCTGTATGTATGTTCATTAGTTCTTTAGCCAATATGTCCTTAAATAATTCTGTCATTTTGTTTTGTTTTGTTTTCAAGAGAGCACATGAATTCTGGTTTCTTTCCATTATTCAGATGCTACTTTTCATTAAAAGTATGCTTTGGTTGATGTTAGCAACAAAGCCTAAAATTTAACAAATTGACAGATAGTTCTAATATTTGGTACTTTAAAAATAAATGAAGACTTTATTTTATTTTATTTTATTTTTTAAAGAACATACTAAAACAAGTCCTGTGTGTAGAGTTTAAGCCCTCAGACTTTTCATATTCAAGTGACTATTTGAATCCCATGGAGACAGAGAACTTTTCTTTATTTCTGTCTTCTCACCACCTGTCCCAATTTTCTGCAGAATAACATTGCAGTCACTGAAGGGCTGAAGTATGCTCTGCCTTTGGAAAACTTATAAGCCAGTGGTTAGGAAACATTCCAGGCATTAAAGGATTTTAAATCTGAAACCCTTTGATATGAGGCTGGAATTAAATCAGAGTCCTGTAACTACTCAGGTGTTAGAAAAACATGTGGGTTGTTTTGCTGCCTTCATAGAGAGCAAGAACTGAAAAAGAGAGCAGATGATAGTCTTTTCATGCAATCTGTCCATTCAGAACAATTGCAGACATTATCAAAATATTTCTAAATGTCTGAATCTCTCAAGTGTTTTCAAAGGCAAGATCTAGTTTCTGGATCCTTATCAGTTTAGAGGCATACAGCTCTGCCAATATTGAACCTGTGTGGATGTAACTTTTAGTATCTGTGAAATTTTCATCTTGAGGACGTGAATTAAAAATTCTTTTACAGAAGAATTGCAATTTGAAGGTAGAATATGGAATGTAAATAAACTTATTTTCTTGTCTTTTGATTGCATTTTTGGTTGCTTTCTCATTTTGTCTTGGTCTTTTTTCCCAAACCCCACAGTGATCAGATTAGATAAATTAAATGATGCTATCTACAATTTTAGTCATATTAATGGTGCCTGAAATAATTTAATCTTGAAAATGCCTGTCAACAAATGGATTTGTCCAAGGAAGTCCGTATATAATCTATTTCTGTCAATACAGATAAATTGGGAGGATGAACTTGATGATTGCTGCTAGTGAGTTCATTGAAACTGTGTTATCTTGTGTATGTGTCATGGATTAACCTCTCTGATGGTGCTTTACACATCTTGATGGCTTGGATCCTTCAGATTAAGATTTGATGTAGGGACTTAAGTGTATTGATTTGACAAATCTTAAAATCTGTCCCTTATTGATGTAGTTCAATGAGGCGAAGTTTCTGATTGGGATCCAAGAATCTTCTGTTGTGTGAGCTCACTTCTTTCCCTTGCCAAATACAACCTGGCGGATGTTCATTGCCTCAGGAACTAACTAATGTACCAGATGAAGAGTGCATATGACAGCATGTCAGCTACAAGGAGAAGAAAAATAGAAAAGGAAATGATTTGGAATAAATAATCATTTTCATTCAAGTGTATAGGAGAATGTGGCAGAGAATGAACAAATAGACATATTGTAAGGCAAAAGGGAGTGAGGGAAATTAGCTTTGATATTCCCATGTCAGTAATAATTTTCTGGAATGTTTTATTGTTATTGTTTCGAACTCAGATAAGAAAGTCTTACAGAAAACTTGTGTAAGAGAGAAAAATATGCCAGATCTGGGCATCTGCATATACCACAACTATTGAAGAAGGCCCCTAAAAATGATCAAGGGTTTTGTTGTTAAAAATGCAGAGCATCCCCCTATGTTTGTTCCTGCTGATGCCAAGAAGCACAATGTTGCTGTGGCTGAGTTTATTCTGACATCTAAGAGATTATACATGTCAAGCTACAGTGATCCTGTGCTTAGAGAAGCTATACTTCTGCTTTAGAAGCACATTGCTTTATGAGAAGGAGATCCTCTAAATAAGTCAAGTGTTTAAAATTTGATCCTTCATGCAGAAGAGGAAAGCAAGACCGTGCCTTCCAGTGTTTGAAGGATGTTATCAACTATCTTTACCTTGCAGTGCAGTCAACTGTACAGACCAATAGATTATCATTATCCAAAGACTGAACAAGCAGTGAATTAATTTTTCTGAAGGAGAGAGTTCCTGGAGAGATTTACATACTGAATTAGCAAATTCACTGATCTGGCAATCCAGCATGTTTTGCATTTATATTCATTAGGCAGGTTTTCTTTCTTTGTATTTTTGAAGTGAATGATTATGGCTTTGTCAGATGTGAAACTTTTCCGTAAGCTAAGAAAGAGAATTTTGCTCTAGGAAGTAGAGAACAGGACTGGGAGAAAAAATATTGATTTTTTTCCTGCCTGAAATAAACACGTCCTTTAGATTTTCTAGTTAAGGTTTCACTTACTTCTTGCAAAGTCCAAAAAAATTTCTCTAACTGTCTATCCAAAATGACTTGAAAAGTAATAGACTGAGAAAGGGAAGGGAATCTCTGGGAAACACACAGTAACTTCTTGGTTTCTTTGTAGCCAAATACTTTAACACAGTTATAAAGGGAGATACTTAGTAATTTCTTCATGCCCTTTCACAGGAGTCTTCAGCAAACAAAGCTGGATCTGGGTTTGCAAAATAGGACTGACTTTGTGTGTCGGGTTGACCTGGGCTGCCAGAGAGGTGCCCACCAAGCTGCTCTATCACTCCACCTTCTTGCAGGACAGAGGGGAAAAATACAATGAAAAAGCTCATGGGTCAAGATAAAGACAAGGAAACCACTCACCAATTTCTGTCACAGGCGAACCAGACTTGACTTGCGAGGATGAATTTGATTTATTTCCAATTAATAACATAGTAGGTTAGTGAGAAACAAGAACAAAAATTAAAAGCACTTTCCCCTCACCCTACCCTTCTTCACACACTCAGATTCTCTCCCAACTCATTGACCTTGTCCCCTCCAAGCAGTGAAGAGGGAAAGGGAAAACAGGTTAGAGACAGTTTATAGCATTTAATCTCTGCTGCTTCTTCGTCCTTATGCTTTTCTACTGCTCTAGCCTGGGGTTCTTGCCAGGGGAGACTGTCCTGCATGAATTGCTCCAGCACTGGCAGTTCCCATGGCTGCAGTTCTTCACAAACCACTCCAGCATGGGTCCATTCCACGGCATGCAGTCCTTCACTTATTTGACACCTTTCTCCTTCCTGTCTATTCGTCTTTTAGCACCACTGTTGCTTCTTCCTGAGCCTCAGTGATACAGTCCCTTGGAGATAAAGCCCATCAAGGGATATAAACCAGAGACATTTGCATAAATTCTTTGGCTGAGAATGCCACTAAGCCAAAGGGTTCTACAACTTGGAAATACAGTTGTGAAAATATATCACTGTGCACCCTGTTTTTACATCATTTCTGGGTACCCACTACTGCCTAATGACCTTAGCTGGTGTCTCTGCGCTGTGTTCTTCCATACTCTTCTGGTCTGGGAAAAGACAGATCTGTGTGGCAGAAGGAAGAGAAAGTCAGTGTGTCAGAGTGAGTCTGCACTGACAGACTTTTCAATGATAGGTCGGTGTTTGAATTGTAATTTTTGCCTGGTTTATGATACAGGTTAAGCCTGTTCAGGGTTTAGAAACAGAGGACACAGATGCTGCAGTTCTTGAACTAGAACTCCAAGATGTCAATAATTTAAGTCAATATAACCTTGGAAGGATGAACAGTAATTGTGGTATGGTAAAAGGTGTCAGTTTTGCAAGGAGTTACATGGATAGTGAAACTAGATAAGAGAGAAAGCAAAAGTCACAATAGAAAGTCTGATTACACACATCTGCTTTCTCCCTTCCCATCTCCCGATGGTAATTGTCTGCAGTATGGATCTGTTTAGATGTGAAAATGTCATCTCAAATCTCAAGAGAAGTGGAAAAGGCTGGACTAGATCTTTTGATATTGCAAGCCATCAAGGGACTCTGACATATTTTACCAAGTCAAAGGCTACCTCACAGTCTTCATCTTTCACTCTGATGTTGACTACATTTGTGACAAAGATCAGTTCTCACTCTTACCGTGCATCAAATGATCTAGTGACTACATGGCACAGGAATGGAAAGGTTAAAAGCAAATGAGAGTTTTGAGGGTTCTGCTATGTGTCTATGCATCACTGAGAGACGTCCAATGCATAGCTGATTCATTTTCAAGAAAATAAATGTCCTGTGGGAGGCAAGGAGAAAAGCAGATGAAGATCAAGATGTGATGTGGAGGTGAATTGTTTATAAGGTATCATTTCATGTCAAGTGTTCATGTAATTCAAAAATACAAAGCAAAGAAAGAAAAAAATTACTGAGATCATTTCATAACAGAAAGGAAGTAGGAGATACAGATATAAGAGGTGGAGGATTGGAAGGTTATCACAACTTTCCCTTGCAATACCCAGAGAAAGATCTGGCTGGATTTTGAGCTAGATGAACAAGTGTGTGGAAAGATGTTTGGCATCCAGCACAAAGCATAAGATGCAATACAAACTTGTCTTCAATCCCAAACAAGCATCTGCATCTGTATTTACTTATTTTTAACTGTTTACTGAAGTGAAAAGAGAATAATTTATTGAATGCATTCAGCTTGAGATATCAAGATTACAAAATCATCACAGAATCACAGAATGGTTTGTTTTGGAAGGGACCTTAAAGAAGATCTTGTTCCAACCCTCTGACATAGGCAGGGACGCCTTCCACTAGACCAGATTGCTCAAAGCCCCATCCAGCCTGGCCTGAAAATTTTCAGGGACAACTTCTCTGGGCAACCCATTCCAGTGTTTCACCACCCTCTGAACAAAGAATTTCTTCCCAATATCTATTCTTAAACATACTCTCTGTCAGTTTGAAGCTATTGTCCCTTGTCCTGTCACTACATGCTGTTGTACATAAATTTTCTCTGTTTTTCTTGTAGGCTCTCTTTGGGTACAAAAAGACACCAAACGAGTCACTCTGAACTCTTTCCTTGACTGAACAATCCCACTTCTCTTAGACTTTTCTTGTGGAGACCTGCTCCATCCCTCTTATCATCATGGTGGTCCATGCTCATATTTGATCGAGAGCAGCCCTGCTGAGAAGGACTTGGGAGTGCTGGTGGATGAGAGGCTGTACATGAGCTGGCAATGTGCACTCTCAGGCCAGAAAGCCAAATGTGTCTTGGGCTGCAACAGAAGCAGTGTGGCCAGCAAAGGGAGCCAAGTCCAAACTTTTTGATCTTTTGGATCTCCAGATAAAAATCTCTATACAATGCCAATAAAGCAGTCAGCTTCTGCATTCCTCTGCCACCAGATAGTATTCCAATTCCTACACAAGCTACCTCTCCTGTGAAGTCTTCTGACCCCTAAACCTGACTGCATGAGAGATATTCAAAGATATGTTGGGAGCTAAATTAATGTCCATTTCTGTCCTTTTCTAATTCAGGTTAATTATCCAGGACTGGTACATTTCAAATGCATGGAATTCATCTTGTTTTAGCCATCTTTAAATTAGGTGGTGAAGTTATTAATCTAGTTTCTATAAATAATCAGTAGAGTATATGAGAGCCTCTATCAGGAAGTGATTCATGATGTCTGTCTGGAATATCTTTTTCAGGAAATACTTCTTGTTCTCCATTGACTATAGAAAGAAGCTTAGGCAGCAAGTTTAAGAATAGCTGCCAATTTCTGAATGCTTAAATCAGGTGGCTAAGTCTGCACACCACTTTGAAGGTTAGGCTGTACCACTGAGCCTTGCTAACTGGGGTGTGTGACAGTAACAGCAAGCACATTGGAATGCTGTAGAAAACTTTGTGGAATGAGTCCAAACTATGGTTCAGTAGCAACTTGAATTCCTAGCTGGTTGTTGGTTTATACAATTTTGTCTCTACTGTGTCAGTGCAAACAGCTTTTTGTTTGTTATCCCAAATAAGCCTCTCTCACACTTCAAACTCGCTGAGAAATTGTATCCCCTCTGGTATCCATCCCCTTACCTCTGCACTTCTCCTGCAATAATTGAATCTCACCAGAGCATCATAATATCATTGTTGAGATCAATAAACTCAGTTGAATGGCACATTAACTTTCTTGTGAACTGAATATTAAGCAAATAGTTGTATTAGCTGCATTTGACAGTAAATGATAACATAGATATTTACATAATTGGTAGCTAAGTGATGCCATAATAATCTGCTCTGTTCTGCCCAGCCCTGCTTTTATGCAAGAAAAACAGAGTCAAACCCAACACTGCACATATAATTTGAGCAAAACCATTCCTGCAAGTGCTCCCAAGACTGTTTTTACACAGAGCACTGTGCATACGGTATTTATCTTTGCATGTGAACATAAGATTTACTCCCCTCAAGTTGCTGCCTGGTTCCTTTCCTGAAGAAAAAACACTAAAAGGTAGATGCAGATTCATTCTGTGTGTCTCCAGTTAACAGGGGATCAAGCAGAAGTGTCACACATCATGTCCCTGCAGGTTGCCTTGAGGACAACCTTCGGGAAAATCCAGAAGAGCACATTTCTGTGGACTCTCTCTGCTATGTCCGTGTCTCTCTTGTACTGGAGAGCCAAGAAACAGGCACAGAGCTCCATGCACGGTCACATCACTGCTGAGCAGAGGGGAAGTAAGCGACTGAATTAAATTTTGAGTAGATGCTGTTCCTGAGAGCAAGGATGAAAGAAACATGGAGAGAAATAGAAATCAGAGGAAAAATGAGTCATCAAAGGTATTCTGAGCTGTTTTGACCCTAAAAGAGGCAACTCGGTTGAGCAAATACAGAAGATGGACTAAAAAAGCACCATCATGACAAAAAAGTACAATGTATTCTGAAATTTGGTCAAAATTAGCATGCTTGGTACAATCTATTAAGTGTCCTGCTTTTCAGGAGGGAAAAATACTCCATATGGTTAGCTGATTCACATGAAAACTGCAACCATATTTTGGATTTTATGTTCACCTGGATAAGCTGGATCAATAAATTGAACTTCCTGTGAAGATATAGGGAAAGCGAGCCTTACCACTAGCTGCTGGTGTTACTGGATTGGTTTTATTATAATTTCTCAATTGGACCAATACAGGGTGGGGCAAGAGAGCAAAACTGCACATTAGACATCTAATCAACATCATAAATCCAAATCCAACATTTCAATCACAGTAGGATCCATCTAAACACCCTTCCACCCAGATGAATTATTAAAACAATCTGATTTATGAAATTGCAATAGTCAGATTCATTATGGTTGAAGGAATCCAACAGCTGAAACTTCAAGAGTAGAATTAAAATGTAATATAAACACCAGCTCAAGTATTGCACAGCTATAATCATGACACTAATTTTGCTAACAAATAAAGACAACTGAAAATAAGATTCCAGTTTCACATGAAATTTTAATATTTTAGAGTTTAAGAGATTTATTTTCCATCCTGAATCAAGAAAAGAAGTGAACATTTTGAGTTTGATATGAAAATAAAATTTATCTTGCAGTGATTTTCATTTCTCTTCTGCCCCCCCCCCCCCCACACCCTTTTCTCATTTTTTTCCCCTTTATTTTGCATTTTAGAAAGAAGTAAAGGAAAGAATGGAGCAAAGAAAGGAAAAAAGGGAGGGGAGAAAGAGCTAAAGAGAGAGAATGGAAATAATAATGAGAATGAGAAAGAAGAAGAAAGAAAAGAGCGAGAAAGAAATCATTATTGCAAATTTTATTAGTTTCATTCATCATTTTTTTCTTCTCAAAGTATAAATAACTGCACAGATAAAAGATGTTAAAAAAGTTTATGTGCTTTATTAGCTCACATGTACACATTGTATTTTGGGGTTATAAGAAGAAACAAATTATTTGGGACTAATGCACAATGGATTTGCTGGAAACATTCAGACTTCCAGCATCTTCTCAAAATTCATATCATCAGGATAATTTTTGATGGGAAAAAAAATCTGGTCATTCTGGATGCTAATGTGAAATAGTATTGGGATGGATAAAAGCTATTTATTAGGAAATTTGAGACTCCTTTTCTGTGACAATTATGAAGGAGTTTATACACACACATATCTATGTATCAATATCTCCAAGTTTCCTTTGCATGGCAAAAGTGTTGTACAACTTAATGACAACCTGGAGCTCAAGGTTGCAGGTAACAGCTTTATTATTGCCCTCTTTATTTGGGGGAGCTTATTGCCAGGCTGCTCATCTATTCCTCGATAAACAACAGGTCAGGATAAAGTATTAATCAAATAAATATGTTGAATTTTTTTTCATGAATCCACTTTAATTTTAAATATATGTGCAAGCTTCTCCTTCCTTGTGTGCAGAGGCAGATTATAAATTCATCTTGATATGTATTTCTGGGGAGCATAGTTGGAAACATAACAGCTTTTAAATAAAACATTTTAATTAGATTAACTCAGTGCTGTTGTTCATCTAGGTACAGTTATATAGAATACTTCTGAAAAAAAAATATATATAAGTCTTTGTTCTGCTTGTATTGCACTGGCCTTTGATATAGATGTCAGACTCCTGGAGGCTATAAATAGGCACAATGCACTTCTGCTGTTCCGTCATTTATAACCTAAAGTTCTGATTCACCTCGTGTACTGTTCTGCTGTACTTCTATGCGTATGCATAGTTTGAAGTCCCATTTCTTGATTGAATTTAGAAAGTAGCTCCTGTTACGATTTTAAAAAAATATACTCTTATTTCAACTCAGCATTTAAATCAACTCAGAACTTTTAATTAGTCCTCTGCGTACTTTATACCATTTAATGGCTTTCTATACTGCACACAAGAGATTTGTGATATTAAGAAAGAGCTATCATTACTTCGATCAGTTAACGATGTTATAGTTAAATGCCAGATAAATTATTGCGAGATACTGCTTATTGCTGTGGGGACAATCTAAACTGAAATACTGGAAAATGCTGCTCCCACCTATTCTTCACTGACAGTTTAGTTCTTTTGCAAAGGAGATCCATTATGATCCTAATTCAAACTGAATAGCATTACCTTCATCAAATGAGGGTTTGAGATTTTAAAAGCAAACAGGTAGGAATAGGTAACCACATCTAGATGAAATAGAAACCAATCTGAGTCAAACCTGCTAGAAACTTAGACGAGATATAAGAGAATTTCATGCTTTAGAATACAGCTAAAACAGTTTTAAGAAACTGCATGATCTTTCTAGGATTATGACTTGGTTAATATGCCAAATGCCCCAAGTAAAGATTTGCATCAATAGTAAGTGAGCTCTAGAACTAATGTGCATATTTACATCCTCTTCACTCTCTGAGCTCCTCTGTGGGTTTGCATATGAACTTCCATCACATACCATTGTACATTCTTTGCTTCAATAATTTTTCAAACACACTTTATCTGGTCTGTCTGGCGTCATAAATATATGGGTTCTTAAGTTAAGGATAACTATTACAGCTTAATATGTTTGTTTACTAAATACTTTTATTACAAGATGATGGAGGGGAAAAAAAAGCCTGCCAGTGAAACACAATAATAGGTTAAATCCAAGCCAACTCTATAATAAAGTAGAACAGCATTTTATAGCCTTTCACTGCTTTGGTCCAGCTGGTATGAATTGAGATAACTCCGTTGATGCCAATTTATAGCAGATAATGAGCAATTTCAGTCTTTCAAGCAAAGAAGAAAGAGAAATGAGATGTGGAAAATGACGGAAAGATGACTTTTAGGATGTAATATGTCAGAAAACAAGAAAGGCAAAGTCCAGGAACTTGATACAGATGACAGTGGCATCTGTCAGTAAAAAGTCCTTACACCGTTTCAAGGTGTCCTATCAAGGTGCTGTCGTGAGTGCCAACAGCAGAACACCCAGGGTTAGCCGTCTTTTGTGAAAAGCTACTCCTATTCCAAGTAAGAAACAAAGACCGTATGTTATTACACCTACGAAGGACTTCTCTGTGTGTGCAGATGTGCGTTATGGGTGTATGTATTATTCCCATTTAATGGCAGGGATTTTGTTAGCCACTCTCTCAACAGAGAGACACATTTTGGTAGCCAGTCTTCAGCACAGATCATCATCAGAGAACTGATCAACATCAACATAACTGTTGCCAGACTGAGAACACAATGTGAATGGGACCTTGCCATAAAACACTCAACTGATATTAAATGGCATAGATTCTCATCTAGTGCAAATGCTCTAATTTAAACCACTTGAAGATATGAAATGCTGTCTCTAGAACTGGCAGCTACTTTCCAGACTGATAACATTTTAAAGTCTGTGCATGAAAGGGAGGAACAAGGAAACTGTAAAGTTAAATTAAATCTTCAACACTTCTTTTTGATGTACTGGTGGAACAAAAGACTGCTGAAATATAAAACCACAGCACAATCTGTGATTTTTGTATCTCGTTGGGGTTTTTTCTTAATAATTCTTTATTTTTGAAGCATACTTGCAAATAATTCTACTAATTGCAAACAGTTTCTAGCTTAATATTAAAATAAATAATCTGTGCTCATAAGTCTGCTGCAATTGTCCCACCACTGTATTCTCATTGCATGTGATGGAAATTATAAGTGAAGGCAAACAACAAAGTACTTCAAGCAGTTATTAGAAATTCAAAGAAAATTTGTCTTTGATTATTACAGGGAATTGCAAGTCACCTATGGCCATGGATTTCCAGTGATAAAATTTTCCCTGGGCAGCCCTTATTACCCGTCATATTAAGTTTAATAACGATCTGTGAGTACTAAGTTATGAGATTTATTTGATTTAGGTGGACTTCCTAATTCACTTAGACTTATGTACTCATTGGTCATTAGAATATTTCATAGCGGATGAGGCTCAGTCTGGCACTTAGCAATTTTAGAACATATTACCAGGGAAATGAATATTATTTCTATTTCAGCCCTGTCCTTTTCCCCATTCATTAGGATTTCACCCATCATAATCTGTCTGATGCTGCGTTTTCCAGTGTCCCCCACCCATACCTGGCAGCTTCATGACCATGGAGGGGAAACCTTTGTGTTGCAATACAACAAATTTAAGACTTCTTAGTTCACGTCAGCTTTTTTAAAGTAACTACTAGTACATAATAAAAAAACAAATTTAAGACTTCTTAGTTCATGTCAGCTTTTTTAAAGTAACTACTAGTACATAATAAAAAAACAAATTTATTTTTGTGTTAACTTTGCTAGCGCAATTTAGAGTTTTTATGAGGTGATTTGAAAAAAATGGAATACCTGCTTTACACTACAACTGGCTTCAAAAGATCCCAAATCAACAAATCTTGTTACCCAATCATCTCCTGAGTACTCGTATTAAGTTCCAGAAAGCTCAGAAACATGCTAGAGATTTAGAACAAGTGATTATTTATCTAAAATATCATAACAGAAAGTGAGTTCTTTGTCATTTTATACTTATTTTCTTGTTGATACTTTCTTATTCATCTCATCAGGAAACAGAAAAAAATCTAGCAAAATAATCAAACCTTTTCTTTATCACTCTTTTCTCTTAAATAATACATCTTGAATAGGTATTAGGTATAATAGCTACATCTAGCAAAAATTATGAAAATAATCTGGAGTTTAAAGAATATAAATGGCATTAAAAAAACTATGCAAGGAAAAAGAAAATCCAAGTAAATTCTCCATCAAGACAGAATATTGAAAACAGCATATAGAAAATATACATGTGATATGAGAAACTGAAGTTAACACTTTGATGGACATTAGTTGAACAAAAAACAGTTTAAAAAACCCAAAAACAAGAAAAAAAGGGGTCAGATCACAAATAATTAATTAAAAGTGTGAAAGAGAACCCAGATCAAATCCCAAAGCAAGCTCTCTCTAATTAATTTAATCAGACATGTTCATGAAAAAGGAAACATGGATTTCATTACTCGAGGGCAGTGAAGGCTTAATTTCGTATCCAGTGAAATCAGTGAAACCTTTGTTATTAGCATAAGTAAAGAAGCAGGAATTTGGAGTTTACATTGATAAACTGCATAACCCTTTTTGCTTACAGAAGGACTCAAACTCCTGGTTCTTTAACAGTGTGTAGGAAAGTTAAGCTCTGGCAAAAAGGGTTGAAAACGATTTGGTCCATGCAGAGGGAAATCTCACAACATGCCCAGAGGCCAGCAGCAGGAGACATTACCTGTCAGTGTCGACAGTTCTGCAGTGCTACACTGGCCATGTCATTAGGAGATTTAAAGTGTTTCTCCATCCATTTGCAACATATGATATCTGCAAGGTATGTATGCATTTTATTTCAGGATTTTTCCAGCCAGGGATTAATTCTCTTTTCTTAAATATCTAAGGCAGAAGTTAAGGCTAATGCGAACTCTCCCCATATTTTGGTTTTTTTCAAATTATTTTTTAGAGAAAGGGAAAAACAAAAAATCCACAAAACCAAACAAAAACACTGCAAAATCCCCAACCCCCCGAATCAAAAAACCCACAAATCTTAAAAAATTCATCAAAGTCAAGGAACCAAAATTTCTAATGAACTGTAACAGGGCAAAAGGTATAAAAAGCTCAGGAAAACATGAGTGCCCACCTGGAAGGCAGAAGAATAATATTCCCAATGACACAGCCCCTCATTCCCAAAGTGCATGGTCCCAATCCTCCTGCTGTGGACAAGGATAAGGTGAACATTTTTGTTTATGAAAAGAGTTTTTATAGGTCATAATTAATTTTTGTCTGTAGCTTGTGGAAATAGAAAAAGAAACACTCACTAAGGTGAAAACAGCTGTGTACTGTAAGATCAGGGATACTTGCTTAAACGAATAAGAAAACTAAATTTCCTAGCATCATAAACAGTTCAAGTCTCTGGAATAGAATTCCCATAAAAAGAATTATTAAGAATAAATCAATCAAAGATGCAGATAAAACATGTGGGGCTGTTTTCTTCAACATATCAAGTTAACGAGATGACCATTTTAGGACCAGCAGCTTTTGCTTCTGTGCTTCTGTGATATAGTGACCATTGATATATCTTTTTCTCATGCTGCTGTGATACCATTTCATTAATTATACTGCTCTGTTCTTCACTGCTTTTCTTGATCTTTGCATTTTTGTTGAATAAGTGTGGTTAACGATTTATAAAGTGGAACGATATTATAATTTTATTATCATGAATTGTGCATAATTGAATAAAAGTCTGAGCTTCATTGGGATAATTAATTACTCACTGACCACTTTCTGCATTCTTTTTATTTTTTTTTTAACATTTATTTGCAAAAAAAAGATATAATGGATGAGTACTTCAGAGTGCTTTTTTCCTTTGCTCCACTCTTAAAGGGATTTACTTCCACATCCATGGAAATTAAATGAAAGAATACTTTGCATTTCAGTGACTGGGACATAAATCTGTGCATTTTATTTATATGTATTAATATATATATTGGATATATGCACACACACATATATATTTGTAATCATAAATATAATTAATTGCATAAAATATTTTTTCCAACAAAACAGAATAAAAAATATAAAATACTAAATACTTTGTTCTTCTGTCAGAAACATCTTCCACCAGATGGCCTCTAAACACAACTGCAAGGATTAGTGAATTCAAGCATTTATCATTTGTGTGAAAAAGAAATGTTAGTACTGATTTTTTTCAATAAGAAAGGTAAACTGAGCAGTGGAAAATAAACAAAAAAAAAAAAAAACAAAGCTACCAATCCCTGCCTTAAAATGGAGCTGCATCAGATGTGAGAACAGTTTTTCAAAGTGGTGGTTCATGTGAAATGTCTGTGAACAAGCCAGGTTCTTTCTGGTCTGTGCTTTCAGGATGGTTTTACCACTGCAGAGATATTTTGAGCCTCCAAATGGAGCTACTGTTATGTCAGACATGAGACTCAATTTAATCCCTCTGCACTGGAGGTACCCGACTAAAAAGCAAAAGTAAAATTTTAGTTGGTGTCATTGTTTTCCTGTCATTATAGAGAAACATGTTTCCAAAAATCAAATAAACTTCATATTTTATTTGCATCATGAGATCTGTCTCTACTGACTAGCAAAGAAGAGCAATGAAACTCCAACCCTATAAACCTCATTTACATGTCTTGAATTAGTAAAGATCTATCCAGAGAAAGACACAAAAGGTGTAGCTCAAGGGACAGCTAAATGAAATAAACAGGTGATAATTTTCAGATACTGAGCAGCTTGATAAAAATATACGTAGACTTTGTGACAAAGGGAAGAATTCAACCATACAACCCATTTTAAATCTCCAATCATTTATTTGTCTATTTTGTACATTCTCTGTGGTATAACAGTCAGTTTAAATCAACGTAACTGTCAGTTTCTGTAGAGTTCTGTTAATACTAATTTAAATCAGTTGAATGATATCAACTATTTCAATAAAGACCAAAGTAAAATACTATATTCAAATAATTCTGGTCAATGTAGTTCAGTATAATACTTTCTGTGGTTAAATCCACCTCCTTAAAATTATCTTTGCATTTCATGTCCAAACTCAGTGTTTAGATACAAATGTTGATTGGTCCTGAATAGCTTTTAAATCAAGACCAGGTGTGGGATTCATTCTCTCCAGACTTAAATGGAAAAGGTTAGGATCCCAGGAAAAGCCAGTATTTGTCCCTCTCTGAGAGAATAGAGAGAGCACAGTTCTGCCAAATTGTGACAAAACCTATCTAAAAATAAGAGCTTGTAACTGATGGGATAAATCCTACCCACTGAGGTGGAATCAGCTGCAAGAATTGACAGGGTAGAGATGTGTTTCTAAGCTCACTATCTAAATTCAAAAAAAATTCAAGGAAGAACTGGCACATCACATGTTTATTCTATTTCACTGTATAATGAACAGCTAGAGCAGGGAGTTGGCTTTCTCCCTAAAAATGCCCATTTTTCTCCACTGTCTAGTGGAGTTGGATTCGTGTGTGGTAGCCACATTGGTTAGGTGTCTACATTACAGATATCTGTATTGGTCAGATGAGACGTATCCGTAGTTCTTTATAGTTCTGGAACTAATCAATAATAATCAGCTGATTTCAGGTCTCACTCAAATAATAAATCATAAAGTTTTCAGTTTTCCAGCTATGTTGCAGAAGCTCCCCTGTAGTCATTCTTCTATTGCAGCACCCTTGCACAGTTCTCTGATAGCCACAAGAGTAGAAAAACCTACTGGTGGAGTTGTGGATTTACATGGAATATTAAAAACATTTCTCCCTGACTTTCAGGAGAATCTGAAGTGATAAGCAGTTACTCTGCTGCCATTTTCAAACAGGAGAGAAGTGGGGAGTTCTGCAAATACAGCTGAGAATATTTTAGCCATGACACACCTGCCCTCTGACTGAAGCACGCATTGCTCAAAAACTCTTGCAAATGCAGGAACTGTTTGAACAGAGAGGATTTATATTTAATGAACAAAATTAACACTAATTAATTAATAACATTTTAAGAACTGGAATTTTCAGGAAGAAAAATAGATTTAATGTGTTTTATTTCAGGAAAAGATGCCTGATTTAGTTTCACACTAAGTTCAAGTGATTAATCCTTCATGTTGATTAACTACTCTGTAGTTTTCAGTGTTGTCCTGGTTTCAGCTGGGATAAAGTTAGTTTTCTCTTAGTAGCTGGTACAGTGTTGTGTTTTGGATTTAGTGTGGGAACAGCATTGCTACCACACTGATATTTTGGTTGTTGCCATAGAGAGCTACACCAAGTCAAGGACTTTTTCACATCTCACACTCTGCCAGTGGGCAGGTGCACAAGAAGTTGAGAGGGAGCATGGCCAGGGCAGCTGACCCAAACTGGCCAAATTACACATAAGAAATATTTTTGGAGACTTTTGTATGTTGTAAATCAGAACCTAACAAAACAAGGAACTTCTGAGAGTAGTGGTAAATCTCCGCACATAAACGAAGTGGCTAAGGTGGAACTGAAGTATTTTCAGACATCAGTAAGCAATCCATGCACCTAGTAAGTGATAGAGGTCAAGTTAGCTCAAAAACTTATTTTATATTGAGAAAGTAAACAAACAGCAAACAAACCAATCCCTTCTATCTTACGTCTCTATGAACGTTCTTTTATAGTCTCCAGGCTTTGAGTATACACAAATCTTCATGTCAGTTTAAATAGCACATAAAAGAATAAAAGTAGTTTAATATTCTAAAGAGGTATATACAGAGCAGTTCTGTATGGGGATGTATTTTATTAGAACTGCACATCACATGCTCATGTTTATTTCAGTTAGCTGCTTGCTCTGAAACATAAAATTTAAAAACATCATTGACAAAAAATCCCATTATTGGTGCTGACATCAATGTAGATTTTTAACAATGGTTAAATAAATCTGCAATTCCTCTAACAAAGACTGAGATAGCCTACTAAACTTACTTTCTTTTTAGTCTTTCTTGGAAATATGCATTTTGACTGCTGATAATATCCCAGAAGTTTTGACTGCCCAAATGAGGACAACAGAGCTGGTGAAGGGTCTGCAGAACAATTTGTGTGAGGAGAGTCTGAGAGGACTGGGGTTGTTTAATCTGGAGAAAAGAAGGCTCAGGAGGGACCTTATCTCTCATTACAACTCCCCGAAAAGAAATTGTAGACAGCTGGGGGTCAGCCTCTTCTCCCAGTAACAAGTGACAGGACAGCAGGAAGTGGCTTTAGATTGTGCCGGGGAGCTTTCCCTATATTTGGTATCAGGGTACATTTCTTCACTGAAAAAGTGGTCATGCATTGGAACAGGCTGCCAAGGGAAGTAGAAGAGTCACCGTGTCTGGAAGTGTTCAAAAGGAGTGTGGATGTGGCACTGGGGAACCTGGCTTAGCGGTAAACACAGAGGTGCTGTGTTAACAATTGGACTTGATGATCTTTGAGGTCTTTTCTCACCTTAAAGATTTTATGACTCTGTGAAGGTCAAACTCACGCAATATGTGGCTTTATCTTCCAGAGTCAATTTCCCCTAAGCAGTTCTCATGCTGGAAAAAAAAGCCCAAAACATTAAAGTGCCCATAATATCCAGGAGAGAACACAGAGAGAACTGAAAAGTGCCACTAAAGCAAAATTTGGAATCTCTAATGGTGGCAGGACACATTGAAGCCAAATGTTCAACACTACATGGGACCAGACAAAAAACTGAACACTACAGATACCCCTGGTTTTGACTTTTTACCATTGATCTCTCCTAATGAGCCTGCCAGACAAGTTTAAAGTCTAGCTGAGGGGTCTAAGAAACATGAAAAAGAGGACAGTGTTGAAAAGGATCTGCTATGAAGACCAGCAGCAAAGGAGCCTGCAGTTGTGCTAATTTGGCATAGTTCTCTTTTTTTCTTAGGTCGTGGTTTGCAACTTCTGGTTTAGAGTATGTGGGGATTTTGTGCAGGGTTTGCAACTTATTTCCAGGTAACTGAAGCCACTGACAGATATTCACTTCAGAATCTGTTAGGTTAAAAGAGATTACTGTCTCTCCCCCTGCTTTGCTGTCTTTCCCTTTCATATTACCAATCTCTTCCCTGAGCCGGCAAAAGCTTTCTTGAGCAGTACGTGTTTAAATTCAGGCAAAATTACTTAGGTTAACTGCAACGGCTCGTTAGTCTCAACAAAACTGATCATTTTGTCAATTAATTAGAGAGCACTTAAATAAACTAGTCTGTAGATGTTGCAGGGATGTAGCCTGTACCTGTTGAGCAGTAATAAGCAGTCAAGAATAATGGCTTCTTCTTATGTCATAGCTCTATCCAGGGTTGTGCAGCTGTCTTCCACCTGAATACTGTTAGCAACTCCACTGAGTAAGCAAAAGTTGCAGGCAATATGAATATCTTCTCAGTGTATTCTTATCCAAGTTTCGGTTGCACTGTTAAGAAATAACATACTAATAAAAAACATGTATATATAAGATGTACTATTAAGAAATTTTAGAGAGACTGCAGTGTGGGGAAAAAAAAGAAGTGGAAGAAACAATCCCTGGTGATTAGAAATAATAATGTGTAAGTAGTCACCTAAATGTAAAAGTCTTATGCTGCCTGTTTCCTTGGGGTGCAATCTTTGACTTGCCAAAGGTGCCTTATTGACATTTAAGAGAACACAGGGCAGCTCCTCATGGAGCTGTTGGCAAGGTATGAGTGCATTGAGCTAAAAATTCCTATTCCATGTTATTGTAAAAGTCTAGCTTCACTGAAGGTGAGTCTCTTTAAGCACTGATGATTGTCAGCTTATGATAATGGTTCAACAGCATCAATGAATGAGTGATGGCAAGAGCCTTTTGGCAGCATAACTAATGCATTGTGTGTATGGGATACCCTACATCCTGCCCGAGGACGAATATGGAGACTTTGCCTCCCTGAAAAGTAGTTGGAATAGTCAAGCGTGAAGAGATAGAATTTATCTAAATTCTAAATCTAATTCATATAAAACTTAAAATATGTATGATGCAGACTAAATAGCTGTAATAAACACAATGGAACAAAATTTCCCCCTTCCCTTACTTGCTTCAATATCTGTGGTACAAAACTGGGGGCCAGACTTGGCTTTCCTACTCCTGAGAAAAGAGGTGTAAGTGGAGTGATTGTAATGTTGATGTTGGGCTAATTTACATGAGTGGAATTGCCAGCTCCACTTATAATGAGTTCAGCAAAAACAGAAAGGGTTGAACAAAGGAAAAGAAAGGGTGAAGAAAAGAAAAAATGGTGTCACTCACTAGTAGCAATGTCAGTATCAGTTTTAGCATCAGTAAGTCCACAGATCTCAACATGAAAAGACCAAAGGGCGAAATAGCAAAGGATGGAAATGGACTCTATTCAAGATTCTTATTTAAGGCAGAGAACAAAGGGTTTGCTTTTAATATCTGCATGTAATAGAAAGAAAAACTGTGTTACTAAGGAGAATTTCAATTTTGGAGACATACTAAAGGTCTCACACAGTCAGTAGTTAGTCATTAGAGTTCTTTAATACATGTGCATACAGGTGGGTTCTTTTTTTTTTTTTTCTCACTGGAGGCGTCACATTTAACACAAGCCAGTTCTATTTTGCACCTCATTATATGGATAAAGATGAATTAATTGCTGGATTAGTATCTGTCTGTTGCTTAGAGACCGGTGATTATAACCCGCTTATATTTAATAAAAGAAGATAAAAGATAGTCCAAATCACTTTTATTTTGTTTCACTGATTGTAAGATGGTTCTGACCACCACTTCCTAGGAAACCACCAGCTTCCAAGCTACTGATGAGCTTGTCTCTGTGAATTATATATGGCATTTCAGATAAGCTCAGTTTCCAAGCTAAGGAGAATTTAATGGAAAGTAGAAGACGGAAAAAGAAAGAAAAAGAAAGAAA
>VZTF01001116.1:32866-43358 GCA_013397755.1 Cnemophilus loriae
AAAAAAAAAAAAGAGCTACAGTATCTGAGTATCTCTGAGTGAAGGTGTCCCAGGCCATGGCAAGGGGGTTGGAATTAGATAATCTTTAAGGTCAATTCCATCCAGACTATGATTGTATGATCTTTGAAAAACAGAGCTTTATGAAAAGAATTTCTGAGACTATTTTACTATTTACTTGAGAAGTACTGATCCAATATTTGTAAAGAAGACCATTTCTGTCTAGCTCTTAACCTGTCCTAGTGGATAAATTAAGGCAATACATGGAAAATAAAAGTCAATATTTATCAAAAGAAATAAAAGAAAAAGATATTAACTGATATAAATTAGAAATCACAAAAAAGTAAAATTTGATACAAAAAGGTAAGCACAAAAATGAAAATGAATGGCTCAAATAACAAAGACTATGCAAATGAGAAATAAATTCTGAGGATAAGTCTATCAGCATTATAAAAATTTTTTAAGAAAACACTGAAGTTTTCTTCTGTATTTGGAAAAAAAAATACAAAACAAAATACCTGCTATTGAGCCACAGGTACAGAATAAATAATTTTGAATTACTGGTTACTGAAGAAGTCACTATCTGTCTTCTTGAAAACACAATGCCTCCAAAACCATGTGCAAGTTTTTTAGGTAATATTTTGAGCAGATCTCTGGATATAGAATTAGATATTTATTACGGGATATAATAATAGAACATTATAAAACCCTGAAGAAAACCAATATTTACCCAGTGTTCAAAACAACACCAAAAGAGTAGGATGACTTGGTGATTATAAGTTTGTTAAAGTAAGGGAAAGCATCACTTAATTTTCATATTAAATTAAGAGATCGGACAATTAAAAGACAGGAATGGAATTAATTAGAGTAAAAATGGCCTTCTAGAATAAAGGTTTTGTGAAAAAGATACTGAGAGGATGCTGGCTGACACAGTTAATTGCTCACAGCCTCTCCTGACCGAGCCCAACCCACAGAGCCCCCCTGCCAACATTCTGGCATGGTCACACAGTACAGCAGTCCACTGATTTTTGTGTTTCATTTGGTTTTATTTTTTTATTCTAGTACAGAAAAACTTTATGTAAATTCCTGGCTGGAAGTTGGAGGCAGAGAAATAAAAAATAGAAATCCAGATCTAAGCTGTTAAGGCCGAAAGATGATGAACATCCAGAAGGAACTGCCTGGTGTTGATTTTCCACCTGCTGATGCCTTCAAAGCACGCGTGGATAACTGCCTGGAAGTTAACTAAATTTTCCATTAGTCTAATACCAGCTGTTAGACTCTGTCCATGGGTGAGTGAAACTCAGTGTCCTGTGTGAAGTGAGATTTCATTAAAATATCACATGCTCTTTTCCAATGCTTGAATTTGCAAGTAATGAAATTAAACTTTCCTTGGTTTATTCTTTTAACTTTAGAAAAAAAAAAGGAGGAGAAATAAAATATTGTCCAGAGAATGATAAGGGTACCAAGAGAGTGGAAAAAATTTTAAGTACTGTTTGGGTGGGCAGGCCAGGCTGTCTGCCTCTACGTGTGGCTTTCTCTTGTGCTCCCTCCTTCTGAGTCTTGTTTTGATAGATGAAAGTTCAGGCAGTGAAACACACTGTCAGACTAAAACCATTTGTCACTGAAAGCCAGCACTGGGCTGTGTACAGATACTGGGTCTGAGTCATGTCTTTTCTTTTGACAGGGATGTCAGTGCTATTTGTCACAGACTTGTTTATCTGCCAGATCTGCTACGCTGGGTCAGTGCATGGGAGAAGCAGCTCACCTCCACTAACGCTGTCAAATTACCCTCAGCAGAAAGACACCGAAGCTGGGGCCTTCATAATTTTTAGCATCAATAAGACAGGATCAGAAGGAGCAGTTTGGCAAGTCCTACAGGAACATTCAGAATGCTAAGGCGTTTAAAATGTTTTTAATCTTTGTTTCAAAGACGAGACTTCAGAAATGACCATTTGATCTTTCCTGTATTTTTACGTTTTGGCACATCTGATGATCAACTCATATTTGGCTGCTAAACTGTGTCTTTTGGGGCTGGAAACTAATCCTTTCTTTAATCTTCATGTTAACAGAGATCTGAATTGCAAATGTAGCCATAAATGGTTGGACCTGGTCCCATTATTGGGTTTACGAACATTAATGCGAGGATTTTTTTTTTAATCTAAAGATTGAAGGATTTAAGAAAAGATTTATGTAGTTCTCTTGTTCTCCAGAATCTTTTGTTGCATTTCAAACATGAATTACACAGACAAGGGCAGAAGACATCAGAAACATATTGCAAAATAGTATTACAAATGTTGCATTTGAACTGGAAAGAGATTACTATGCTAATACTAGAAGAGTGGGGTGAAGAGTAAACAAATATTTCACATCCAGATTTGTTCTTGATAAGCACTATTATCACTAAGGATTAGTTTAATTTGCAAGTATACAGTAGCAACTACTCATATGTTCCAAAGTTTCCCAAATAGCCTGGAGTTTTGATGCCAGTAGAGTTTGAAGATGAGAAATTATAAGTGTTGAATAGTCTGAGTGAAGTGGATAAAACCAAAATGGCATTTCCTCTCTTTTCTCACAAGTGTATGCTAATTTTTGGTACCAGGTTTGAACTAGAAATACTTTAAAGCTCTAAAGGCCCAGTATCTTGCTGTCCAGGTGGTCGTGGACTTTCCATCCCTTAAAGTGTTCAAGGTCAGGTTGGATGGGGCTCTGAGCAACCTGGTCTAGTGGAAGGTGTCCCTGCCCATGGCAGAGGATTTGGAAATACCACATCTTCGAGGTCCCTTCCAACATAAACCATTCTATGACTCTATAGTTTTCCTTCTAATATCCCTTTTTTCCACATTCCCATAGACTTTTTGGCTCACTTTGCTCTTCTTTTTCCCTGAATTACCAACAGAGACAAGTGGGAGAGGCAGGAGGTATATTACTTGAGCTAGCTGAAAGATGAGGTATATAGATGAGATATTCCTTTCCTACAAGCCCCAAATCATCTCTCCGTGCTTTGAAAAGACAGAAGAGAACACTGAAGTATTCCTATTTCAGTCCTCTACGTTATGGTCTTAATGATCCCAGCAAGACTGAAGGAACAGAGTGCAATCTGTGGGAAATAAAGCCCACGTGAGAATTCTGTAACTCTGAAAGGTCTAAGAGTAACTATGTTCACACCCAGTGAGGTCAGTCAGACTGTATGGGTCGAACTCAAGGTACAGTTTTGCATAGCTCTTAGATTTGTCTCAGTTTAACAACTGAGAATTTTGAAATTTCACTACTTGTTCTTCCAGCCAGGCTGTGAAGTCCAGGTGTTTCTTCAATTTTTTCAATCAGATGAATTTCTTTCAGGTCTGTGTTGTTAAAAGAACACTTGATGTTTCTATACTTGCCGTTTATTTTAATCTCTGATCTTATTTTTACTTTAACATCTCTCCCACTCACCCCTCTCTCTTAGGAATTCTGAACAAAAATAAAAGTTTTATGAACTTCCAAATAAGCATGAACAAGTTAACAATGTATCCCTTTTCCTATCCAGTATGTTAACTGACTTAAGTTTAAGCACTTGTTTTCATGTGATTCAGAATGCAGCCTTGTCCCTTACTGTAAACTTCAAATGAACCTACCAGTGAGATCTATTATAGAGGAGTAAAAAAAGATACTTAAAAAATTAAAATTTTGCACTTATGCATGTGATAACTTCTAAAGGGGAAATTTTTGTTCCACTTTTATTTAACAAATCTTGACTGAGGTAAAGGAGGAACAAGGGATTTGGATTCTGTATGTGCCATAATGATTTGAGCTGTTCAGCAATGAAGGGAAAGCTCTCTGGTGCACAATCTCATGTTCAACCTCAGGAAATTCCCAAATGCAACCGAGACAAGGCATTCCCAGTAAAATTTTCCTTGGCATGAAACAGTAGTTTCTGATGAATGAGGAGAAAACAAAACAAAACAGAACAAAAAACAGCAGCAAGAAAACAATTGCTGAAAAGCTTCTCTTAGCAAACACTACTACACAGGCCTCTAGTAGGCTAAAAATCCTGCTGAGTTTTCTTGCAGAGGCAGGAAGGGAACACAAAAGTGCTGAAGGGAGATACAAAGAAATTCACTGCTGATTATCTCTTTAGTGCAGGGCAGAGCTTGCATGGGAGAATGGTAATGGATCTTCAGGTTTTTTCCTTCTTTTTTGGGGAGCAGCCCAGCCGACCCCAAGAGACAATGTTAACACATACTAGTAGTGTCAGACACTTCTGATAGCACATTCCTGGCTTGAGTTGTCTCAGGAATCACAGACACTGCTAGTGACTAAGGACCTGTAATAGGTAGATATCACTAGATACCACAGGGAAACTATGATGATTAATAAGTCTTTTACACTATTGTTCTTGAAATCCATGTTGATTAAATGGTGGTTTCAGTTCATAAGAGGGCAGCTGGGCATGACCATCAATAGATGAAAGAAGCGTGAGGGCCTGAGGAGGTGTGAAGCTTTGAAGGCTCTGGATAGGACACATGCAGCTCACTTCCGCATTTCTGGAATTGTTCAAGGCCAGGTTGGATGGGGCCTTGACCAATTTGTTCTAATGATAATCTTTGCCCGTAGCGAGGGGATTGGAAACTAAATGATCTATAAGGTTCCAACCCAGACAATTCTGTGATTGTATGATTTCGTATCAAGCATTCGGTTTTCATAAGCTCTTTGTAAGAGTAAAAGCAAGTGAAACAGAAACAATTTTAAGATAATTAACCTTTGACCACAGATTGGGACAGGAAGAAAAGAGGAATTATTTTATTGAAGAAGTGCTGTGCTGAGCGTTGTAGCCTTCTGATGCTCTGCCTTGTAAAGCATTGTTGGGTTTTTACAAGGAGCAGTTAATGCTGTGTACTTATCTGAACCAGAAAGGTGTGGAAATGAAAAGCAGCACAATTTATTCTTTGCTGTATTTGTGTGGCATTGCATCTCTGCCAACAGAGAGGATTTGGGACACCATTCACAACAAGCACAACTAGGATGCTTATAAGTCCAGCCAGGTAAAATCATAAATGCTGTTCATAATCATATGGAATTTCTCAGGTTTCTACTGAATCAAAGATCTCTGCATTACACTTGTTTACGTCACATGGATGTGTTCACCTTCAGAAGTAAGTTATTTTTAATAGCATTATTCTGTGGCTCAGGGATGGGCTAAGATTATTTGGATCCTCTCTGAGCATCCTCAGTGCTCAGGAGATGCTCCAAATTTGCAACATCTGCTGCTTCAACTGGTTTTCCAGTTCTCATGTTGGAATTCTAGACTGTCCAGAGCTCTTTGCTGTCATCTTCAACCAACGATGGTACATCCCATGCAATCTCTGTCCACGTTGTTAATAAAATTAATAAATTCTGTAAGGATGAGTGGAAAAAAAGTTAAAGAGGTCACAAAACACAGACAACACATAAATTGCAGTTGTGTGACACTGTAATGCAACAAAGTCAATAAGGTATAAAACCTGAGTACTCATTTTATGAGCAAACCCTTCCTTGTAATTAAACCAATAGAGCAGAGGGACTCAGCTATGGTGATCAGTGACCGTGGACACACAGGTGCTGGAGATGTCATTCAGCTGTACACAGCTGCAGAAAGCATTTCTGAATGAGGGCTCTGATGCTCCTTCACAACAAGCTTCTGCTTGCCAAAGCCACTATAGCTAGCAAATCCCCGCTAGCAGGAAAATCCTTTATATGAACTCAGGTCCGCTGCAGTAGAAGGTTGTCACTCGCATACTGATTTGAAGAGTAAGAAACAGCAAAAAGGAGGAAACTTGAACTGTTCTAAAAGTACTGATACTGTTGAATTATTTACACCCATTCATCATAGACATAAGCAAGTACTCAGGGATGAAGTCTGCCCTCACTGAGAATAGAGAGAAGGGCTCAAAGGAATAACAGAGAGGTTTGTGTTGAAAGGGACCTTAAAGATTCCCTTGTTTCAACTCCCTGCCATGGGCAAGGATACCTTCCACCAGACCAGGTTTCTCCAAGCCCCATCCAACCCGACCTTGGACACTTCCAGGGATGGAGTACCCACAGCTTCTCTGGGCAGCCTGTGCCAGGGCCTCACCACTCTCACAGTAAAGAATTTCTTCCTAATATCCAAATGAACTTTCACAAAGTTTTCTCCAGTGTGAATGACAGCCTAAACTTTGCTAATATTTATTTCTGCATTAATGGGAATGGGGGAACTTTCTGGCAAGAAGACCCAAGATTATGATTATGTCTCTATATCAGGTCCAGGAAATTAATTCGGAAATGCCAAGACCTGTTTATTATACCTGTTATATCAATCCCTTGGTATCAATTGAGTTCACCTGGGATGAATGTCAGTCATAAAAACAAAGCTATTAGGGATGTCTTTGTCACACTGCCAAAGCAAGGCTGTTCAAACTCAAAACCAGGCTCATAATAGAAAGTCTTTTCTTTGTTAATATTCAATCTTTTGATGAAGGGACCTGTTTGGAAACCTGTTTTAACTATGAATTTAAGGAATGACTTTTTAGTTTTCATTTATTTTCTTAATGATGAGAAGCGATGAATTTCCATAGAATGTTAAGTATAAGCTATATAAGGAGATTAAGTTTCAATCTAGAAACCATCTCATATTTACTTATGTTTGCCAGGTCATAAAGTAGCATCATGGCCTGTGTAAGCCATGTTGGCCTGTTCTTGTGTTTAAATTGGACTATAGACTACACTCCCTGAAGTCCCAAGGAAAAAGCAGATGGGTTTATCCAGCAAAAACAACACAGGATAAGGGCTTTTCAAAGTTAAGTATTTCTGTGGAGGTTTTAAAAATTGATTCCTAAAGAGACTGAATCAATGTGTCTCCTGTACCATTCATTAACTCTTAATGAGTTGTGAAATAATAACTGACATCATGTTTATAACCTTAAAGCATAGGTCAGAAGATGGCTATTTAAAAAATATACACTATAAGATACACTGTGTTATGCTGGCATAAAGAAGACCTCTATGAATTCAAAAGAAGGAAGTACTGGGATGGATTTTTTTGTTTTGTTTTTTTTTAATCTTTTCAACCAAATGCATAATTGAATTGTGGTAGCTATTTTCAGAAGAAACCATACTACTCCAGAAAGGGCTTATAAAAATTAATGGAGGACTAGTTAATTAAAGATATATTGAACATATTTGGCCCAGTAATTTCCTAAATTTCAAGCTGCTAATGAGCGGGGGGACAAGAATTATTCCCTATTTCCACACGTCCTCTACTCTTTCCTTATTCAGACACTATCTCTAGAGAGGGAATGTCTTGGTCACATTTCTGAATCAAAAGAAATACACTTTATATCCAGATCTAAGAATTTATGGTTACTGCAGTTGATGCTGAAGTAGTATAATCAAACACAATAGTTACTACAGGACAGTTTTGATGACACAACTCTTTTAGGTAGTAACAGAGATAAGACTGATAAACAAAAGCTTTCTAGGATCTATACATTCCTCTGTGGTGTTATGCTCACCTCTGCGGTGTTTGTTTGTCTCTGAAGGTTATCACCTTCAGTTCCTCTCTGGAAGGGTATTGTCTTTCATTCTTACAGTGACTCACCCAGTACTTCATTGCTTTCCAGTACAGCAGAAGACTTGTTTTCTTGTTTTCTTGCTTTCTCTGAAACCTCTTCCACCTGACTCACACCTGCTTATTTTTGTGTTTGTTTATATCTTTGGTCACCACTGCCTGGCCACCATGATTTGTGTGTAAAGCCCTACTAATTTTATCCTCTTGTTCCTGTCCTCACCTAAACCCTGTATTTTTATTCTGGGGCTATGAGATAGTTCTTCAGCCCATGAAGACTACTTGTTTTACTACTTATCCATGAACAATAGGCAGTACACCAGAAAAAGCTAAACAAAAGCTTAAACAAATTTAGCTGACACTTACTTGATGGCTAGAAAATTGTCACAACTGAAAGAAGCTAAAGTCAGCACAGACTTAGCCAAGTCCAGACAAGCCATGCAGCCTTGGTTTTCTCGATTTCTATTTTCTTCCCTGTGAGACTAAAATGACTTTGTTTGGATCAATACAGATATCTTGCTTGTGCAGTTGGACTGCTTATGCTGTTCAACAATGCATGCCTTTGGAATTGTTTTCATTGTTTTCCAATGAAGCGTATTTAAATGGCAGCACAGATCCTCCTATTATTCACATGACATAAATCAGAAGCAGTTCTACTATGTCAGGCAAAATCTGCTCTGAGCAAGTGCTGAAGAATGTGGCCACATCATTTAAAATTAATATGTTCAGCGAAAGCTCTGTTTGTATTCCCTGATTTCTATTCACTAAACATTCCTTTGTTATTTAGGATATGAGCCATATCTCTCAAGGGTAATGCTTTATTCTCTAAAACAGTAAACATATTGACCACTGCTAAGAATCTTGTAAGACAATTTGCACTACATTAGCAGGCCATGAATCTCTCCAAGAATCCATATTACAAAGCAGAAGTTTAAGCAAGAACATGGCACTATATTGATTTCTTGGGAAGTAATATACACAAATGTGAGTTTTCACACAAAGATACGTGTGCACATGCAAACACATACATAGAGTTGCATGAACAGCATGTATTGCACAAAACAGATCAATGGTTTCTTGGCTGAGTTGTCTTTCTCCTCGATTTGATACTAATTCCACTTGTATGAAATATTGATTCTTAATCAATTAAAAAAGAATATGAGCCTCAGATTGCTGTTACCAGACATAAATGTCACTTTTTTCTTCTTCTCAGTTGATTGTCATCTTTGATTTTTCCACATATTCCTGCAGCTTGTATTATTTTCGTGATGTTTTCTTTCCCTCAGAGGATGCTGCATTTGCCAGTTGCTAACTGTTTCCTAACTGAGTTACAAGGATTTTCACGGGATTCGTTTGTTCTTGCAGTAAGTTCAGTACACAGCCACTCAGAACAAGTTGATATTGGCGTTCGTCAGCAACGCACTGGGGTAACAGGAATCAAGACAGATGATTTGAAAGGATTGGTTCTTTTCCTTACACAATATTAACAGCATTTTGGACCTGTACTAGGGCAGAGGTCTTCCTACAACATTTGGTGTTGATTATTAGCCCTGAGGTCTGTGATCAACACCAAGAAAAAAATTATTTGAGGTGGGAGAACTTATATTTTATTTTTGTAAATATGAAAAAAACCCCTTTATTATTTTTGAAGAGACTGTCCACTATGGACAATTTTGGAGTGCACCGTGCACAAGTTTTTGTTTTAGAGAATTTGAGTAATTTTTATGAATTTTCTTTCTCTCTTCTTCCATGTTTTTCTGGAAACAAAGAAACAAAGTCCCTAACAATCCCAAACCAAATCTACCTACTTTAATTTTTTTCTTAAAAAGTGGAAGACAAAGCATTTGGAATGTGTGAAGTGGGAGGATTTTAGCAAATGATTTGCTCTGTAGAAAAGATTGTTGAAAATTTCTCCTCGATTATGACCTTCAGTTGATCTGAGATACGCCTCAAATGAAATTAAAACCTAAGGTTATTTAAATGTTCAGATTTTCTTTCTTTATAGGTTATTCCTCAGGTAGTAGCCATGCAGGAAACCTGGGAAAAATGATGATGAGACTTGCTTATATTTTACTTACTCAAATGAACTCAAAGCAGATGCTCATCTAGAAATAATTACACTTTTGCCTGTAAAAAAAAAAAAAAGAAAAAAATTGACAATTCTGTAAGTGCTATTAAATTTGAAATATATTTTCCATAATTCTTACAAATTTTAGAAAATAATATATTTTTTCTGCCCAAATCCTCAAAGTTTCTGATGGGTGTCTGAGAAACCCACTAGTTCCTTCCCTGTTACTCTGTTCTGCATCTGGCTTCTTAAAGGGTAAATGATACTCGAAACAGAATAATACAGCTTTCACACTGAATTTCTGGTACAACTAATCTTTGTGTTACACTGCTCAAGGGCGAGAAGTGAGAGCAGGTTCCAGCGATCTTCTTCACAAAAATACAATGCCATGCTCTGGTCTTTACTTTATCTTTTTTTTCTTATGCTATGGTTTCTGCTAGTAGTGACTAAATAAAAGGTGTTAATTTGTATTGCAAATTTGGGCTGTTGATTGTACTGCTCTTAGAAGCAATGAAATCTGGGTATGGTATGTAGGTAAAGCTAAGCTTTTATCCCCCTAGCCCTTGGTTTTTGAATCTGGAAGCCAGGCTCATGAAACATTGAGGTTCCCTTGTGTCGTGGGTTGACAGGTTTCTAGGTGAATTTCACCCTGCCAGGTCCTGTGGAGTGGCAGGGTGTTGTGGGCCAATGACATTTAAGGTACGCCCTCTGCGAGATACAGTATTTAAGGAGCTGGACACTGGGAACTTCCTCTTTGGCTTCCGGCGTTCCAACAGGTAACAGGGGACCCGGGGGGGGCGGTTTTGCCAGGGTAGGCCTTTGGGCCTGCCTGGCTGGCCCCTCCTCTCCTCCGGCTCCCCGAGGGC
>VZTF01001116.1:44190-123114 GCA_013397755.1 Cnemophilus loriae
GGAGAGATTTTCTGAAGGTTTAATCTAATTTTTATTATTTGGTTCTCTTTATTTCTTTTTTTTTTTTCTTTTAGTTCTGTTAATAAAACTTTCTTTATATTCCCTAAAGTTTGAGCCTGCTTTGCTTCTCCTAACCCTTATCTCACAGAGGGAAATATCCTAAGTAATAGACCCAAATTTAAATTACTGCACTTAAATTGGATTGGCGAACTCAAACCACTACACCTTGAAAATATTACCAGCATGTTATCTAATAACATACAAAAGTGAAAATGTTTATTCCTTAATTAGAATTCTGAACTCTAAACTTCAATAATTTGTCAGGAGTTTTCAGTACCAGGTTATCTCTAAGATCACTGCAAAAGATAGATATATTTTATTTTTTTAGGCAGAGTAGTTGAAGATTTTTTTCCATGAAAGATGATAAAGAGGTAAATGTAATGTTCTTCAGCAGTTGCAAACCAAATTTCCATGATTTTCCACAGATATTTTAGTAAATGGCACCTGGTATGGCATGGCTTCCTCGCTTTAAAACTTCACAGGAATAAATGAACTTGTCTCTTCCACACAATTACAGAACGTCTTTACTCTTTTGCCCAAAACCATTGGCTCCAAGAGCTGCTTGAGCACTCCCTAAATTTGCGCTTTTATATTTGATTCACCAGCTTGAATTGAGGTTTCTCAGAAACCTAGGCAGGCCACACTGAGATTTTCATAGGAGACACAGTCAAAAACCAAAACCAAAACCAAAACCAACAACAACAACAACAACAACAACAACAACAACAAAAAACACACCTGAAACAACCCTTTCTGGAAGCAAATACTGAGGCAGTGTCCTAGAGATCATCCACACAAAGAGAAGGACGTGTTTCAACGCAATCTAAACCTGTAGGGTTTTCCTCCAGCCTGGTTTCACTCTAAACAATAAGACAGGAGCAGCTGACATGTCAGCTTTGTGGATGATCACAAATTGAGTCTTAAACCCATACATAGATGTCTTGAATGCCAGTAGCTGGGCTTATGCAAGAAAAAAATACCCCTGCGGGGCTGCGCAAAATCAGCTTCAGCTGCTCCAGTGCCATTCACAAAATGGCAAAAGAAGGCAACTTCAGTTCCAATTTTAAATCAAATTAAGTAGCACCTTTTTACAATCACAATAAAATTCTCTCCAAGTATTTCAGGTATCTGAATAACATTCTCAATTATATCAACACAAAGCTATAATGAGAATGAGTTAGGCTTGTATCTTTTGCAATCATCTTTGGAATGGATTCCATTTAATGCCATTTTCTGTTCTCATTACGATCTTTGTCAGGCAAAGGCATCAGAATTTTAATGGCCAGTAAAATCTGTTTAAAAACTGTAAACTCTTAATGGACTTACAAACAGACTTTAACCTTTTAAATATTCTGGACTTATCTCACTGCTCCTTACAGAGTTCAGGACACACAAACAGAGGACAATAGAGAAGGCAAAAAAAGAACGCCACCCATTTTAGAAGAAAAACTAGGATAACTGAAATGAAAAACACATAGGAATGAGGATCCAGAAGTTATGTTCCTTGAGATCCATGTTGGCCTTGTATAAACTTAAACTGATATTTTTGAAAAAACAGTGAAATCTGTAAAACAACAGAAGGCAGTTGGCAAAATTGACCTGGCATTCTGAGTAACTAAATTTTTTGTCAGCCCTTTGATGTAAATGTGGATTGCTTATCCAAAGAAAGCAACAGACCTTTCCTGGCTTGTTCTGAATTTATGTCCATCAGAAACCAAGGCATCAACAAAGGGTAGAGAGGACCTGGGAACATGTCCACTGATACAAGATGAACCAGAACACACCATGCTATTTTGGACAGTTCTTTTCCTTCAAAATGACATCGCATTGAATCCTGGCATGCCTCTTTAAAATTGAAATATCCACAGGAAAGAAATCTCCAAATACAAATGCACAACTAATTTCTGGATTTATCACTGTAAAAATAAATATTTATGTAATGATGCATAGATTTCAGAGACGATGGGTCAGGGCTGCTCAGACTAGTATGTCTATAAATCTCAGTGCGGCACTGCATGGACACAAGCTTGTGGCAACATATTAATTGAAGTTGTGTAGTTCTACATCCAAGTTAGCCCATTTTCTTATTGAATAAATTCTCTACAGATAGGACTTACTTAATCAAGTGTGCCTGTGTCTTAACCCAATACTTTTCAATGAAATTATTTGAAGATGTGCATCTAAAACTGTTTCGATAAAATGTGTGAATTTCAAAGCCTGCATTTAACTCCATTCATGGTGCTATAGAACCAGCTTAGGTGGTTTGACCTTCCATCACTGCTCTGCCCAATGCACAGCGAGAGGCTGTTGACGTTTTTCCTGCCAGGGAACGCTGCTCATGTGCAGCTTGGTGTCCCCCATGACCTTCATCTCTTTCTTTACAGGCCTGGTCCCCAGTCTGTCCTGGTGCATGGGGTTATCCCTCCTCTGGAGCAGGACTTGGCGCTTCCCTTTGTGGAGCTTCAGAACTGTCAGCCCATTTCTCCAGTCTGACGAGGTCCTCCTGAATGGCAGCACAACATCTGGTGAACAAACCACTCCTCCCAGCTTTGTGTTGTCTGCAATCCAGCCTTGCCTTGGGCTAAGGAGCCTTGTAGTTTTAAAAGCACCAAATAAAATTAGTGATTCTAGAACGTATCAGATGTCCAGCCAAAACCCAGTGATTGTTACATCCTTGAAAAGATGTACGCAAGGTGGGGTAGTTTGGCTACAGCTGAAAAGCCTGGGCTTTTCAGCAGTTTTTGCCAGTTTTTCAGGCCAGCTTCCAGAAGAAAAATGTTTTATTGTTCTGACATTTCACAAAATAAGTCAGAGATATTTTTGAGCAAAACATGTTGATCATAGCAGTCAGTTGTTTTTAGAAAAGACGTGTCACCTGGAAAAAAACAGCAACTGCATTTTTTTTTTTTTATTCTTTCATCTGTAAATGTCAGAAGGATAAAAAAAATAACCACTGCACTAAAAATCTCCTCTAATTTTGGACAAATTGTTCCTTTATTCTTCTTGAATCTAGGGTTGCAACATTTCCAGGGAAAAACCTAAAATAAGTATGTTTGAGCCTGTATCCTGTGAGTGTTCAATTAAGTTATTGGTAATTAAACATATTAATTTACTCATTCAGGTATGGCTTGTTCATCTAGAACAGTCTTACAGCTACCAGATCACCCTTATTCATTAACGTGTTTTAAGAATATATATCTTTAAAGAAGACAATCCAGTTAACCCAAAGAAGCATTTCAAAAGGAACATGCTGTGTTGGGTTTGCATGGCCAGGGTTTGGTAGCGGGGTGGGCTGTGAGAAGATGTCAGAATCCCCTCCCCATGTCTGATAGAGCTAGTGCCAGCTGGCTCCAAGATTGACCCGCTGCTGGCTGAGGCTGAGGCCATCAGTGATGGCGGTGGTGCCTCTGGGGTAACATGCTGAATAAGGGGAAGAAAACCCTGCTGTGAAACAGCAACTGGGAGAAAGCAGTGAGCACATGTAAGAGAAACAGCTCTACAGACACTAGGTGAGTGAAGAAGGGAGGGGCAGGAGGTGCTCCAGGTGCCAGAGCTGAGGTTCTCCTGCAGCCCCCGGTGCTGTCCTTGGTGAGGCAGCTGTGCCCCTGCAGCCTATGGGGGCCATGGGGGAGCACAGATCCACCTGCAACCCCACATGGGAGCAGGGGCATGCCCAAAGGAGGCTGTGACCTCGTGGGAAGCTCATGTTAGGGCAGGAGAAGAGAGGGCAGAAGTAGAAGCAGTAAATGTGTGATAAACTGAGTGAAGTTGAGACTGGGAAGACTGAGGGGTGGTGGGAAGGTGTTTTTAAGATTTGGTTTTATTTTTCACCATACTCTGAGGTGATTTGTAATACATTCAATTAATTTCCCCACATAAAATCTGTTTTGCCCATAAAGGTATTTGGATCTCTTCTTGTCCTTATCTGGACCCATGAGTCTTTCATCATATTTTTTCTCCCCTGTTCAGATGAGGAGGGGAAGGGCAGAGGGGCTTAGTGAGCACCTGGCATCCAGTCAGGGTCAACCCACCACACATACATCTACATGTTTTATGAGTAGATTTTACCTTATATATTCTATTTAGTGCTTTTTTGAAGTACGGACAGAAAGTTTGTCTGAGAACTCAAGCTATCTTCTAAACAGCAAGTGTTGAATGTGCTGCCACTGATTTCAGTGTTGTAGTGGAAACAGAACACTTGGTCTTGGGTATTTCTATGTTCCTCATTAAGTTTGAACACTTCTTTTTATTCTTAGTTTTCAGAAAAAAAATATAGATGTTTGTTTTTACTGTTTGGAAGATATTCTGCATTTCATGTAACTGCTAATTCTGTTTATTAATTTTGATGTCTTTTCAATACATTCTGTGTTAGCTAATAAAAATAGTTTGTTTAGTCTGGTCTTAAACAGGGTTCTACTACACTTTAAAGTTGATACTGAACCTTAACATTTTTTAATGACAAAGCTAGTACCAGCTACGAAAAATTCATATGAATTCTCTTTACTAGTATTCAACTGAGCCAAAAAGAAGATTGCGTAGAACCTTACACTACTGGTAAGAGGCCAAGGAAGAAAGAAACCCATGAAATAATTCCTTAAAAAGTTTCTAGAAAGTTAATTAAAAGGGAGAGAATTGACAACCCATTTTTTAGATTTTTTTTTTTTGTTTCAATTAGTGGATTAAAACTAGGGTCATCTTCCCAAATAATCGGTTTGCAAATAAAATTTTTAATTCATTTCAACAAGTCTTTTGAAAAAGCTTGAAGACATACTAAATAAAAAATAATCATACTTCTAACCTTGAGCCCAAAATTCTATCTGAACACACACTATGGACTACCAGTAAAGTAAAAGATATTGCAGTCCCGTTCTTCTGGCCTTCAAACATAAACTTCGAAAATACCACTGCGCCAAGAGCTATGGAATTTTAATTGTAAGTTTGAATCTTATGTTTTCTTAACAAGTATGGGAGATCTTGTGTGCACTCAGTGCACTTACCTTATTAATCCTTAAGGTGGCCCAGGAACTCCTCAGCTTGTCTTTCTTGTGAGCTCCTTATTGTCCTCTCAGTATGGGTGAGACAATGTACAGGTGTAAGACCATAAACTGACTTGAGACAGGATGGTCGACCAACCTCCTAACTGCCTCACAATGAAGTGCTTGATTCAGGTGCTCAAAAGTTGTGAATTTCAGAACATCTCCGACTCGCCTCAGGGAGCTCAGGCTGTGTCTAGGCCTATTTTTGTGCTGAAAGGCGTGATTAATATTCCAAATGGACAAGATGGACATTATACAGATTTGATTGTTCCGCGTAATTATTGTTGCATATTCTTCAATAACCCTTAAACTCTAACAATGTTGTTTTCTAACCAAAATAACTTCTAATAACCTATTTACAGAAAGAGAAGTGGTCAAGGGACATGGCTTATCTTAATGGGCTGTAAACCTCAAGTAATGTAGTAAAAAAAAGTGAAAAACCAGAAGGTTATGGTAGATAGCAATTTTGCTAAGAGCGGTAAATGATTCAAATCAATGTATATGGAAGATTCCTTCTGTTTCATGTCTTCTTTTTTGTTAATGATGGCTTAGCTTGCACTGGCTTTTTTTAGATATTCTCCCTTCTCTTATTATGGCATCTAGCTGCTGTATATTACTGCGTGCATTAAAATAAGAAAATTCTTTTTCCTCATTATTTAACTGTTGAATTAGATTAACAGGTAAACTCTCAGTCTTTAAAAGTGCTCAAATATCTTGACAATATAGTATTTAGAGATGCCTCTAGGAAAGGTTCAGTCCCCATTTGTACAACCACTACCTCTACACTGGGAGCTGGAACTGAAGGTTAAGTCTTACTTGCAGGTAGAGTAGTGCAAATTTCCTTGGCATTCATTATACCTACCACTACAAGTATAGAATTTCCTTTTGTAGTCTCAGTTTGTTTTCATTAAGTAGATTACACTTGTTTTAAAATAGAAAGCTGCATACAAATAAGATCTGTTGATTAAATACCGATAAACTCTAGGCGTGCAGGCTGGGATTTTTATTGCTGAATTTATGTCATCTAAAAGTCAAATCTAAGCTAATCACCGAGGCTCCCTCTACAGTCCACAGAGTTTAAAGGGCGGTTCTCTTAAAATTAGCATTCATCTCTACATCAAATGGCTCCCTGGGGTACCGATTTCAATCAGTTATAGAACAAGTCAGGCTTACATTATATGCCTAACTTTAAAATAAATTTCTTTGGGACTGACTTCTAGGGCAACTGTTGATTTTGAAAGAATTGCAGATGCTAATGTCTATATCAGCAAAACTCAGTAGTTTAACTGATGAGCAGCTGGTACTAGACTGATGAGCAGGATGATTGCAATTCATCAAAGAACTAATGACGTTCTATGTGAGACACCTCTGGTACTTTCTGGAGGAGAATATGAAACCCAGGAAATAGCTAAATACAGCATTTTGAAATACGCGAATGAACAGAACATGCTGCAAATGACTGAAAGTTATGTGCTAGCTCATTGTGTGGGTAACCAGATCATCCTGAGAGCAGTTCATTCTGAGTGCAGTCACACGGCTCACAGAGGGTGGGCAGGGATCAGGCCTGGCCGGACGGATTTGTGAAAAGCAGGTCCTGACTGGCTGACCTGAACTCCTTCTATGACAAAATGATTCCCCCAGTGGATGAGGAAAAGGCTGTGGGTGTGTCTACCCGGACTTCAGCAAAGCCTTTGACACTTTCCCACAGCAGTCTTCCGGAGACACCGGCTGCTCATGGCTTGAATGGGTGCACTCCTCTCCGAGTTAAGAACCCTTTGTCTTTATAGACCATTCTGGTTTTAAAATCAATGAATTGATGAACAAATGCAGTAAACAGCTGTGAGCAAACATTTTGCACTTTGTATTTACTTGAAGAAGTGTTATTTTAATCATTTAATGTATCACATTCCACTACAGCATTACAGCTTATACCAGCTACTTTAGTCAAAGGCTAATTTGAGAGTATTTCCTAGTTTCTAGCAGTAACATATTTCACAAGTATAAATATAAATTAAAGAACTCAGGCCTGAATGATCTAGACCTCATAGGACTAAGTGCTACAAAGCACCATGAAGGATTGGTCACAGTCCTCAGATTTTATTGAGGAAAGTAAAATTGATCTTACTTTCTCACAGTTTTGCCAAAGAAAAATTTAAATTCACAACGTATCTTCTGCTGAGATGTATGCAAGTGGCAGTCATTGCTCCTTGATGAGAGTGCTGTGCTGGATTGTAATATTTTTTATTTCTCAGCTCTATTTTGAAGTAGAATATTATTTCTGTGACTAAGCAATCAGTCTCCAGCAGAAGGAGCACTGGCAATACAACTGGGTAAACCACAGTGCTTGGGATTTTATTTTGATGAAAGAGTTTTAAAAATTACATGTGATGCTTATCCTCTGCTACAGCATACTGTCTTCAATGTTCATTCCAGAGGAAAAGTGCTACCAGTTTAACCAGGGACATAGCAGCTGTGTGCTGGTCCTCCCTCCCTTTCTAGCACACACTCCTGAATTCAGTCCAGCTTTAGCTGACTATTGGAACTTGACATACTTGCACAACAGACACTGGCGTTTCAAAAGAAAGGAGGAGAAATTTAATTGTCTTTAACCTTTCTCCATCTGTAAATGCAACCTATGCTTAAGTTTTCTGTCTTATTTATTTTCAAAATATCATGCAGCTGTGCAATAGCTACATGCTAGAGATTCTTTTATTTTGATAGTTTTATGACATCTGTGTGCTGTCCACGGCACCATTTAGCTCTTGATCTTACAGATGGTCGCAGTGGGGACACCGAGGTTTCTTATCTCCGATAACTTGGGGAGAACTCAAAGGCAAGAACAAACCAATCTGGGATGACTGGAGGTTTTAAGAACTGCAATTTCTTTGAAGTTTTGTGAAAGACAAAGTAAAGGAGACATTTCATCTTTTTTGTCATATTGCCATGCCCAGTATCTTTACATGACTCAGGTAAATGGAAGCACTGGGGTCTTCTCAGAGCTCACAAGTGTTCCCTTGCAAATTTTCAAATGAACATGTCAGCTTTCATGACCATACCTCCTATTTCTGATACAAAACAATAACAGCAATTTATGAGCTATGTGTGCTTTATGTGCTATACCCGCCTAAATGGAAGTTTGACTATTTACTGTAATCTATAAATACCACTTCAGGAATAAATGAATTTTTCATTCTTGTTACTGAAACCTGAACAGTTAATGTATCTTCTGCCTTGACACATTAAAGAAATCACAACAATACTAAGTGTAGGATGGCAGATAATTGAAATACTTTTATTTTAAGTAGCTGGTTACTCACAACTCACAGTCTTATTCCAATAGAACTTTTTCCTTTCCTCTCTCTTCTCACTTTGTCACTGGTTTTGCTGCTTGGTTTTCTTTCTTTTCTTGTGTGGTTTTTGGTTTTTAAAATATTATGTCCTCATTTTAAAACGCCATTCTTAGTCCCCCTGTAAACAAATGACTTAGACACAATTAATTGTATTCCAGAAAAACTCTAACCAGAAAAGACTTACTTTCTCTGGAAAAACCTTTTTTTTTTTTCACTGAAATTTCACATAAATGCAAGTCCAAGGCAATCTCAAGCTTGCAAAATTACATTTAATATCCTGAACTTGATATAATCTAGTTTCAGACTAGCACAAGAAAGGTCTTGGTGACATGATAGATGGTTTTCTACTATCAGGGATGATTAACAGGGAGACATTCTTATCTTTGACCTCCCTGAGTCATTTGACACATCTGTCAAATTTCCGAGGCAATGTTTTCATACTGAAGTACATTCAAAGAACGTGTTAGAAAAGGGTTCCAAAGGTCAACCATCTCCCTGGTGTTGCGTGGCATTTAAATGCAGTCATAAAATGATATAGACTCGTATCAGAAACCTCTCACCATATACAGTCTACACCACTTCAGTACACACGGCACAAAACTTGGAAAGAGGGTCCAGGTCTGAGTTGAAAAACGGTGTGTTGAAATTAAAGCCAAAAAGGTCAGTGATAATGCAAATGAGGAAAGAAAAGCACTTTAAGAGGCTTCTACTAAGAAACAGCTCTTATCTGAAGAGTTCGTATCTATTTTCGGGCAACACAGTCTATAGTTTATTCCCCTTTCTGCATTCCTTGATGATTTATACTCTTACTGACCCACACTTCCGAGTGATGTCTCTTGTTTGTCACTAGCTGTCCAAAGAGACTCAACACTGCTACAGCAATGACTGCGATATTCACGATTTTCCTACTTCTTGGCTGAGTCAAAACCTTGAAATATAGTTTAGAATTAAATCATTAATTGCAGATCCTTTCTGCATTGGATCTGGTGTGTCCAGGAGACATAACAAACATAATTGTCTGGTTTTATCACTGCTCGCTGTTGACACCAAATCAAATTCAGAATCTTGAGCCTTATTTACGGTCTTCAAGGGACAGAGGTTATATTCATCTTGTCTAACAGCAGAAGTTGCATCATACATATGTGTGTATGTGCTTCAAGTGTCTCTATAGCCTTTGGAGAAGAACAGGCTTTTGTGGAAAACGGAGATTATGAGACTGATCAAGTACTGTGGTCTGATGTCAGCACTAAACTTTCTGTATAACTGTGAAGTTCATGGAGTTTTGTGGGATTATTCCTAAATGGTACAATGAGCTCCCCTAAAAGTAGAGAAATGTAATAGGATCACAGAATGATTTGGATTGGAAGGAATCTTAGAGATCATTTAGTTCCAACCCCTCTGTCATGGGCAGAGGTGCCACTCACTAGATGAGGCTGCTCAGGGCCCCATCCAGCCTGGCCCTGAATGTTTCCAGGGATGGGGCATCCACAGCCTGTCAGGGCAATAATGAACCTGTCCATCTCCTGTTTGACCTATCATCACTTTCATAAATACATTAAAAAAAAAAAAAAATCTTCCAATCAAAATGCTTCACTGCATCCACAATTCTCTCCCCTGAGAGAGGATGAACAAGAAAGTGGTCTACTGTTGACACATGTGAGTCACTTTAGTCAAGGTGCTAATGGAAGATACTCCCACCTTGTGGGTGATGAGGGCTGCGTAAGAATTGATACAGGAGAATAGAAACTGCTTGCTTTCAATGGGCAGAGAGGAGACATTCTGAACAGGACTAGATTTATTTTATCAGCCACACAGCAGTCAAAGCTGTTTCAATGAAGATAAATGAAGAACTCTATCATCTTACTTTGTAGACTTATTTAACCAACAGACTGTCTTCTCTGTGATTGGTGATGGCTTTACACATTAGAAATTAACTGAGATATATCATGACTGTCAAGTCCTGGTGTTCCTGTGGGTTTCACATAGAGTACAATAGAACCACTTTCATTATCTTTGTGTTACAGATAATGGATAATAAACCATCTTACAGTACCCAAAGGAAAGCTTCTTGGAGTATAGAAACACTTTTAATACATGGAATACATTTTAAACCTTTTTTCTTTCTGAAAAATTGTTTGAATCAAAATGAAGATGACTTTATCTTTCAAAAGCTACACTTTTACTTTTTTCCTTCCTTTTTTCTTTTAATGGAAAGACTACTTTAGCTAGCCTACTAACAGTAACGGTGCAGTTACTCTTGGTTACCAAAGCACATACTTTTCAGTAGGTGGAAAAGGTTACGGGCTTCAGATTCCAAATAAATCACTATCCTGGTTTGGGACAAAGTTTGAAGGAAACTTCCAACAGAGGTCTCCCCTAAACAGCCAAATTCTAGCAGCCCCTCCCCCATTCTCAGTTCAGGAATAAATCTCCTCGGAGAAAAGTGGAAAAAGCTGTTTATTTAACAAGCAAAGTATTCACAAGCATGAAAAAATGAATAATAGGAAACAATAAACCTCTCTTGTTCTGAAGAGATGGTAAAATCAGAGAAAAGAGTCCTTCTGTGGCTCAGAGTCCTTCCGTGGGTGTGTCCCAGCTCTCTCTCTCTCTCCGGAGCTCGGGGTCCGGCGTCCAGGCCGCAGGGCAGCTCGGGCCCCGGTGGGCCACACAGCGCGGGCTCCCCTGTGTTTACTCGGGTCTTTCAGTCCAGAGCAGGGCAGAGCTGAACAGCACAGTCCAAGAAACCCTTTTCTAAGCTAACTAGAGAAAAAAAATCTTAAAGCAAGAAGAAACAAAACTCTCTGATCGGTGTAGCTGGACAGCCCAGCGAGAGAGGAATTCCGGGGGCGGAAGTGAGGTTTTTACTCCAAACAAACTGCTCGCCGCCGCTTTTCTCGGCTAGATCTCAGCCTAGCTTAAAGCTACAGGGAACAGCATAGACGATGGGGATATCAGACCATACAGTCACCCCAGGACAATCACCCAACAACTCCAACAATCAACAGCAAAAACTGACTTTCTACTTCCTCCATTTGATCTCTGCATCCATGTTTCTCCTTTGCATGTAAAGTCCTTCTATTTTTTGTTCTTCCAAGTGCTGAAGTATTACAGCTCTTTCTTCCCTTTTCCCACAGTCATTCCCACCTCTCTTCCACTCTCATGCACCTCCTCTTCACTTGATTCCCATAATTCAAAATGAAATATGCCTCTGAAACAGGCAACCTCCAGAGAAAGCAGCAATATCTATGGAATGGAGTAACACCATTCAGTAATGAGACAGCATTTCAGTTTGTTGAAAATTGAAACCTTGGGCTGTCTCAGATCTCACCAGAGCCTGCAAATGACTGTTCAGACAGATATTAACCTCCCATAATATCTGTGTCATTTTGCCATTCGTGTATGGCAACCTTAGACACTTTTGGGCAACCCAAGTGACACTAGATGCCTGTGTTTCTTCCTAGCTCTCATTTTCTTTGATATCCCTTCTGTTGTGAAGTGACTCTGTTACACCCCAGCTAGAGAAGATATTTTTTGCTGAGATTTGTATATTCCTGTAAGGCATCATTCCTTCAAGGTTTCCTGGCTGCCATGGCAGCTCTTTAGAAGGAAAATGTAGCTTTATTACCACTTTTTGATGCTTTTTATCTCTATTTCATTCATTAATTTTATCATTTAGAGTAGTTGCCTTGGTGGCACATGGGATATAGCAGAGGCAAGGTTTGTAGGGAGTGGTGCTATTTTTAATGAAATAAATTCACACAGTAAGGGTAAGCAGACACTGAAGAGCACAGGGGTTTTACTAAATGATCTTCAGGTCGCAAGAAGAAACAGCAATTCTCATAGTCCAAGAATAAACTAAGGATAAAAATTCCAGGCTGAGATAACTATGCCAACTGATTGACCTCTGAGGGAAGAATGCACCCATTACTTGTACAACATATGGAGCTGTAGCTACAGTATTCGTTAATCCTGCAACTGGTTTTCATGGCAAGGTTTTGGTAGCTCGGCAACTACAGGAGTGTTTTCTGTGAGAAGCTGGAGGAGCTCAGACGCTCTGAGCGCAGTGAGAAGTGTCCCTTTCTGGAAAGACTGTTTGGTGTACCGTTTAAATGGATTTACTTCTGCATGAATGTCTTATATAAAGCTTCGAATTCTCCTGGGAACATGCACCCTGAACACCTACAAGTTGACTAGCTCAATTTGATCATGCAGTTATAGCCGTAATGATGATAAACTCATGTTCACATTAGTTAGTTCACTAGAGAGTGCATTCGTGGTATTTAATAAATATTTAACTGTCTACTGCGTAATAATTAATCACTTCAGCTTTCCTTCTAAATGGCCTTCTGTTAAAGCTGCAAGGCAGTTTTATCTCCATAATAAATTTTCCTATCCAAAAAACAAGCTGCGTCAGACAGTTCCTCTATCTCCACTGTAATCCAGCCCTGCAATACGTATTTGTTAAGAGTTCACAAATAATTGCTTGACAAGAGGAAAACGAAGAATTTGAGACATTCAGGGAAAATAAAACCCAACCAAAAAACAAAGGCAGACAGTAGCTGAAATAGGATCAGAGGTACAGTTTAAAAGTGTATCTTGAGGGTATAATGAACTTGTAATTAGACCTTTACCAATGACACCAAAAACCACAGCTTTTTGGTCTCAGTGATGGTTCTGCCCTGTTGTGTGGCATCTCCTTTCAGCTCTTTGTGACACTGTGTCACTGAATCTGCTAGGAAGATAAGGTTGCCACTAGATTCAAGGAATATACAAAAGCTGTGGAAATTACGCCCACATTCTGGACCTGCAGTGTGGAATTCAATAGTGTTTGGAAAATACAGAATATCTACACGAAGGATTGCACACACTTAGAAGTTTAGAAGTATCTCTCTTGCTTGCATAGTACTTCACAAAATACGTAGATACAAAACCCTTTACCTTTGGGCATCCTCTTTATTTCCTAAGAAAAGAAGTGTATTTAAGACAGTTATCTATCACTATAGGAATTGCAAAGAACGAATGTACATTTTCTTATATATTCTGCCTCTGGAGTTCAAGTCTTTCAGCTTTTTGCTTGTGATCCTAAACTGTAGTCAAGTATCTGATGCATCTCTTTCAAAAATCATAGTATTTTTTCCAGAACAATGCAGAAGAGGATGGCTTCCACCTTCTAGCTCTGTTGTGGAAGATATATGTTCCGTAGATTGCTTCTCACAGTTTTTATTTCATTTTCCATGTAAGATTTATTTAAAGTAGAAGAGCTCTAAAAGGAGGGAAAGGGATTCCCCAGCTTCCAGTCAGCCATGAGATCCTATACACAGTCTGTTTTAACATTCTCCTGAGATGTTTGGTTGCAAATTTCTTCATGCTTCAAAGTTCTTGTTTCTGCCCCTTTCCTCTCCCCTCTTCCACAACACAGAGACAGCGTTGTCTTGGATACTTATAAAGGTGATTACTGTCCCTGTGTCTTTCACAGAGTTAAAACTCCTAGGAATACTCTGAAAATGACAGTGAGATTGATGTCTGTGGGCAAGGCAGAGGTGTGTCTGAACTAATAGTTCCTCAGAGATCTGGGGTGAGAAGGGAGTCCAGCTGGGTAACAGTGGCAGGTTAGGTGATACAGAGTTTGTCCCAATACACACAGAGGAGCTCAGAGGCACAAAGAAGGCGGAAAAGCCCCAGTGCTCCAGTCAGAGACACGAGGCCCTCCCCGGCCCCTGCCAGTGCTGTCCCAGGAATGCCTCAGTCGTGTGGGCCAGGAGTGGCACCCACACTAGGGGTTCACTGCCCAGAGTCACAGGACATGTTATGGGGTACAGAGGAAGAGCTTCCCGGGACTGTGCATGACTTATTATGTGGGTTTAGCAGGGGAAACAAAGGTATCAAAATGGATAGGCCTACGTGATCCAAGGAGTGTGGTAAAACTGAGGGATAAGGAGATAAAAGTGTCTGATGTTATCAAGTTCCTTGTCAGTGAGTTTGTGTGACGGTGTCTGGAAGTTTTACTGTCTTATTAAATTTCTTTCTGATATTTTTTCTGGATGAAGGACTCCCTATTCTCCATGTGTGCTTATGAGACCTTGGCTGGCAGTCAGAAATCCCCTTCAGCTGCACCCTCACTTTCTCTCCTTACAGTGCACAGGGAGAAAACAGAATGAGAAAGTTCGTGGGTTGAGATACAGGGAGATCGTGCACCGGTGACCATCACAGGTGAAACAGACTAGACCTAGGGAAATTCACTGCTTTTATCAACAATCAAAATAGATTTGACTAGTAAGAAACAAAGTAAAAATCAAAACATCTCCATCCCCCTTTCCCATTACCACCTTCTCCCTTTGCTCCCAAGCCCTCTCCCCCAAGGCGAGCAGGCTTTGGGATGGGGCTGAGGTAGGTTCCTTAATAAAACCCAGCTTCTTAATGCATGAAAAGAGGCAAGAAAAGAACTGCTGGAGCAGAAAGTATTTAGATTCTTTCCTTGACTGTAGCTGATGAAATTAAAAAATAAATCTACAGATGTCTAAAAAATAGGGATTTGGAGGATTTTTTTGCATGTTTGATTTGGATTTTTTTAATCCTATTGTCGGTTAACTACCTAGTTGGTTCTACCTTATAGATGCATTTTAAGTATAAACTTTCTGCCAGTGTAGCTCATGATCTCATTACAAAAGCCCAGTGGAGGGAATCAGAAATTAATCCAAAATTAGATGTTAATTAGAAATGTGTGTGAACTGATGTGCTGCACACTGTGGGTTTGAGTAGCACTTTATACCCTGCCCTGAGCAGAGCATCGTGCAGAAGCTAAACACTCAGTAGAGATGTGCACCTCCCTGTAAATTCAGAGCACATAAACCAGTTTGCCTCAAAGCATTTACAAATTACAGGTAAGGAAAAGAAAAAAAAAAGGGAGAGAGAAAACAGCAGAAAAAAACATTTCATTTTTTCCCCTATTCTTTTATTTTCATGCCTGCACATTCCAATAACCAGTCTTCAGATGGCACAAACGAGAGTAAAAAAAAAACAGGCTAATTTAGGGATTAATCTGTAGGGTTTTTTGCAGCAGGTTTGTATAATATCTGGCATGGATGCAGAGCTGAAAATGATGGGAAAAACAGAGGTGTGTCACTGGAGGGTTTAGGCAGGGTGTCAAACAGGAAATCTCGTGAGTGATCTTAGAGAATGGATACTTGCAGGGAAACAAGATTCGTGAGAGAGAAAGACAAGTTGGTTGATACTTAATTGATCAAAGCAAACATTCCTTTATTAAGTCATCTGCTATGGGCAATTCTTTGCTGGACAAGTGACAACTGGTGTGTAAGTTAGGCTACAGCCAGGGCACTGACAGCTCTTTGCATGACACCAGACAAGGATTGACTGGAAACACCAACTATTATGAAAAAAACAACTGTATAAAATTTAGGAAAAAAAAAACAAAACAAACAACATTCCAGATAACTTAGAAAAAGCTTTTAATGGTATTTTATAAACCAAAAGTCTTATTTTCAAGCACATAACAGTCGATTACTGAACCTCTACTCCTGGTAATATACTATTCACTCATTTCTCATTTAACACCTGCTCCACCAAAATGAGCATTTCTTTATTCTGAAACCACAGAAATAACAAACAGATAAATTCCAGGAAGAAAATTACTACTACTAAGAAATCACTATTTTTTATATCTAATGCTCTGTCTGCTATCTAGCATACTGTTATCACTGCTAACATTAATAAAATATAGGGGATCTGCTAGAAATTTTTCTTAGCATTAAAACTCTTGGTTTTGTCTCATAGCAGGATATCTCCTCATAAAGGCAAGTGAAAAAACTCCCCCTTCTGAGGCAGAAAAACTTGTCTTAAGAACACCTTCATAAGAAATCTGTAAGAATTTGTGAATTTAGTGTGGAGTTGCAAGACAAAACCAGACAAACTAACAAAGTTAGGCTTTACTAGCAGTTTTGTGGCTTCTGTATTCATGTCCAGGGGTCATTTTGCCTTGTAATAGAACGTTCTTTGCCCTGAAGTAAAATATATTCTAGAAAGGAAAATTCCCTCCTGTCTTTTCCTTGCTCAGTTTCTATCTTTGTTCATATCCCATGACTTGTTAGATCAAAGTTTCCATTTTAGCCTCATATACATATTGCATGAGTGTCATGTCCTGACTTTTTTTGCTTCAAAAGTTAATGGAAAAAATCATTCTTCAAGTGTCTAGGGCACATACAAATTGTGATCCCAAGAGGAAATATTCAGACATAGATGCCTGTTGGACTTTCAGAAAATGAGCTATTCAGCTTTTCAAAGGGATTGGGATACCAAATCATGTATAAAATTAATGAGAATTGGGCATACTCAGCCCTAAGTGGCTTTGAAAAGCTTGTCCTTAAAATCCATATTTGTAAATAATGATGGCTTTTAGCTAGGGAGTTTCTAGCTAATCTCAGCACACATATCATAACAGCATCCTTTGCTGGGTACTTATTTTATTAGCAGAATTAATTTCTGTTGTAAAAGACCACCAATATCTGAATTGTTTCTGGAGAACTAAAGTTGTTTGATTTACAGATATCTGTTCACAATATACTTAAATACCTGATTAACACTTTGCTCCTTGAATCCAGCATTTTGAACATTGCTTTCTAAACAGAACTTTCAAAAGACATAATTGAATTTGAAGAAGGGCCAATAAAATACTGGTCATTCACCCCTCATCTGGGTGGACACTCTCATCTTGATAACCTATGGCTTTTGCAGACTGTCATTATCACTGAGACCCTGTGCATCCTCTCTGGTACATCCTGAATGGCAAAAACATTTAGAACAGTCACTTGTCTCTCTTAAGATAATACTCTTTCACTTGATTAATTTTTTCAAGTACTAAACATGACCTAAAGTAGTTTTTGATACAGCAGAATTCTCCATGTAGAAGAAATTGGAAGATGAAAACCGGCTCTAATCTAAATAAGCAACTAATGAACAAATACACAGCTAGCAGTTTTTTAATCTTTTTAAGCAGTATGAAAAGTTAAAGATGCCTACAAGCCAAATTAGTGAAAGAGAGATATAATTTTGCTCTCAGTAAATCCATAGTAAGTCTGGCATAATTCTGTTCTTTGTGTATCTCTGCCAATAAACTGATAATGAATGATAATTTTATGTAGTCACATAATGCTTGTCATTAGAAGTACAAATAGGATACTCCTATTATTTTCCTTCACATTTCTTTCCTCAAAAGCTTTTAAAATAGTAGTCTAATCCAAACTGCATTGCTGCTGGCAGTGATTTGAAATTATAAGAAAATGAGAGTAGCTGTATTGTATCACCCATTTAATACCACAGCCCGTTGCTGACAATGGCCCGAAACAAGAGCTTAGAGAACAAAGGTGATATCGCAGAAAGAATAAAGTTACTCAATTCGTGGTAAAACTTCTTGACTTCCAGCAATTTGTAGCTCAGTTGTTCCTGAAACTGTGAAGAAAACAGAGCAGGTGTGTGGCAGGAAAGGACTATAAGGTGTTCTTATCCCCAGTGTACCACTGGGAACTGAGGTCATAAGGAAATTAAATAATTTTCCTAGTTCCTGACATACAGTTGCAGCAACTAAAGCTATTAAAGGGGAGGGCAGGACTTGGCTTGTAGCAGCTGCAAATTTTAATGCTGAGAAGATTAAATTGGGTAGAGGATTGCTTGAAACTCATGTATAGAAATACCAGTTAAGCAGAGTTTAAACTCTTTGCAGACATCACAAAGTACCATATTTTAGGTGAAAATATAAATATTTTAAACAATGGGAAGGTATTTAACTTTTCAAGATGTAATCATAGGCACATCTCCATATGTGACTTTGGGAACTGTTTTGTAGATTTAATAATTAGAAACCAGCTCTAAACCATGGATATTTTTCCTTCCAAATTTTCTCTCAGAAATACCTAGTGGACTACTGAATACTTTCTTTGTAATCTTTGTCAAAATTATCCTTCCTTGTAGTTGGTTTGCTGATAAATATGACGGATAATAGTCCAAAGGAATAAATCATTGTGACCTAATTAGATGACTGTACTTTTTGAATTTTTATTGAAGACACAGCTAATAATTATGTCACTAATATTTTATACCATGATTTCAATGTTAATGCTTTGTCTTTCATCATGAGAGTTTTCAATGATAATAAAATACCACATAGTAGTTCATGCAAATATTTTGCTTTTTAAATTAATTTAGTCAAGTCAAAATAACATGTTTTTAGGAAACGTTGAAATAGCCAACTCCCTGTTTTTGGTGGGGAAAAAAATAGTTGATTCTTACAATAGAAAATGCCCATTCCAAGAGGTCTAATGAAATTTATACCTCATTCACGGAGCTATATTTGAAAAAACAACAACAACAACAACAAAACTTAAAAAAACAACAACAAAAACCCCAAATTTATTTTGCTCCATGGCGAAGTTCAGATTCAAAGTAATGCACTTGCACTGTGGATGAGCAGCAGACTGGAAAAGAAATATAGGTGACATGAGGTGACGCTGAAAAGAGTGGGAATTGTTGCTTTCTCCTTGGAAAGAGAAAGCTGAGTGAAGATCTTGTGTTTTATCTTGATCTACCCAACAGCAAGGTGTTAAAAACAGAATGAGACTCTTCTTCAGAAGTGCAGTGGTGGGACAGGAGGCAACAAGAGACCACAGGGCATGATGCTGTGAGCAGGAAGTTGGACTATCGACCTTTTGTAACCTACGCTATTGTGGAATCCTTCTCTGAAGCAAAGTTTGGTTCAGTATTCAATGAAAACAAAACTAGAAAAAAAAAACAAACCCACAGATTAAAGCACTAAATATGTGTAAAGAAATCACAGGTTTCTGACAGAAACTGCCAAAACAAAACCCAGGGGATGCATCTTCTGGCACAGAACAGCCTGAGTCTTGTCTCCTGTGATAAAAAACAGAGAAGAAATGCCTCACAGATACTTAGTCACACTTAGCTAAAGAGGGCTTTTTTTGTTATTAATTATTTCTCTCTGAAGAAAATTTTAAGAAAAAAGTCTTTCTGACAGGGTCTCCTGCTAAAGTGTAAAACTATAATTTCTTATGGAAAAATGATTGTAAACTGATACTGATTTATTTTCCTGATTTTTGGTGGGGCAAGTGTCTGTATAGCACTATTTTAATGAAACAGATGAAATGTCAGTTTTTAAAAATTTTTTAAACTCCGTCTTTGTGGACCAATATTAGTTCAGATATTAAACAGCCGTTTTGAGTTTTCTACAGCTGTGCTGCAATAATGGTGTTGTGGTCCAGTATCAAAGAAAAATTAGGTCCCAGTTTTCCCTGCTGCCCATAATAATTTTATCATCCACACTACTGTGGTGATTCTCCAAAGGAAAAAGAGCTGAAATGCACTCCTACAGTCGTAGAGCTGATTATTTCAGAGATGAAAAGTAAATGGAATATACAGCAACATTCATTAAAATGTTTGCTCTTTGTAGAGTTTGAGACAAAACGTTGGTGTCATTACTATTTATTGTATTCAGCCACTCCAAGCTTATGTTCCTCTGAAAGAAAATAACAATGCAGCTCTCTTTCTGAAACGTGCTCAGGAGTCCTTTGCTGCTCATAACTCGGGTGCAAACAGAAGACAAGGTACACACGAGGGCATTTTTCTTTTGCTTTTTTGTTAATGTCTCTTTAGTGTTAGACCCAAATTTGTGAAATATTGAGTCTGTTCAAAGTCTTTGACCTTAGAAGGAGATGATGTCACACATCACCTTAACACCCCCAAAGACCAGGGCTTTGACTGGGACTTCCTAGACTTTCAGAGCCCTTGGTAGCAAATCAGCAGCATCTGATAACTTTTAACATCTTTTCTGCTCTTACAATTAAATACCAAAAAACTGTTCCATACAGAAATTGTTTCTGTATTAATGACCAATTAGGAACTGAAAGAACAGGAACAAGAGGAAGACTGTACTTTGGCACATTATTATTTATTCATACTAGAAGCTGATGGAACTACATTAGGGGAAAATATATTTTTTAAATGAACAGGAGAGAGATTGTTTTACCACCAGCTGATTCGCATTTATCCTTGCAGTCTGCCTTGTTAGCTGTGAGGAATTGCAGAATTTCAATATTCGGTATTAAAACATTTCACTGAGGTGTCTTCATGATTGTAAACAAATGTAGAAAGGAAGGTGCATTTGCCTAACTTGGGAGAACTGAAACCCTTCTAGAAATGTCAATGTTGTATCTATTTACAGCAGCTTTACATATCATACAAAGGATTCAGCAAGGTGGGATCATGCTTACTGATAGTGACAGATCTACCTTTTCATGGATATTATACCCCACATGTATCCAAGCATATCCTATCAAGCCTTCCCATGATATTCTTGAGACAATAAAAAGAAAAAAAAACAATTGAGGATGCTTATATTCGAAGAAAGAAAAGTTTCTTTTACCTACATCCTGCTGAGGCCTTGTTTTTTACTTTTTCATCCTGCAGTAAATAGAAGATTCCCTGCCCAGGCATAACAATTTATGTGATTTTCTATTCTGCCAGACAACCTCTTATTCTCTGATCATTTGAATAGGCTGAGGAACACAACTTTTCTTAAAAGAAATTATCATAGCAAAAGGTTTTGTTTTCCCTTTGGACCACATTCTAGCCTTGAAGAGAAAGATTTAAATGTATTAGTGGAGTAAAAATCTATACAACTCAGCATAAATAAGAAAACTTTCATGTAAATCAATGTCATAATTCCCTGTGGATGAAACTCTGTCCTCAATAACAGTGATCAGAACTTGGGCATTAAATAAAAAATGCCACAGTTTCCCTTTCGAACATCAGCGATGCAAACCAAGGACTCAAAGGATAATTCTTTGTTTTATTTTTTTTCCAAAGAACACTCACATTGTGAATTACCCACTTCTCTGGTGTACAAAACTATGCTGCAGTCCACAGGCAAAAATAATTATGTCCATCTCCTATGATTTTAAAAGATGTTCAGCAGAGAACACTACAGGAATTGGGCTTCTAATTTTCCACAGGAGCAGTGGCCTTAAAGAAGCTGGCCTGGTTATCCCCGGTAGCACAGAGTTCAGATCACTGAATTGTTTTTGCTCTGCTTGAAAAGATTGGTTCCTGAGGAGGCTCTTCATGTATGTACATTCTTCATAAATGTAAAAGTGAGGTAGCTCAGGATGGTCACCAAAAGGCAGAAACTGAGTGACTTAAAGGGCACCTTCAGAGGGCAGTAAATGCTGATGTGCACAGGCTTCACTTCCACATGATTTCTTTTTTCTACAAACTTATTAATTAGTACCTCAGTACCAGACAGCTCCAGTACAAGGGTTCACGATCTTATTATCCATGTTAATTATTGTTGCTCCAAATATTGTGGCACTCCCAAGTGCTGTCAGTTCAACATGAGTGACAGGTACAAACTGATAAATGGTGAAAGGATTCTCTGAGAATATATGAGTGCAGGATTTGAGACTCTTCCCACTTAAAAATGGCATTGAATTATATCCTCCCACACATCCAAAATGACTCTTCAAACCATGAATCTCTTTTGCAGAAAGATGAAGTCTGTTTTAATTCTGGAAAAGCAGAAGGAGATTTTGGCCCTCAGGAAGACGATCCTGTGCCAGTTTTGCTTCAGTTTGAGATTTCAGTTTTGGAATGGATATTGAAGTTGTACTCCTCTGGGACAGGAACATCAATTTAAAATCACCTCTGGCATCAATGTTTCACTTTGTCTTGCTCCAAGTGGTTCTGTCTTCAGGGCTTGGTTCTTCAGGTGGATTTGAGGCCCCCAAATCTCCTGACACAAAGACCCAAGCTGACTGTCACAGTGCTTTCCAGGTTCCAAGAGCCACCTAATCTATTCAGACCCTATCTTCTGTGATTTTATTTCTTTATTGCATCTAGCCTTCAGATTTATTTTATTAGGATGCTCTGATCTAGTCAGTCTGAGATGTCTGACATAGTACAAACCCCTGTAAAAATACACACTGAAAGTAGAATTTTATACCACGGATTGTCTTCATTTAGAGTCAGCAAAGATGTAAAGCTTTTTCTTTTTCTTCCCCCTTGAAAATAGTCTGCATTGTCCTGCTGTGAAATATGCACAGCCTGCATTCCCCGGTAGAACTTGCTGATTTTTATAGCTCATTTTAAAGTGAAGACTATTGTGATAAAGAGCAGGGGTGATATGACATTTGAAAAGCCTCTTGAGAGAAAAGCAGCAAAGTGGATGGCACTGAAAAATCATTCTGAACGTGAGATAATTTGAGCAGCTCTACACCAGTGCTGTTCCACTGTTATCAGTGACAGGTGCTTCAGACAGCACATTTGCTAAGTATCCAAATATATCAGTGGTTGTCTCTCTCAGGAGACACAGTCTTATCTCTGCTAGGGCTGACCCGTGGAAAGGTTATTCAGAGAAAATCATCAAGAATTATATCCTGCTGGCCACCATCACATCTCTGGTGAGTGAGAATGCCAGAGAGGATTAAGAGATCTGGATGAGCTAAAAAAGCAGCAGCCAGATCCCTTCTCAACAATTTCTTCCCCAGAGCTGGCACCTGCATTATCCCATTGTTGTCCTCATCTTCATGTGGAAAAGGTGACAGACTTGTGGGCTGCAGGAGGTTCGAAGCATCACTGGCTTGTGTTCTCAGGTGATGAGGCTGAAGGTACTTGGGCTACAGCACAGGCTTTCTCTGAGTTTGTGCAAGGGACACTTCCTTGCCTCATGTATTCCTCTCTGTCTCTCTTTTTCCCAACCAGATAATTTGTGAGAGGGTGCCTTTTGTATCACCTTCACCTGGTCTAATAAACAGCACATACACCTCCAAGCGTGCGGAGACCAGAGGGGTTCTTCTCTCCCAGATAAATGTTGCTTTTTGTATTTCAAGAGCACATAACACTGCAGGAACTTTCATGCCAGAGGGAGGGAGGCAGAGATATTTTTTTCTTTTTAACAATAGCAGCTACTTCAAACTTAGCCAGAAAGAACATTATATAACATTAAATTATTTAAAAGGTTTGGTTGTCCAATGGATAGACAGTAATTTTTTTCTCCAGCTGTGAAGCAGGAATTAGGTGGTCAAATGGAGGGATGGAATTTAGTAACCAGTTTTTCAGAGATGGTCAGGATACTTTTAGTTAGAATATAGAAAGTATTCCATGAGATGAAGTAGCTAAAGTGTAAGTCCATGTCATAATGTGTCAGCTTTGCTACTCCTGTACCAATGCATAGCAGGGAGGCGATAAAAAGTAGCTAAGAGGTAGTAACTTCCTAAGCCACCTCCACTGCCTGATCAGAGAATAGGAGAACATAGGCATTTAAATAGCATCTTACTTGCCAGCCCTCTTGTGTTTAAAAATATTGAAATAGAAATTTTATTTCTTTCTGCATTCATCAGCTGCAGAATAGAGGTGCACTGAACTTACAACCAATGTCATCTGTGTAAAAGCCAGTGTCCCTAAATAAATGAAGAATAATTTAAGCAACTGCAGTGATGTTTCTAACTATTTTTCTATGAAGGAGTCATTCAAGAAGAATTATTTTTGGCAATCATGATGCCAAATCACTAATTTACTCTTTAACATTCATTTTTCTCTCTCCCTTCTTTACACTGATCTATATGGCAATTAGGATATAAACCACTTCCAGCCAGACAACTTTGCAGACAAATAAGTTAATTTTGAACTTGAATGAATCTTCCAAGTAGGTTCACACTGCCTGGATTGGGAGGTAGATGGATACGCATGGATATCTCCATGCACATACTGAAAGGAGACAGAGATGCCAGTAAATAGATCACACGGAGAGGGGAGAGGTAAACAGAAGTGATTTAGGCTGCTGAAACAAATGATCGCCTGACTACGTCTTTAGTTTCAAAACATGCCATTAAAAAAAATAAAAATACAACTCTATATACAGTATTGGACTTGACAACCTCCAAGATTACCAAATGTCAGAGGATAGTTGATGGTTGTGTAGAATTTCTTCTATCTTGTATTATTTGCTTGACATATTGAAGCACTCCAGATTTCTGCCATTTGAAAACATTTTGATTTCTGAGATATTAATTTAGCCCTTGTCTGTTTTATATGCTGTCTTTTCCCTAAAAATCCATCTTGCTTTGAGGACTGTGACATTGAATGCATGTGTGATAGGGAAACCAAGGACAGGAGAGGAGAGGGATGAAGAAGCAACAAATTTTTCATTTTACAAATTTTAAACATATTAAAATTTCTTTGTTTTTTTATCCCTATAGTCAGATACATTAGCTGGTCCACTAAGATTAAATATGTTTTCCCTTACTGATTCAAATATCCCTTTAATGTCAGTTTGTACAGTGGTTCAGGTGTAAGCAAAAACATTATTTACATTAGTCTTTACAAGATGTGATAAATACACAAATCCCTACCAGTAGAGGTGTCGACTGCAACTTACTATAAGTGTATAATGAGGAGGAAGAGTTGCTCCCTGATGCATTGATGCTGGTTTCAAAGACACTTAATGAGACATACACCTGCCAAACACTAATGTGCAAATTAAAGGGTGTGGGAACTGTGTTTAAATTTCCTCCATGAAAATGTTCAGACTTCCTTGCTCGTTGCTCACATATAAATTTGTGCAGGTAAAAAAAAAGGTGGAAGAGGGTGTTTACAAAGCTGTTTGATCCAGATCTGTTCCAGTGTTGAGGAATAGGACATGTTTTTGCCTCTTCAAATTGGCATCTCAAACTCTCCTTCAGACAAAACAGCTACACATTCATCATTTTATCATTCACTGGAAACTAGTTTCATGCTCAGCCAGATGAATTTCCTTATAGCTCTTCATTACTATTTGTTTCTTCTGATCACCTGTCAGTCTCAGTTATCAACAAAGATAATAGGTTTTATCACTGGGGTCTAGGTATCAAAATCAACAGGGCTGTAGTAATAATTAAGGGGAACAACACCATTGGTGCACAGAGAGTTCTTTATCTCAAAACTCACAACCCATGTGCACAGCCCCAGTTGTAACATAGCAATGTATTACTCCCCTTCACTATGGGGCATTGAGGCCAGGGGACCATGGAAAAAATGGTTTCTTAATAGCATATGCACAATTTGACTTTAGGGTTTTATTCTGCCAGACAAGCTAATGGGTCATATAAGTGTCAGAGGCATTACTATCCACAATTATCACTAACAGCTTGCTTAACAGAGCACATTTCCCAAAGATGTGTCTTTCCACTTCACAGGGAGCCTTATGCTTGCCAATCCGCAGCAAAAGTTATCATCTAATTAAACACAGGTAAGAGTCCTGACGATCCCAGGAATTGCTTGGTTCAACTGCCTAAACCTAGGTCTCCAGCATCATTTCAAACATCTTACTGCACCATGCTTGGCCTGCTGCTGCAGGTTTCCTGCAAGCCCTCTGTCACATCTGCCAGTTCCTGCAGGTGTCTCAAGTATTCAGCGGATTAGCTGTCTCAAACCTTGATAGCTGTGTTAAGCTAGAGCTTAATGTTACCTTATAGACTGTTTTTAATGATGTTGGTAAGATTTACAGTCTAATAAATTGAGGTTGGTGTTAATGCTGGTTTTCAGAGGTCAGAGATAGAACACAGAGTGCCAGGGACCTGAGTGAACATGCAGATTCTTATTATTCTGGCCAGCCTGAAAACATCTTCTATAATCTTCCTCTGCAAACTCTCTCCTCCTTTCCAGCCTGGTGTTTAACTGCTTATGTTCAGAGTCCACCTAAAAATGATGCAGCTGCATAACTCTAGAGGAAGCTTAATTGGAAACAACTAAATTGTGAGAAAGCCCTGTGGAAAACCTTATCCAGGGTATTGATCTGTTCTGTCCCCTCTGGCCTGTCCAGGAGCTGCATTTAAGTCCAGCTCTTGCCCTCGGCCTTTATCTGAACTACACTGCAGGTATGTCCATGTCTGGCCTGGCACCTTGCAGATCCTGACCTGCTGTCTTGAACTCAGAGCCAGCTCATCATTATATCTAATGTGGTGAATGCTGCTTTGTGCTGCCCCTGGTTACCGTCACCAGAGCTGCTCTGCTCTCCTGGTTTGGGTCCTGTGGGACTGTATCCCTCATCTTCCAGAGCACTGCCCTGCTTTCCTGGCTGTCACCTCCACCCCATGGCTCCCCTTCCCTTCCAGAGAAGCCCACTTTCACAGCTCTGTGACATAAAGGGTAGAGGACTTGTCCATTTAAGGCTCCAGAAAGCATCTGATGTGGGTCACAGACTCCTACTGCAGACTAGAGCAATATATTTGCAGAACAGACTCATGAAAGTGCTTATCTCTAGTAAGAAAACAAAATTATTTAGAATCTTGCTACATCTGTGCACTCTTCCTCATTTCCCTGTTGCTATGTGGCAAGCACAAACATGTAGCAGAATATAGATTAAACAGTGTTAAAATACCAAGCAGTGATCTTGTGATAGTTTTTCTGAAACCAAACTTGTGACTTGTGGTGACACCTTGTGCTTTGCTTTTCCTTCGCACAAACTCAGAGGAGAGGAAGGGAGTATCACAAAGTCAAAACCTAATCCTAAAGGAGGTTGGGCCACTGCTAGCACCTGACAGTGGTCATGAAAATAGACGCGGTGGAGCTTAGAAAGGAGATTGGCAAACCTTGGCCACTGAAAATTTAAATCCCTTCCAATAGAGCTAGTCTAGTCTAATTCTATTCTATTCAAAACTTCTATAAGTGCCTTTTTAAAATAAAAATTTGCATTACAGTGATGACAATTTGACCAACAGACAACATTTGACAGAGCAATTTTAACATATATTTTGCATGTATAATAGCAGTGGGATGTAGGCAGAAGGTAGCATTACTTTTCCTGTCTGAAGGTGTTAGAAAATTCTATCTGCCTCCTGACAATTCCTGAGGCAAAGGAAAGGAGTAATTTCACTTTTGACAATGGCAATAGAAACAGAAAGGTTTGGGACAGAACTTTTCCCTGACAATTCTACAGTACAATGCCAGCTATTTGTACTTTTACAAATCAAATGGAATGTCCATTACACAAGCTGCAAGTTCTCATGCCACATCTTAGCCGGGTGAAAATCTGCCCCCTGTAAATGCAGATGTAATTCCTGTGTCTTTTGTTCCCTCTATTATTGTGCTCCAGGAGTCACTGAGCTTCTTATTTGGGAGGAAAAATAGATGGAAGGAGGGGGAAGAAATGGATTGGATGTTTATTTTTTGGTGGATGATTATCATCCTTTTCTGACAGATTATTTCTATTAGGTCACTGAGGTTTGTACTCTCAGATAATCCCTATTTTCTGGGCAAGCACAAACAAAAAGAAGTGCAGGCAACAAGGATTAGGAATAATATGGGAGCTGCAAACTATCAAACCAGTTTATTACCCTTCTCAAGACACAGAAGATGTCTGAAGGTACATGAGCAATTGACTACCCTGTGAGACCACTGAACACAAGGAAATATCTCTGCTCATCTTGATAAGAAAAGGTTTCGCATTTTAAACACAGGATTCCCTGGAGTGACATTCACGAGAACATCCAAATTTTGACTTCGTGAGTGGGTACTGTAGCTTTTTACTTCTGGGTTTGGGAGTTGAAATATTCCAAAAGGATGCTATAAGAATGGCATGCTTGTGTTCCAATAGCACCTTGTTATTTGGTGGGCTGTGGAGGAAAACACCATGCATCAGTCACCAGAATAGAGAACTGCCATGACATTGTATTCCATAACCTTACAGCCATATAGGACATGTTTTTAAAGGCACATTTGCATTCCACAGTAATCCACAGTTGGCAAAAGGAATAACTTTAGTCAGCACTGGGTTTTCTCTTTGTTTGTCTCGACTGAATCCAGGCTCCAAACCTCTCGCTGAAAGGTGTGTCCTTTGGGCCAGATTCCGGGGTTAAATTACACAGTGTTTAATCCAACACTGTATGCACCTGACACAGTCGTACTAGATAAGACTGAGACATACAGATCAGTTGATCGAAGCCTTGGATCGTTGTCTGGAGGTGATTTTTCCAGATGATCATTTCCAACTTGGCATATGCTAAATGGCTAAAAGCAGTAAAGAGTCAGCAGGCCTGTCACAAAAATATTGGCAGTCGAACTATTCAGAGAGACTGTCGGCCTCAACAAGAGACAGTGATGAATCTTCAGTGAGTTCCTTGCTATTTTTAAGGCCAAACCACGTGCAGCAGGAGACATTCCCTTTTCAATATCCAAGAGCTGGATAAGCAGCTCCAGGAGGAGAGAGAGCAGCATTAACCACCCCCTGCTCTGAAACATCAGTGGTCACTGTCACAGAAATGGAGGGACACCAAGCTAATTTCTTAGCAAGTAAGTTCAGTACAATACCATCCCTCCAGCTCAGGGGCTAAAGGAGGAGACCTTATGACGCCCTGGTGTTCATCTAAAGTCAATTCTTCTTAACATCAGGATTAGAGCTGCTACTGAGACATGCTCTAGGGAAAATTCCTCTGAGTTTGGAGAATTTAACCCAATGATCTCATTGTTATTCTTCCTTCCAGAGGGCACTCTGCTGTCACTTACAAGGCTAATGCTCTACATTCTCATGCTGGCTTTCACTGTGGAATCTTGAAGCATTTTACAAGCATTAGTGGATTAAGTTTCCCTCCATCTGAGGAGAGGATAGTAAGTGGTAATTATTGCAGTGTCATTTGGTTGCTATCTCTCCATGATAGGAGTGGTGTCATTTTAGATGGCTTAAAGCCCTGAGAACGTTTATGATGCTGTGATTCTACAGATGGGAAAAACAGAAAGAGATGTTTTCTCTGAACTAATTCTTAAGCCACTGGTGAGACTGGGAACAGGGTGCAACCTGGCAGACACTGCCAAGCTCTGAACTTTAGCCCAGGTGCTCCATCTTTCTGTGAGTGTTAGTCACAGAGAAAGTACATTTTCTGTGCAGTCTGAGAACAGTTTTACCATTCAGTAAAAGAAAGGACGAAAAAGAAACCAACCCAATCCATGAGTACTGGGGTACCTGATTAAGATTTACTGTTTGTTATGTCTCAAGAGCTGGGACTCAGATCTAAGACTGATTTCTGCTTTTGGATTGCGCAGTGCTCCTGGTCCATCATATCCTCTCTGAAAAGTGCCAAACTCACTTTTTGACTGGAGACTTAGCAGAGGTAGACCTTATTGTGGCCTTTCAGTACTTGAAGGGAGCTTAAAGGAAAGATGGGGAGAGGATTTTTAGCAGGGCTTTTTGCGATAGGTAATAGTTTTAAACTGAGAGAGGGTCAATTTAGATTAGATATAAGGAAGAAGATTTTTATGATAAGTGTGGCAAAATACTGGAAGAGGTTGCCCAGAGAGGTGGTAGATGCCCCATCCCTGGAAACATTCAAGGTCAGGTTGGTCAGGTCTCTGAGCTACCTGATCAAGTCGATATTCATTGTAGGGAAGTTGGACCAGATGGCATTTAAAGGTCTCTTCAAACCCAAATTATTCCATCATTCTATGAATCAGCCTTATAAAGGAGCTCATAAGCCTGTTTCAAAAATAAATATAGCATTCTCTTTTTTTTATGAACATGTAAATATCATGAGAGTTTGGATCTTGCTGGAATATCTTTTCTTGCTCTTGTTTCAGGGTGTTCTTCACATTTTGCCTTTAAAAATCTGCTTTCTCTGCACCTACTTATTTTGTTTTGTTGCCATGTTGTAAAACATACCAGCTTTCACTACTTATCCTTTAAATTCTTTTAAACTCCTGTTCTCTAGCTTGAGAAGTCAGTAAAATTGTTGATTTCATCTCCTGGGTAATTTGGTTATTACTGAGTTGTGTTTTGTATTTCTTTCCTTCTTTATGTCTCTGAGAAACTAGAACATGATTTAACAAGATTAAAATCAATGAATGCCTGTTCAGAGACCAGTGGTTATTAGACTAGGTGTCATCTATCTTTCAGATGGAAGTTTTTTGAGTGTATGAACCTCTGTGGATACCCCTAAGATGCTAACATCTGCACAAAATGATTCTGTGAGAGCTTTATATTTCTTTCTTTATTTCTTTTCCTCTTAATTTTCTGCTTGCTGCTGAAATCTGGTTTTCAGCTGAGAGAAAGAGGGAAGCAAGTGAGAATGAATGTCAGTCTGACAAGAATTACATCACTCTGTGCTAACAGAAAGCTCCGTGGTCAGCATGGATGTCTCTACAGTCCTGAGCAATAAATCAAATCAGAGAATCACAGAATGGTTTGCGCTGGAAGGAACATAAAGATCATTTCACTCCGAACCCTCTGCTGTGGTCAGGGACACCTTCCACTATCCCAGGTTGCTCAGAGCCCCGTCCAGCCTGGCCTTGGACACTTCCAGGGGTGGGGCATCCACAGCCTCTCTGGGCAACCCTTGCCAGTGCCTCATCACCCTCAAGTAGCACCATAGAATCAGAAAAAAAAAGAGGAGGGCAGAGAAGGGGAGAGGAGAGGAGGGGAGAGGAGAGTGGGAGAGCTTTCATTAGTATTTTATCTGACCATAAACTGATGAGTTAAGATATATTTCACTAACAAACAGAGCTGTTTAGGTCTTGCAGTAGTGGAAGGTAAATTCACTGATATCTCATGTTCAAGCTGTCTGTTAAGGATATTTTCCATTGTTGCCTCATCTTCTCTAGCAAATATTACACTGTATTAAAGACATAGGTTTTAATATCTATAAGCTATTTTTCTGCTTGTGTGGTTTGTGATACTAACCAAGCTGAAGTTATTAGGTGGTAGATTCATTCACTATCAAGGTTCTTTTTCATTTTCACTCCTTACTTCTCAAGCAGGGTACGCAGAACTTGGGAATTGCTCTGCTATTTTGCTCCCAGGAGATTCTGGTTTGCATTCTTGTATTTCCATTTAAAAAAGGCTCTTCCCGAGCTCCTTCAGTAAAAAGCCTGAAGGGTTTATTCATCCCCATCAAATTACATTTATTTAAACTTTGAGCATAAAGAAAATACAAGCATAAATAGGGACCAAGCTGTCAACTTGACTCATCATTTACAGTTAACAGGATTAACTGGGTACAGCAACCAATGTGAAAAACGTCTCAGAGTACTGCCACAGGATAACAGGACATATTTTTGCATTGACAACCTTCTCTCTTCTAGTCTTTCTCCCTCTCCATATTATTTTTGCTGTTTAATTAAGTAATATAGTGTTTGTTTAGCACTGTCTCAAATTAGGCCCAGACTATTTTCTTACTTGCATGTTTCCATGACAGTATGGTGAAAGATTCTGGCATACATAAGGGAAGACAGATTCCTACCTACACCATACTCAGACTTTATGTTTGGAAAAAAAATCATTACTATAAATGAAACATAGGTAGTGGAGCTGATCCACAATCTTATTTCATGTAGACCATCAGACATTTTTGAAATGGTGAGAACTTCTCAGTACCACTCACCTGTGGTAGATTTGGCATAAAATCACAGGAGCAAAAGGGATTGCTGGAGCTGAAATCAGTTAATTGCATTCTTGTTGGTTAATAATCAAGTATTGCGTAAGATAACAAAAAGGGATTATGTTTCAGAGGATGCAATTTTACTTAAAACAAAGTATCTGGTTGAAATCAATAGAGGATATTCTGTGATTTTAATGGGTTTTGGCACCAAACCAGACCATTATCAGCAGGCATGATGCTCTGACATAGCTGTCAACAAATACTGCTCTCCAGTTACGTGCATGCTTGACTGACTTTCTGTATTGCTGTTACTGCTTTTGCTTCAAAACCTTTTTTTAAAGAAGAATTTGGGTGTCACCCCAAAAGCCCATTCTAGCACAGTATCCTTCTCTCTGAAAATGGTCTGCATCAGAATAGAAGATAAGAAAAATAGAAAATAAAGAGTTATTTTTTGCAGTGAAAGGGAAATTTTGCAAATATGGAGACTAACAAAGCCTTTAGACACTCCTCAACATCTGATACTTTTCCTCCTCCCCGGGGTCAGGCTCAGTCAGGTCTGTACTGTACAGCCTGTACTATATTTACAGGACTACTCATATAAGTGTGTGGATACTTTCAAAAGCAGCAGAAATAAGCCCAAAGCATTGCTACATAAAATACCATCCATCAGCAAATGCAGTTGATTACAGGTGTTTCTGTATTTTTGAACAAAAGCCTAAACAAGGCCATGCTGGGTTTTGTTCTCTGCTTCGGAGGCTTAGTCAGAATTTGAATTGGATTGTGTCTGTGTACAAGGGTTGACGATATATTATTTCCCTATGATTAAAAATCAAAACAATTTGCTTTTCTTTTAATTAAAAAAATCACAACTAGCCTGAGTGCTTAGTCATATTTAATCACTGTGTTCCTTATTAGGACAGCAAATGACAGAGTGTTTGTGGCCAGATGGAGGAATTATGATGATATTCCTTCAAGCTCTCCCCACAGTGTCTCAGTTCCCCTTTGAGGAATTAAGGTTTTTCTTGACTTATGACCTTGAATCTAGAAATTTCCCTACAGACTGCAGCAGTAATGTATATTCTTTGCCTTTGTTGGCTTACTATAACTCAGATCACAGATGTCTTTCATTCTGTACCTAGGCAGTAAGTAGGGATGTACTCATTACCAGAAAAGAAAAGAATGCAGAATGTCTGGAAGGCACAAGATGAGCTGTTAAATATCAGAAAACAGATCTTGTCAAAGAGAAGCCTTTTATGAGAACGTTTTAATTTTGGTGTCTGAATATGAAATCAGTGAGTAAGGGAAACTGCCAGATGTGAAACATGTATGGGAATAACGTGGTCTTAGGGTCTAGAGACTGAAATTCCTCCCCTCCTGATCCAGACCAATTAATTCCCAGATTCACACATTATGCTGCCATTTGGAGGTATCTCAACAAGATGGAGAACTGGGCTGATGGAAGCATTGTAAAGTTCAACAAAATAAAAGCAAAGTCCTGCTCCTGGAGGGGAACAACCTCCTGCAGCAACACCTGCTGAGTGCCAAGCAGCTGGAAAGCAGCCTTGCAGAAAAGGTCCTGAGGTCCTGGTGGACGGCAAGTGATCCAGCAATGTGCACTTGCAATAAAAATGCTCAAGTTTCATGGGCTGCATTAGGAAGAACATTGCTAGCAAGTCAAGGTACTGGTAAGACCCACCAGGGAAACTGAGTCCAGATGTGAACAAGAGAGACATGGACATATGGGAGGGAATCCAGTGGATGTGCAAAAAGGATGAATGGGCAGGAGATCTCTGCTGTGAGGAAAGACTGACAGAATTGGGGTTGTTCAGCCTGGAGAAGAGAAGGATCAGGAGATTCTTATCCATGTGTGTAAATACCTGAAGGGAGCATGCAAAGAGGACAGAGCCAGGCTCTCTATAGTTATACCCAGCAACAGGACCAGAGGCAATGGGCACAAATACGGGAGGTTCCCTCTGAACATGAGGATACATTTTTTCCTGTGAGGGTGATTGCCACTGGCACAGATTGTCCAGGAAGGTTGTGGAATCTCCATCCTTGGAAATACTAAAAGTTTCTGAACACAGTCTTGAGCAACTCTCTGTAGGTGTTCCTGCTTGAGCTGGGAGGTTGGAATGTTGACCTCCAGAGGTTCCTTGCAACATCAGTGGTACAATACAATTTAATCACTGTAAAGAATAGGATTTTTTATTTTTTTACCATTCATTTTCTTAAGGATTTTCAGTTAACAAGAAAGGCTTTTTCTTCTAACACCTTGGCAAGGAAATGATGCACCTTTTGGGCATCATTAAGTAGTCAGCTCATTTATTTGAATCACGTAGAAATGTTTTAGCACCCCATGTTTTGTTTTTTCCCTCAAAAGGACAAACCTGGCTGTTCCTGCAGAAAATGCTGTTTCCTTTCTGTTCCCTCTTACTTTATTGACAATCTCCTAGTCTTCTCTGATTGTGCACTTATTGCATTCTCAGTGACATCGTGCCTTACCATTAGAAAGTCTTTCTCTTGCAGAGATATGGCCCTTTTCAAAAAGGGGGATCTCGTCATAGGCAGTTTTACAATACAGACAAAATTGCACACTCAAGAAAGCAGCAGGTTTAAAATAAATAGTTACAGGACTTAGCAACTGATCTGTGAGGCTGCTTGGAAGGAGCAATGAAAAGCACTGGGAACACTGGCAAATTAGAGAGCTGACTCTGAAATAACAAGAGGAACCACACAGGGTCCAGTTGCTGGGGACTAGTGGGATTAGTCACTACAGCAGCTATGGCTACACTGATGAGGAAAAAAAAAGTCTCCACATCTACAAAAATCACCTGGACTTATGGAAATCACAAAGCTTACAGGACTCTTAGAATTTTCTCGTCAATTGTAATCACTTACAACTGGCACTGTTGAATCTTTCTCTGAATTAAAGAGATTATATTAACATCCTAACACTAATGATGTTTTATAACAAGGAATAAATTTAATCCCAATTCTTAATGATGTTTTATATGAAGTGATAAATTTAAAGAAAGAAGTGTTAAATGGACATTATGAATACTCTTATGACATTTTATTCAATGCACAAGAAACCATGATTTTACAAACACAGAATCTTTCATTAAACACACAAAAAAAATCTTGATTAAGAGAAGAGGTGAAAATGACTATTCTAGTTTAATATGCAACATTATATTGAAAAAGAACCACTGCAGTATAATGAATTCAAATAGAATATTCAATGAAGGCAGCTGATAAGGAAAGCAAAATGATCACTGAAGTTTAAATGGCCCAGTAAAAATCATGGGTCATGGCCCAGTAAGTAGGTATATGGCAATGGAGGTGAGCTCCTGAGTAATACGTGCATCCCCTGCTACATTTGAATGTAAGAGGTAAGGATGCACAACAAGGAAAAATATCCAATATATGTTTTTCTTTGTGTAATGCTGTGAATAAAATAGAAAGCATAGCATTGTTAATAAAGGTGGGTAATAGTAGCATTTGCTGAAATGCCAAATTTTTATGGCCTGAGGCTCCTCTCCTTTAAGATCTATTTTGAAGAGTTTCCTGAACGAGTATGAAATAAATAAATAAATAAATAAATAAACTTGAGTTGTGAGACTTGAGTGAAAAGACAATCAGCCTCATTTGTAGAATTAAGCAGGACAGAAAAATTTTGCAAAAATTGAAGAGTGCTTTGTTTGATTTCATTCACAGAGAGAACTGTAAGATTAAAATGGTTATCCAATGCACAAAACATCAAACCCTATGATTAATGTCTATCCATGTGGCTCATCAAATAAACATGTCATAACATAAACATTTTTTTCATCATAGTGTAACTGCTGAAAATAATTTCTATGAAAATCCAAGAAAAATGAGTCATTTTTACTATCCCAAGGTAAAACAATTGGGTTCCATTTGCCTGAGGGGGGGAAAAAAAAAAAAAGAGAGAGAGAAAAAAAGAAAAGGAGTATTCTGTTTAGAAATATCTGGGGCTAAATATCAAGATGACAGAAGAACTCTTTTAGGAAAAGGGCAATTGTGTGACAAGGAAGCATGAGTATAATTAATTAAGCTAGAATTTAGAAGAAAGTTTTTAATGTTAACAGTGATGAGGTTTTGGTACACCAGGCTAATTGTAGCAGTCAGGCAAATATCCTTCTTTGTTTACAGAGCAGTCTGTAGAATGTATTACATAACATCATTTTTTGTGACAAAACAAAACTGTAGTTCAATGACATGGAATGTCTCTTCCCATTCTATGCTGCTATAATTCATCCATCTGATCAAGATAAACATATTGGTGTAGCACACTGGAATTTCTGCAGGGCATTAGAGAAAGTATTACATCATATTTTACTTTCTATGGAACAAATAAAACATCAAATGGATTAATGTCACTTTTAGCAGCTGTTAAAGGGAAGTCATCCATGAACTGACCAATTTATAATGTTTATAGTAAAGTTTTTAATAATTATATCAGATATTTACAGATAAATCTTGGAGGTATGAAAGAAAGGTGAGATAAATAACAGAGATGTGCTTCTTCAACAGAGTATTGTAAAGTACCTCACGATTGTTTCCCAGTGATCAGCTGCTCAATAACATGTGCAAGAGCAGGAAATTCATGCTGAATTTACTTGATAAGAGACCTTAGAGCGGAAAGTGGTAAGTCGTAAAAAACCTCTTTTGTTCAACAAGAAACTATCATCTCAACATGCTGGCAGCAAAGCACTGTAACAGAAAGGACTAATACTGTCTTCAGAAGTATAAAAAGCAAGACTGTCAAACAGAAATAAAGAAATTGACTTGTCTCTGTACAAGATCTGTCAAGATCCCCAAGAGTTCTGTGGTGCAGACTTTTAAATGATGCAGAAAAATACTCATGCAAGAAGGAATATGGCATGAGGGCAGTAAAAATGCTCTATGGATCATATTTTATGTTGAAAAAATGTAGGAGATCAGCCTATTTAGCTTATTAAAGAAATTGGTTTTGGCACTGTATTGTTAATGAGGCAAGTGCAGAGAAAAATTTGTAACTGGATTCAGTGAACAGTGAGACCAGTTTAAGTTCGTGAATCCCTGAAATGAAAAAAAAAACAAAAAACCACCCAGATATTATAATATGTGGTTTCCAAGCAATTACAGTAATCAAGCACTGTAACAGTTCAGAAAGAAGGACAGAGAGGTCAGAAGGATTGGTGCCAGGAGAGATCCGAGTGCGCTGATGACTGATGTGAATTACACAGTCACATCGATACAGGGCTTTACCTCCAGGTTGTTCTCAGTTAATTGGAGCTCTGTGAGCCCCTGGTGCACACTGAAGTCACTCCTTGTGCTCTGCACCAAAATGATCCATGTTGTATCATTTCCTTATGAATCTTATCCCACTACAATATAAAACCAGTGTGGATTTATTCCCAAGGAAAATATATCATATCAACTCACTTTTTCTAGTTTCCTTTTATTTTAATATCTATAAATAAATAGTTTGTGATTCATTACTAAAGAAGACTTCTAGCATAAATAAATTAGCTATAAGACTATAGTTTCTGGAGTTCTTCTCTGGAATCCAGACAACTCAAATGTAGGTACCTGCACTGTCTAAACATGATGAAGATGGATGAAGATGTATCCTATAATAAATAATTAATCTTTCTTTCCGGGTCTGCATCTACAAACAGAGGACAAACCACATTTGGGGGATTGCAGCTGGAACACTTCCTGGATTTAAGGCATGCAAATATAAATACCGTTAATTCTGTATTATGAATATGTGAGGTAAAACAGTATATTTTGCAATATACGAGATCAGTGGTTGAAAACTTTAAAGTGTTTCTTAATATTCAAACTTTATATCATTTTGAAGAATGTTAGATGACTTTCTATGCATTTGATTATGTACTCTCATTTCTGGAACACAAAATATCTATTATTTTTGTACTCAGGAGTCAAAGTCAATGGTCCTGGTTGCTACCTGGAGTCTCTGCATGTCCTCCTTCACTTATTTATCTTGCAGAGGTTTCACATTTTATTGGTATGCTCATATTTCTTACAGTTTTGGTTTAAAGGAATAACTGCAGGCACTGTTTGGGTTTCCACTGGTAACTGATGAAAGTCAAGGGAAAATACATTTCATACAAAAGAAAATATATGATAATATTGAGTTTTGGTTTACTTTTTTTGGTTTGGTTGGTTTTGGTTTTCCTTAATATCAAAGAGGCCATGTATCCTATAAGTCAGAAAATTTCCTTCAAATGCTTGACTTGTTTGTTTATCATTATATGGTGATGATGGTGGTATTAATAATAATAACAATAATAATAATAATTTGAAACCAGGGCTGTGTTTTCCACGTGTTAAATTAACTAAGAGGCACTCGGAGATTTTCCTGCTTTGGACAAAGCACTACATTTTGGTTTATATCTGTCCCGCAAGGCCTTCAGAATCTGTGGGGGCCAAGGTTCTTCTTTCATCTGTCTGTATAAGAAAGAATAAATAATAGCTTATGATGTATCTGGATACTGGAGTTTATTTAAGAAGAAGGTAAGAGTTTTTCCCTACCTGATTTTCCAGCTCACTCCCTCTCCCCCGTGGCTCTGTGCTCACCAGTCCTTGACTCTCCTTCCCCGCAGGGAGGTCACTGCTGGTCCATGAAGATCCGGGAGAAGGTCACGTTGGTCCAGTCTGTGCTGCTGCCTTCAGTCACCAGCCACAGATGCTACTGGCTGAGGTTCCTTGGTGTCCTCAGAGCCTCATCTCTATGCGTCTCATCCATCTCCCAGACCTGTTCCCACTTCCAAGATATTTACTCCAACCAGGAGCTTCACCTTCTTATTTCTGGACCCTATTTCTTTCCCCCTCTGCTTCTTTTCAGAGACACATCTTTTTGTCACCGTTTCTTTCCAGCCCCTAAGAGCAAAATCACAACATGCCATCAGTCTTCTAACTGATGGTATTTTCTCATGTCCCACCAAGTCCAGGACAATACTGACATTTGAATTTCCAAGAAGTTTTCAAGAGGAAACCTGAACCACAAATTACTGGATGTCTGAACTCAAAAGTTTCTTGCTGAGTGAGATCAGACTAAATGATAAAAATGACCTTAAAATCTGTGTCTCTATGAACATACCAGATGTTATCTCACCAGGTGTCTTTCTTTTGTGATGCAAGTTCTCAGAGTAGGCAGCAGAAAATCACATCATTCTCTGCTCTTTAGTTGCAGCATTGTTTCCCACATTAATTTTATTTATTTATTTTTTTATCTATTATCAACCCCAGACTTTAAGTATTATTATTTGATTGTGCCATCTCTCTTTTCTTAAGTACTATTTTCCTTAAGTTAATTACCTTGCATTTTCCTAAGGTAAGTACATTGCTATTTTCTTTGCCTTCTTGGTTCTTCTTGGTGACTTTTTATATTCTATTTTTTTTTTGCCTTACTGATGTTTTGAAGATCTCTTTGAGTTGCATTTCTCAGAAGTTCTATTAGAGTTTCAGCAAAAGAACTCTAGCATATCAGCAGTCTCCTAATCATGTTCTTGTTATGTTGGAAATGATCATTATGCAGTTTTCATACTTCTTTGGATAGTTTTCCACACAAAATTATGTTTATATGTGCTGATTTACAGTAAAATGTCCCATCAAAGAACCGTGGATTCTCAGAATATCTCAGAATTCTAAGAATTCTCAGAATTCTTCAATTCTTGAAGCTGGAAGGGACCTTTAGAGGTTGTCTGGTCCAGCCACCAGCACTGAACATGGCACACTAGGTCTGTTTCACTAGAGCAGAGGGACAATGTCATCTCCCATGACTTTCACCAAAGGCAAATTGTACCTGACCAATCTACTGGCTCCCACAATGGAGTGACAGCATCAGTGGGCAAGGGAAGAGGTACTGAAGTCACCTGGACTGTTGTACAGCCTTTGGAATGGTCCCCAACAACATTCTTGCCACTTAAGTAGAGAGATAAGGATTGGATGGATGGACCTCTAGATGGATAATGAATTGGCTGGATGGCCATATGCAAAGTGTTGTGTCCATTCAGGGTCCGTATTGAGACCAAAACTGCTTAGTGTCTGCATCAACAGCATAGACAGTGGGATTGAGTGCAGTTTCAAACTGAAAGAGGATTGGTTATATTTTATGTTAGGCAGGAGTTCTTATGATGAAGATAGTGAGGCTGTAGATCAGTTTGCCCAGAGAAATTGTGGATGCCCCATCCTTGGGAGTGTTTAAGGTCAGGTTGGGCCAGGTTTAAAACAACTTCATCTAGAGAAGGAACTTTCTGCCTGTGTCAGGTGGGTTGAGGCAGATGATCTTTAAATGTCCCTTCCATCACAAACGATTCTGTGACTCCATGATTTACTGGCAATGCTCTCCCTAATGCAGCCCAGGAGGTGGCTGACCTTCACTGCTGCCAGGGCACACTGCTGAATTACACAGAGCCTGCTGTCCACCAGGATTCATGGGATAATTTCTGCAAAGTTGCTTTCTAGCTGTACTGGTGCACAGGGTTACTCTCCCCATGGGCAGGATTTTGCACTCTACCTATGCTGAGCTTCATGAGGTTTCTGCCAGCCCATTTCTCCAGCCTGTTCAGGTTCCTCCTGATGGCAGCACAGCCCTCTGGTGTATCAGCCACTCCTTGTGGCGTTATATCGTCTGCAGACTTGGTGAGACTACACTGATAATGAAGATCTTAAACAGCACAGGCTCCTGTACAGATTCCTGGGGTACCTCTCTCGTAACTGGCCTCCAGATGGATTTTGGGCAGCTAATTACAACCCTTCATGCCCAGCTCTTCATCCACCTTTCGGAGCATCTCACCATTCACTCACCTTCTCCTTATTTCATAGATTATCTAAGGAAGTTAAGAGTGACTGAGTGGAAAGCCTTGCTGAATTCAAGATAAACAACTTCTACTACTCTCCAGCTGCCCACCAAGACAGATCTTGTAGAAATCTACCAGCCTGGTCAGTAATGATTTTACCTTTCTAAAACTGTGTTTAATATTCCCAATCACCTTCTTTGCCTTCATATATTTGGAAATGGTTTTTAGCAGGATTTGCCAGAGACTGAAATAAAGTTTCAACTCAGTATTTCTACATATCTTCCTTCTTGCTGTTCTTCAAAATAGGAGTCATATGTTTGTTTTTTTTTTTACTTCCAGTGCTCAGGAACCTCCCTTGATCCTGTTAACCCTTAAAGATGATCAAGATGGGTTTTACCATGGCATCAGCCATCTCCCTTTTTGTGCAAATTATTATACAAAAACTTCAGATGTGCCCCCAGTCATGAATATTTCCGTGAAAAGATACGAGAGCTTCCCTCATACTTAGGCCCTCCAGGCACTTCTTTCTTGGTATGCATATTCATGGGGTGCAGCCCCTTCATCCCTGTTATTGTTTCCAAGGTCTCTCTATTCCACACCACACTGCACACTTTGCTTGCCAACCCAGTCCACCCTTTCCTCACTTCTTTGTGTGTCATCATCTCCATTATCTCATTATATAAAATAGTTTTGGATCACTTTGTTCTGCTCTCCATAGCGATGTAGGCAGATTACCACTAGTTTTTGCTGCTTTGCTTGGTGCAGTTTATGAAGCACACCACACAGTGCAGGAGCTCTTGATGTACTCCAGAGAAGGTGGCATTATGTGTGCAAAGCGGAGGCAAAATGTTTGATTTTTTTCTTATAGGACTATTGTCCTTAGAGCTTCCACATGTTGTCGTAACATAAATTCAGCCATTGAGTGGGCAAAGGGAATAGGCCACTACATACATATGTTTTGAACTCACCAGTATGATTTTATTCTAGATAAAAAGTTCTGCTGAAAAAGCTAAAGAAGTATTCACCTGAAATACCAGCCATTGCAATGTAGGAAGACCAAAATAATTTTCTAGCAAAGTAATATTTTCTTCAGGACCCTTTCAGCAACCATTGTAAAGTTTGTCCAAAAGTGTTATATAAAAGCCATAAACAATTTTTTTTTCAAATAAACCAGTGCTTTTAGATCTGTTGATGTTTGGGGTGAGGGGACACATATCTAGTTAGTTGGTTACTTATTTTTACTATCACCCATAAAATAAGTAATGAATTGTACATCAAAAATCCAGACTTTCAAAACCTGGAAGAAAAATAATATCACAATCTCTGCAGGAGAATTTTTTGTGTTTATTGGTTATTTTAGTTGTGCTGGGGAACAAAGAAATAAACATGTCAAGATTCATCAGAAAGTCTGCATTTAATCTTAAAAAACATACAATACAACACTCAGCAGATAAAATCTGCTGGAATTTTATTTCATAATCTTCAACTTTTGCAGGATCTGCTGCTTTATTGTTCTGTTGTTCTGACCGGAATTGACATAGCTGTCTGAGAGGGATCTTGTGCATTTAGAGGGTACCCAACACGTCTGATGTAAGCAGACTTTCATAAGGTTTGCTACAAACTTGGTGCCATTTAGAGCAAATCCCAGCAGCTTTATTACTGCCTCAATTTGCTTTTTGTTCTGTCAGCTTTATGGTTTGATATCCAACTCACCTTTGTGTTCTGTTGAATCTGCAACTTGTCCTGTGGTGGACAGTTAAGGGAGTTGGGAAGTTCCAATAAGGAATTTTAAGGCTGACATTTCCTTTAAGGAACACACTACAGGGCAAGCTGTTATTGACCAGTTTCTAATCATCCAAAATTGTTTCCCTGTACATTTCAAAGACAGGTTTTTATTATCAACTTGTCATCAGTCCTTGCTGACACATGCGACAAACTTTACCATGGAGGCAAAGCCAGTGATGGCAGCAGAAAGTTTTATGTCTCAAAACTTGGGATTAAGCACTTTAGTTACCTAAATGATGCTTTTCTCCGAGTTTTCATCAAAGATGAGCATGATGAAGGATTGTACAGGGGGAAAAAAAAGGATTAATCTCCACCTTATCCCTAGGTCTACTTGCTTCCACTAACCCCAGGAAGGCTTTGTAACTGTTGGTAATGCACATTTCTCCAAGAGCACATTGTACTCACAAATCTGAATGCTCTTTCAGAGGAGGCCTATATAATTATTTCTGCTTTACAGCTGTCAAAGCTAAGCTGTAAGAAAGGCAAAGCAATTTTTAAAATCACAGTGCAGCAGTGACTGTCCAGGTCAAACCATGCATTCTAATATGGCCAGTCTGTCCATCACATAGGATGTCTTCCCTCTTGGGAGCTTTTCTTTTTAACTTCAGTGGCCCCCACTGAAGAATGAAATCTTGGGGAATAGCTTATGAAGCATTACAATAACTGGAATAAAAACATAAAAATATAAAGATAAATTTAATTAAAACTCTTGTATGTAAGAAATGTGTGTTTAAGTACATTTATTAAAAAAAAAAAAAAATCATAGTCTTTTCAGTGCTTGGTTCCTTAGAATGAACACAGAATTGTGCTTATTAAATAAAGTCTGCTTTAATTCTGTGAGTTTATAGCTAACTAAATCAGTTGATAATAGGAACTAATTCCGAAAGGGCTGTTCTTGCTGTTTTCCTTACACAAGCATGCAGCCCCATCTTTTATGTAGCTCCAGTGATAATACTCCTGTAAGATCACTAATTCAGTAACTGATCCAAAAGAAAACTATGGTTTTTTTCATGGTTCATTTTCTGAGTTAGCTTTCAGGCAGATCAGCAAATTTGGCCAATTCTTTTAATACTCTGAGATAGGCAGAAACTAATAATTAAGATGCACCATGAATTTCCTGACTGCTTATTCTTGTATTCTCCAGCAATTACCAACATAATGCCTTTTAGGGGGGGCAGGAAAGATATGGAGGTAGGAAGAGAGGCTGTTATGAATTCCCCCCTGTCCTTTAGAGGATGACCCATCAGCCTGTGGGAGAGGTTCACTTTGCTTTCGCTCTGTGACACGACACATAGGCAAAACCACAAAGGGTAGTCAAGAAATATGTATTAAGCTGCCACTTAAGTAGCAAAACATCTGATCACAGAGCAAAACCAGCAATTGCAGTGTATAGAGATGCTTCCTGTTGGGCACTTAGTGCAAATGAAAAGGACGAAGATAGGTATGATTACGACAGATTTAGACAGATGAATCTGCATTAAAAGGCCTTACTTTCAGGTTCAGATACTCTGGTGTGTTATTATCCTAAAAAATAGCCTTTTTCACTAAACTTTCCATGTATTGCTCATTTCTACCCCTGAGAAGATAATGACTGTAATGGCACACCAAATAGCACAAACAGCATTAGAACCTATTAGGCAAAAACATTGGTGATGGTCTCTTCCTGAATAAGAATTTCACTGTCACAAGAATTTATAGTCTTTAGTAGAGGAAAACACTGATCCATCACTTCAGCATGCTGCAAGTCAAGGGGAAAAGCTACAGCCACAAACATTTGATCAGGCAAATAATTTTATTGTAGAAATAGATTATTATATCTGATGTGGTTGTTTTGTTCTTAGACTTGTGCTGCTGCATGCCACTACCATTCCCTGATGTTATTTTACCATTTCTTATTTGTTATATGCCTATGTTTTTATATTGTGCCATTTCATATATATTTACCCCTATATGAATACATGTTCTCTTGAGATTTCTTTCCATTGTGCTTCTAGAGTAACGGAGGGTTCTCCTTTTGCCATTGCATTATCTGAAAAATACACAACTTGGATTTTCAAAGCTGTCCTATTATGATAAAATAAGTATTACTGTAATCCACGATTTTTCAGGTGATATTAAAAAATGATTAATGCCTCTTTCCATCTAACATCTGCATCAAAAGTACCTAATCTTCTATTTCTTACATGGAAAGAGAAAAAAAAAATCACAATCCTGATATATTTTTGTCCCATGAGATAGGAGACTGCTCTTATCTCCTATCTACTGATGAGCAACTGAGGAACAAAGACTAAAACTAAATAGAAATTATATATTTGACATCCTGTGGTATTTGTCAAGAGGTCCATGTCCCATTTAAAACATTAAGCATAACTTTACATTGATGTCCAATAAATTTAAACACCTTTTCCTAAAAAGTTTGTCCAAAATCACAAAGAAAGTCTGCAGAAGTACAAGAAATTTAATCTAGGACTCATAAATGCCAGGATACTCTTTTCTATATAATACCAGTCTTCCTAGTAAGAGCAGCCAGAGGATGGGAACAGTAGTGTCAGCTGAGGATATGTTTGTGCTGAAGAGATGTCCCTAAGGTGACTTAACTCAGTGTTGTGATATCCTGCTCTTCTTTGTAAGCTGAGGGATTCAAAGCTAAGTTGGCCATATGCAGCATCCGCCAGACAGGTTAATGAGTCATTTGCCAAATCCATTCAGCCCTCCTGATACAGTACTCCGTGTTAGACTTAAAACACAGATTGTGCCCTAAAAGGGAGGTTTCGTGTAAAATTCCAAGTCTGTGAGTGAGCGCTCAAAGGCAGGCAGACAGGAAGAGCAGTTATAGGGTCATACACTCATAGAAGAATTTAGGTTGGAAAGCACCTTTAAAGGTCATCTCTTTCCAACCCCCTGCCGTGGGCAGGGATGCCTTCTGCTAGACCAGGTTGCTCAGAGCCCCATCCAACCTGGCCTTGAACACTTACAGCGATGGGGCAGCCACAGCTTCTCTGGGCTACCTGTGCCAGGGCCTCCCCACTCTCATCGCAAAGAATTCTTTCTCTATATTTAGTCCAAACCTAACCTCTTTCAGTTTAAAACTGTTGCCTTTTGTCTTGTCTTGGGTGGGTCATGCACCCCATCTACTTGAAAGCTGTGGGAAGAGCAATTCTCAGTGAAAAATTACCTTCTCCATGTCACCTGCTACCAGTTCTCCCATCTCACTTATTGCTACAGCAAAGTTTCTTTTGTCTTGCTTTTTCTGGCTAATGTACATGTAGAAACCCTTCTTACTGTTCCTCACATTCCTTACCAAATTTAGCTTTAGTTGTGCCTCATCAATCCTGACCCCACCCTTACAGTCCCAGGCAGTTACCCCTATGTTCTTCCCAGAATGCAAGTCTCTACTTTCACTGTCTAAGCCTTTCCCTCCAGTGTTTCAGTCTGACCAGGTGGTCCTTACTTGGCCATACTGGGCTCCTTCCTCCCCTGACCAACTTCTTGAACACGGGAACTGAGAGCTCTTCTTGTGCTTTAAGGAAAATATCTTTAAATAGTTGCCAGCTTTCCTCTTCTCCTCTATCCCTGAGGACAGTTTCCCAGAGGGTTCAATTCACTAGTCCTTTAAAAACTAGAAGTTCACTTTCTTAAGGTTCAGGGTTATGTCTATGCTTTTTGCCTGGTCTATATCCCTCGAGATCATGAATTCCACCAAGGCATTCTCTCCCCACTGTCATAACAAGACACAGTCAGCTTAGGAAAGCAAATGTTGTTTGTGGCTGTTCTAGAGAGGTTTTTATAAATTTGAACCCAGCCATAATTATGCAAAACAGCCAGAGAGATTCTTCTGATAAAGAGCAATACACTAATTAATTACATTGCATTAGGGAAGTATTGGGTGTATTTTCTGCCTTGGGGACAAAATATTTATGCAATCTTCTGCAATCTGACACATTTGCAAAAGTTCACATAAAGACTAAATGTCATAGTATAGGAGGAGACAATTCTTCTGGGAAAAAGCTGGACACAATTCTTTTTGACCCTCACTGACTCAGAAACATCTCAGAACTTGTTTCTTGCGTGCATTTTATCTCTGTCAGTCAAGAAAAGGTAATCTCACCCCTGAATTCAGGAGTGTTGATCCTCTCAAGATCAACATAGTGTGCCATCAGCTTTATTTCAAACACCACTCAGAAGCACAGTCCCGTGGGGAGAGGCAGCACAGCGTGACGTGGAGACACACATTAGCTGTGGTGAAGGCAGAACAAAGACACACGACAAAACCTTTGCCATCCACATGTTCAAATTGCTTAAACTGTGCAGTCAGTTTAACTCTCTTTCATGTGGCACATCCTCTGCCCTCTAAAAACACTTACCCATATCATTAAAGTCCCTGTTTCTCCAGGCTCCTGATAAGTTCTCTCTAGAACTGCTGATCTGCTTTATAACTTGCTGTTGTCATTCCTTCTAAAAAGCCTTGTTACCTTTTTTTTTAAATCGTAAACAAGTTATCAGATGACTTTTCGTAGTGTCTTGAGAACTGGTAAAAGACTTCACTAAAGCAATTTCATAAATCTTTCACAGAAAAGCATAATTATATCTCTCTTGAGCTCTGCAGTACTTCATTAACATGTACAAGGCATGGGAATCACCTGTCTTTTTCAAATGATATCAAATCTTTTTATCACATTCTAATAAATTGAAGTATTAAATTCAAGTGACCACTGAGCTCTGTTTACTGACATATTTCTCACCTATTAAATAGAAGGGAAAACAAGGGACACAATAGAAAAACACTTGATTGAATTCACCTTAGGAAGCACAAAAAAACCCCTTACACCAGTAAACATTCCTTCATTTGTGTTCTTAATGCAGACAATAAGAGATCTGAAAGAGAAGCAGACAAATATATACAAAAACAGAAGGAGAGAAGTAAATGGTCTCACCATATGTTGTCATTTCTTAAGACAAAAATAGTTATTTTTCTATTCTTTTGCTTCTTATTTTCTCAGTCATACTTCATCAGTACCTTACATGAATATAGTAATAATTCTTTCATATTAAGGATTACAATTTGCTACTCCTCCTGGGCCAAGCTAGTGAATCTTCAACATTTTCTGTGGACTAAATTGTCATCTATAAATCCTTTATTTTCTTATTACTAAGTTGCATATGATTTTTCTTTCATTTATGGTTTTATTTCTCATATGCTCTTTCTTCATCAGTGAGGGATGGGGAGCACTTTCCATATTTCAGGTCTATCTGTTGGGATTCTGCTCCGTAGTTGTGCCTCAGCCTAGGTGTCTTGTGACAAACGCATGGGCAACTTGGAGAAAAAAAGGAAGAAATCGAAATATTTTCCCAAGCATAGAGAGGTGCTTGAAAAAGGGTCGTGTTCCAAGGACTCAGTGAAGCCTGATAGGGATTTGCTTCAGCAAAATGCAGTGAAACCTTGTCGTGTTAATCCGGTGCTCACAACGACAATGCCCTGAGAGGAAGGACTTATTGGTCCAGTCACCTTCTCCTGTTTGTGTACCTGTAGCATTTTAAGGGAACAAGTTAAAACCTCGTCCCAGCACTCCACAGTGCTGCACAGCCGTGGTGACCCAGTGTCAGCAGGGAGAGCTTCCACCGCAAATTACACAGTCTGGGGCGGGCAGGAGGACCTGTGGTTGTCCTCAAATTGTCACCCAACATAGGATGTTACAGAGAACAGCTTTTAACCACTTTAGATATTTACTTGTCCACAAACACAATTGTTGGTTTTTACCTCCACTGAGCTCACAGAAGTCCCTAAAGATGAGGATATGTTAAAATACGCACAGCAGTGGGGATTTGAAATGCACCAAAATACAAGAAATGTTTGAGTAGAGCATTTTGGCTCAGCATTCATAAAGAGAAACACCGGCCAAAGTCATTCACACCAGATTCCAGTTACATCCTCTGACTTGCTGTCATCAGGCGAGCAATGGCAAAGTAAAATCTAGTAAAAAGCAATGTATGCTTTCAGTTAATTTCTCAGCCTGAAAGAAAAAGCTGGAGAACAAGTACAAAACCCCTGTATCTTGAAAAACTGGTTATTATTTACAAACCTCCTGGCTGTATCCAATGTTTTCATGCACAATCTTTCCTACTAAGCAATATAATTAACTATATACTAAATGAGAGATTCATTGAGGTGCCTTGATACTTTTCTCAGTCTCTTTTTATAAGAGATAAAAAATGTTTCTAAGTGTTCTCTTTGGTTTTAAGTACAAAACGTTCCTACAGAATGTAGCTTAAATGAAATGAGACAATAATTAAATAAGTGCCAGTAAGGCTGCAAGGAAATGATATTTAGGACAATTGCCACTACTGTTGTTTGCATGGTGTGATAACAATAGCTTCTTCAACTGAGAAAAAGAAACAAAACTCACAACCAAAACCCAGGCCAGGGCTTCCAAACAAAACATTTCAACTATTGATGGACTAAGCACCATCTTGTTACTAATTGGGTGTCTGTTCCACACAAATGCAGAGATATTTTGTGTGCCAATATGACAGTTTTCAGGGGGAAAAAAAAGCTAAACCAATGTAAAAGCTGAGTGTTCTGCTCTAAACCCTGTATTTTGAGATGTTTCCAACACTTCCCATCAGAAAAACAGCACTTTCTCTTGGCAAATGTTCAGTAAAACGTAGGGAAGATCTCAGACTATCTAGAGCAGGAGGGAAAGGATGTGCAATCAAAGAAAGGCAGGATCTAACAGATATAACACAAGCAGAAAAATTCTTGTTGCCTGGTAAAAGGCTTAGACTGCACAATGAAAGGTCTGTGCATTTGAATATGTAATATATATATTTTTTTGTATTCTCTTTAAAGTGAAACTCATGCTGTTGCTTCGGTAGAGCCACAGAACTGGAAAATCTGAAAATAGTCCAATGCAACCTTCATTCTGCCCTTGGGAATCTGATCGGAAGTGACAAAGAATAATATCCAACTGCTTTTCCATTTTAGACCATTCATGCAGCAAATCAACAATTAGCTCTTAATAAAAACAGTGGAGTTGCTTCGGGAACTACAGACAGATGAGGTGTTCACTCTCATTCTGGAACTGCTCCTCAGCTCTCATCCCTTCACCCCGTTCCAGTGCCCAGCCCTCAATAGGTGGTGCAGTAGATAAACCCTGATGTTCTCCAGTACTCCTGATTTTGTCTTGCCCCCAAGAAGGCAAAGACTTTAGACCCTGTGCTGGGTCTGTCTGAGATGGAGTTAATTTTCTCTGTGGCAGCCCATGTGGAGCTGTAGTTTGGACTTGAGGATAAAACACTGCTGATGCCTGTTGCCTGCCTCTGAGGCGGATCAGCTGGGTTCATTGCTAACTGACCCTTGGAGTTGGATTAAAGAAAAACAACACTAAATAACTGTTATAAAAATGAATTTTATTATAACAACTGAACTGAGAAAAAGGTAACAGATTGGAAAAGGGGTGTATAGACATTCTGGAGTGTATGATCACCCTAAGAGAGGAAAATTGGAAAGAGAAGAACAGAGAAAGAGAGACAGAAAAAGAGATAGAAAGATATCACCACTCATGTCTCCAGCAATGTGTGGGTGATTGTGGTCCCTGGTTGTAATGTGCTGTCCTGGTCTGTCAGAGGTGGGGGCCCACGTACACATTTTTATAAACTTCACTTCTTCCAATATCTCTTCCAGGAGGAGTTCAAGGCATGGGCATTTTTATTCCTGGAAGATTCTGGAACTTGGGCAGTGTTGGTGGAGGAGTGAGTGTCTGTGTGTCTGTCTGTGCCTGGACAAGGTTTATGAACAGTTTGCCAATAAACCTTTCTGAGGTTTGTGACTGCACAGTGGTGGCTCATGGTGCAGGAGAGAAACCAGCATGAAAAAAATCTGCTATGATGCCTCTTCAGGATTCATGGCTAAATTGTGCTTTCTCCTTTGGTTTGAAAACAGCTGGTTTAAGGCAAAATTTAGCCACAAGGTCTGAATGGTTCACTACGATGACGCAATGGTGTCTTGGGTATTACTGAACAGAGCTTGCTCAATGGCAAGGCTTTCTTTTTTTCACACTCTGCTCGTGCAGGGAATTGGCTTGGGATGAACAAAAGACTCGGACAGCTGACCCGAACTGGCCAAAGGTCTATTCTGTACCACATAACATCATGCTCAGCAATAAAAACTGGGGCACAGGAAGAAGGGGGTGAGAGGTGGGCATTCGATTTCCGAGGTGGCTGCTGCTCAGAGAGTGGCTGGGCATGGGTCTGTTGGTGGGAGGTGGTGAGTGATTGTTCTTGCATCACTTTTTTTCCCTTTACTTTTTTTTTTCTTTTGTAAATCCATCCTTCATTTATTAAACTGTCATTACCTCGACCCACAAGTTTTCTCACTTTTGTTCTTAATCTCTCCCCCATCCTGTGGGGAGGCAGGAGGTAGAGGGGAGTGATGAAGTAGCTGTGTGGGTGTGTGGCTGCTGGCCAAGGCCAACCCACAGCAGACCTTTACTTCAGAGAAGTGAAGATTCACAATTCGAATAGAGATCAAAACACAGCCAAATCCCCCGTAGCCATGGGAGAGTGTGAAGAGATTGCATCATACTGAGAAACATGAAGGCACACAAGGTGTTGTGAGTAGTGTGAAACCATTGATCAGTCTTGTATGACTTATTTCAGCATACCACTTTCTCACTGAAAGGTGTTTGCTGAGACTTTTTCTCTATGATTCCAGTCCAAAGTTCATTAAAGGTAGTGGAAAGCTTCTTATTACCACCTTGCCGCCTTAAATTAATGTCTTATGGTACCAGTACCACTTTCTTCTTCTCAGCTAGAGGCAGGAAGATGTGAAATAATAAAATCACAAGAACCTTCTTCCTGTGGTGGACTGTAACTAATTATCAGAGGAGAAACGCATGGTGTCAAAAGTCTGAATTTGCCACAAACTTTCTCTTTGGTTTGATTAGATTTGTAAGACTTATGGGGCACTAATCATTGAAGCAAGTAGATCTGCAGGATAAACAGATAAAGGATTGTGAAATGGGCACTAATATGATCTACTAGATAATCAGATGTCCTTTAATGTTTTTATTTAGAACACTGCATAAAGCCAAGGTATCTGCGGCGAAGATGCCAATAACTGCGTTTTCTGAAATATTTTTAGCAGCAGAGGAGGGAACTGGGGACATCTCATCCCAATGTAAACACCTGAAATAAGTCAAATGCACTATCTATTTCAGTATCCATTTCTGTCTGTAAATGTTCAATAAGGAGACTAACTCAGATGTAGAAATATACATTGTGTAAGTTTACTTAGGGAAAATGAATTCAGCCCTGGAGGCTCAATTCATTTGCCCACACAGAGGCACTTAGTGCTGTTTGCTGTGCCTGAGGCGATCCCACAAGTCCAGATTCAGCTGTCACACCTGAAAGTCATGGTATTGAGCAGCACTATTGGATGCATCAGACACCCAGGCACATTCCAAATGACACCAGCTGCCTGTGTTTAAGCAACTGAGACCTGATTTCCTCTAAGTCCATTGACATCCATGGAAAGATTACTTCAGGCAAACTCTGTGGCAATGGGTTATGACTCTAAAATTATCTGTCTTAATACTATCACTATCCAGCTTCCTGATCACATCATCCACACATAGATAGCAGAGTACCCTTAAACAGAGACAGTGCCCAAGGCAGCACAAATGACTAAAGCTTTCTTTTAAAGCTTCCTTTCGGTTCAGTTTCTTTGGAAATATCCCAAATCAGAAAACAGTGATACCAAAATCCATTTTTCTTGTTGGTTTCATAGTGTCGAGATCATTCTTCTGGATTAAAATCAGTAGCTCAGATATTTCACTTAGATTTTTATTTGTAACATAGTGTTTCATATATGGCATTAGGAAATGGGAATTGACTAACTAACTGAAACATAAAGTGAGGGATTTCAATTATCTTTCTTCCATGCTTGCATAAGTATTCAAAAATCTGTTATATATTGCACTTACACATAAGAATCATAATTTGAAGAAATCTGTTGCCATAATTAGTATACCTTAATTAGAGCAGGATGTCATATCAGTTGCTTTTTTGGCAGTATGGCACAAAATTTTATATTTAAATTTTTTGTTGTTAATTATAGCTATTCTCTGCAATTGTTTATTTCTACAAAATCTAGCATTGTGGTGGATAAATTTAGAAAAACAAGTTATCTGAGTTCAGAAAATAGCAATTTGCATGAAAAGAAGGAAAGACGCACAAGAAGATTGGATCACTATGGCTTTACTGCTTTCAATGGAGCTTTACTGATTTCTAGGAGTGGCTCTGAACCTTCATATTTTGTTGTAAGACCAACACAGTGATCTGTAGCACGCACCTCTAATTATATATTGGCACTCCATAAACGGAATATCATTACAGAGGAATGAATCATCATTTAGAGGAAAATTCTCATTTCTGCAGACACAGACAGAAAGGTTAGGGTCACAGAGGGCTTTCTTTTGCTTAGTTCTGCACCCAAAATCAATATTTGGTCACAAACTGACTTTGTACAATTCTGGCCCATCTCTCCCTTTCACCTTCACTGCAGAACCCGGTGCTGCATTTACTGGGTAATGAGGAGAGAGGAATTGGTAATTGCAAGCACACAGTGACCCTTTTGCATTGTAGCATCAGGGAGAGGGCTCCAGGTGTGCTCCACACCAGGCTTGTGCCCAGGCCCTTGTGGTTACCAGGAGTATGTTGTATCCGTACTACCTTTAGACCACCTCAGCTGGAAAGAATCCATCAGCTCTGATCCAAAAGTGTGTCTCCCCAGGACACTCCACGTTTGGAACAGTGTTCATCTGTGCTGCAGCCCTGGGCGTGCACAGGAGAGGTTTGGTACATCACCACTGGCAGAGAGGGGAGGACACAATTACACTCCTACATGTACAGGAGCATGCCCTGCTGCTCAGACAAGTGTAATACAGCCTGTGTACACTCTACTTTTACACTATCAATACCCTACCTTGTAAAACTGAAACAAGAAAACATCTGAAGGGCCTCAAATTAATCTGACCCTAAGCCATTTAAAAGGTGTGCTGCTCAACTGTACATCCATAACCAGACCTATTAAAGTAAAATAAAACCTATAAACAGGCAACACAAAAAGAATTCTATGATTATCTAGTGCAAAATCTCATACTCAACAGTATTTCTCCTAGTAAAACCATGCCAGTAATTCCATGGAGCTGCTGTTTTAAAACAGTAAGCCTGTGATAATGTGCATAAAAGAATTTAGACATGTGATTGCTTCCTTAGACTTATTTTGCACTATGAAAGTGATTGCATAGCAGACTTCAGGAAAATGTAGATCTTGATCTCTCTTTGATTGCTAACCCCCTTAAGAATCTAGTGCAGCTGTCTGACTGAGAAATCACTATTTAATTCTAATAAAAGGACATTTTCCCTCCGTTTGGTCAAGGGTGTCAATGTACCACAATGAGAAACACATGAAATATTAATCTTTCATTTACACTCTCAGTGTAGCTGCCTGGATAATACATTGTATTTTTCTCTGACTTTTTAATGTCATTTCAAATTGATAAGATATTACTTTCCTTCCAACATTTCTGATGAACTGAAATTCATGCAGCTGGACCTGTGTGATTTTGTTTATTTCTCTTTGGGACTGAGTAGAGATAAAAGAAATCTATAAAGGACTACACAAAATATTCTTTTGCTGTCAAGAATGACCAGATCCTCTGAATAATCATTTCTGCTGAAATGAGATATGATTGCAAACCTTCTAAGTTAACAAGAAAAATATAGTATTAAAAATAACACACCTATTCAGAGAATAAAAGGCTCTGATCTAAGACTTTATTTCTTTCTTATCGTATGTTTGTTACATAGAATATTTCTGTAACTATATAGTGATGTTCCTTGAGCACACTTGGATGCAAATATCAAAGGTTCAAGCTATGTACAAGACAGTCTCTATTCAATCTCCTTGAAACAATGAAATGCCAGATTTAATAGGAACGCAGTCATAAGGAGCATAGGGTGAAAGCCTTGAAGGTATTTAACCAGACATACATGAACATGAAGATTAAAGTTCACTGGGAAGTTGCAAAGAAACATGAACTTGCTCTGATGCTTAGCAAAAGCAGGCAGAGCTCCTGAATTACTCTGATCTCCCCTCAGCTGTAGCCACAGAAACCTGATGTTTCAGGACGGGACTGGGAACATCAGTTAACAAAAGAAGTATAGCCATTATTTAATGGTTTTATTTTCACACAGGCTGTCGTAATCTATAATTCTTCCATCATCTGAAGGAAATAAATAAATAAATAAATAAATAAAATCTTTAGTCTTCGGATCTTTAGTAACCGAATTGCATTAATGTTATTATTTGCTGCGAAGCACCAAAGCTGATGGCTTTCCCCCACCGGCTTATGTTGCATATCCATAGAAAACTGAGGCAGAAAAGATATAGGATATAGCAGGAAATATGCTTCATTTCCCTGAATGCTTTGAGGTTTTCATCATTTCTCTTAGGAACTCACTGTTTAATAGTTTAAAGGAACTCTCTTTTTAATAGTTGTGGGGAGTTTTTTGTTTTTTTGTTCTTGTTGTTTGCTTGTTTGTTTGTGGGTTTTTTAATATTCAGTCTTATTTTCCTCTTACATTTTTTTTTTTTTTAAGTTCGGAATGCTCTGAATTCCTCTTTAACATTTAAATATTGGCAAACTGATAAAATGTTTTGACTGTAGTGGCAACTTCTCTGAAAAGGGCAATTCAAGGCAAACTCTCCCTGTCTTTCTTCAACCCCTCCCACCCCAACCCTGAATTTATCATGAACTGTAAGAAAGCACAGGTCTTAGAAGTGTTTTTCCTTCTCTTTCTGCATCTAGATTACATGGATAGTATAATGCATTATTATAGTGTATTTCATATTAAAAATAATCTTGTCCTTATTTTACTGTCTTCTTAGGTGTATATTTGAGGTGATTTTAGATGTCAACCAAGAGTTCAAAGGACATTATTGAGTTGGCAGCATTGTCCATGTGCATGTCTTCCACTGCACACAATTTTGGGAAAGTGATGTGCTGTCTGCTGGGTGAGGATATAATTTTCGAAAAGGATGGGGAGGACAGGGGTTGTCTGTTCTCTGCTGGTGGTGGCTGTATCTCATGGTCTGTTTTTAGCTGCTAAAGTAGTTAAGAGATTCCTAAGTGAAATTTCTCTCCAAATACCATAAGATGGATCTTCACTCCAAAATGAAGGCATCAAAAGTACTTTCACATCTTTCACAGAGAGTAAAAGAGGCTTAAGTCAAAGCACATCCTGTTCACCATGAGCAGTTACTAAGGTTGAGCCAATAAATCAAGACATGATAACTTTTTGCGTCAAAGCCGCTGAAAACTCCCAACTGCAGGGAGAGAGAATAAGCTTCCCTTTTGCAATGGCCTGCTTTAGGGATAGACAACATGTTTTCCTTGCTCATGCTGTCACCTTGCTTTTCCTTCACGTTCATCTTAACTCTTCAACTTCATCCTCTTTCTCCTGTGGAGCTCTTGCTCTGATCAGCTGACTCAGGTCAGCATCAGCTTGTCAAAACCTGTATCCTTTTCGGAAGTAGGTAGATACTTATTCTTGAGATGTACAAATAGCAGGAGTTATGGAAATCTGTTTCTTACCCGGTGTCATGAATCTCAGCTGCCCCACTGTACCTGTCACCTAATAAAAACGCAGATGAACTGCTCTCAAATTAGCTGGTTTGTGACCCAAGCAGACTGGACCAAACAGCACAGAAAACCTTGTGACCTTTGGGAATGGACAGACTGAATGGTTGCTTCTGCCTTAGCAAGCCAACTTCTCCTTAACTTGGATGTGCCTATACTGCATGGAAATCACAGCAGCAGCTGCTACAGTCCTGTCTCCTTCAGAGTGGAAGAGTATGAGGATGCCTCCTGTTTTAGTAGAGGAGAATCAACTCTACGTGTTGATTCTCCTCTACTAAAACATAAATGCAGTTTTCAGGTTCTTGGATGGTGCATTTGATTGCACATAGGTAACAGACTGCAGCTCAAAAACTTTAAATGGCAACCCAGTATGATGTTACTCAAAGTTAGGGGGAGGAAGGGGGGACATCCTGTTGTTTTAACCTACAGAAGGTGACAGCAAAGCCCTCTGAGAATATCTTAATATGAGTTCAGCAGGGAGAAGACTATTTTCTGAAAGAAAGAACATTTTCTTGGCATTCTTGGAACAAAACAAAGTACGTGGGGGAAACTGTGTCTGCCAAAAGTGATCAAATCACTCTGCTATCAGAGCCAAGCAAACTGCTACTGACAAAGCTTCAGGAAGAGCACACTGGAACTCAGAAGCACCCTAAGCCTGATGGCTAAATTTCCTACCACATCCCTGCCAAGCAGAACTTCACAGTCAAATGAATAATAAAACAGACTAAGAATTTAGAGATGTTATGCACCAAAACAGCATGAATTCTAGAGACGCTTAAACTCTGAGTATAAGCCGCTTTGCTGATTATTTGAGTGCTACTTGAAACCAATCCCTGTATAGTCAGCACAGAGAGCCTAATCCATGTCCATCCATAATATTTTTGGTAAGAAGAACTTACGGAGATAGGCAGAGAAATGTTGCACAATCCTGGTCAAAGGTCTATCCTGTGTGGGCCAGACATGGTTGTCATAGCAGAAGTGCCAACACAAATGTCAGACATCTGCAGATTCAGACTTTCAAAATCATGAGCACACTGCAAAGGTCACTTGCCCATCACATTAGGACATGAAGACTTCATGCCACTAAAAATGAGTGAAGTCTTTAAACAAATGGTCCTTCTGAGGAGCTTCTCAAGCCTTGCCGTGGCTTTGTTTAATGTTTCAGTGCTTATTAGTACTCACTTTTCTCCTGGTACAGAATCAAATAGCGCAATTTTTAATTTTCTAACTTTTGGTTGTACACAGCAGAAATCTTACTATTACTGTTCAATTATTTGTTATGTACAGGTAGAGTTCACCACACCTAACTTCACTGGACTGGGATGATTTAAACCAGTTCTCTAGACTTCTACTTTGATTAAGCTCGTAAAAGTATTCAGGGAGGTGATTATACTTAGTAAGTTGAACTACTCTTTGGAAATGCCTAGTCAAAAGACTAGGTAAGTTACACAAACCAGTTGTCTAACTTTAAAATGGAAGAAATTCAGGTGAAATGAAGATTTTCTGAAGGATATGAATGCTACATAGTGCAGAGCTGCTGCCGCTTGAGTAAGACCTTGCAAGCAATATTAGCTCAGACATGTCACCAAACTGGTAAATTAGGGGTGGCTTTGTCAGCTGAGACAATACAGTTGTATGGCAATACACTAAATATGTCAATTTATTGATGGAAAGGGTAGGGGTTTTTAACACACTGTGTAGCGTAGACATGTGCTAAGAGATCAGATCTGTTACAGGTGAAAATTTAATTTATTATTAAAAAAATTTGTAGTCTTGAATAAATCCCCAGTACTTCAGGCTCAAAGCCCATCAAACTCTATAGAAGTTACTAGGCAAAATATAGGTCAGTGTTTATTAGATGAAATGGGGGAGGGATAAAATCTGACTCTCTCTGTATGGAAGAGCCACACCTGACAGCAGATGAGAATGACAGCATCACCCCCTTCCTCCCATCACTCCATGCAAATGATGGTTCTGCATCAGCAACTTGTTTGAAACTGCGTGGTGAGAGCAGCAAAGCTTCCTCTGCACATTCTTCATGTAAGGGATGGATGAGATATTTCATTTCATACATCATTTACTGTTGGCTGCAGTTATTTCACAAAGACCTATTTTGACTTTGCTAGAAACGTGAAAAAGAGTTTCCAAGTTTGGAAATTTCCGCAAACAACAAGCTGAACTGCAACTCCAACTGATGTGAGTCATCAGAGACCCCTTGACTTCAACGTTGTTGTATATTTATGTTATTTGTCTACTGGGTGTAGTTTTGAAGTCAAGTGAAGCTGTGTTAACATGGTAGGAGTGAGACTGGGAATAAGACTGTTTTTCTGCCTGGAACTGGACTTTACAGAAAGATATTTAACATTTGCTATTTTAACCAGTATAGTTTTACCAATGAATATTTTCACACCTTTCCACTGCTTTTGTCTGTCTCTGAGAAATCTGGTCTCACCAACTCAATAACATGCTCCTTCAAAAAACTGGTCTAAATTATCTGCTATCTAGAGCAGGAGAGATGACTGTTGAGTGTGCATGAGATTAAACTTGGTCCAAATACTGATCAGAAACTTTCAGAAGCCATTTAGAAGCAGTTTATCATCAAAAAGTAGTTCTTTTTTATACCCATTCCCAAAATGCACCTCCTTATGCTTGAGACGAAAAATCAATATGTTCTTTCTTTTCCTCCATTAGCCTTTTTATTTGAATCATAGGAAAAAATAGGCTACAGTTCACACAGTGTATGAGGGATTAGCTCTTTTCTTCTCCTTGGCAAGGGCTAAGGAAAAAAGTAGTACCTGATCCACTCATGTATCCTAGAAATAATTTTGTGGGAAAATGTTTTCACCTCTTCTCTCCCTCATACACAGCTGTATACAAATATTATAGAAGGTGTTTGGATTGAAATTGCTAATAATTACAAGAAATTAGGATATTTTTGAATGTCTACATTAAAAATGAATTTACCACAATGGTCTGCAAAAGTTGTATGATGTGACCTGCTATATGCTACCACGTCACGGGACTTAACAGCTCATACGGCATTTCTCATTTTTTGGTTTCCTAATATAACGCTTCTAAATGTGCTTTAACATCAGAAATTAATGACAATTTTACAAAGAACCTGACGGCATCCCTGTCACTCCCTTCTTCAAGCTAAAGTGTCTGAGAGGGAAAAGAAAAAACTATTTGTTTTGGAACAGAGCGAAATCCTAGACTAGTTTAATTCTCATGATGAGCCTTGTTACATTCTTCTTCCACTCATTATTTTGAAGAGAAAGCTGCAAAAATAAAAGGCTTGACAGTCAGGGTCCAAATCTTTTTTAGGACTATTGTGGATGAATTTACAGTCAAGTAATGCTGTGTGAAACAGAGAACAGGAAATAGAAAATAGAAAACAGAAAACAGAGAGCATGTTGCAAATCCTCCATCTGCCTGGGCTGGAAATAAGGACATTACAGAGCTCGTCTGCAGACGGATGTTGCTATTTAATGTCATTTCCAACAAACCATTCATTAAATTCATAGCTGCACCTGATACCCATTCATGTGTTCCTGCTTACAAGTTCTCTCAAAATAGGCTGTTCCACAACTTTTGGAAGCTTTACACACCAGATTACAGCAAACTGCAAGAAATGAAGGATGGATGCCGTAGGGGGGGAATTAAATGTGGATTTCTGAGACCATGGTGAACACTCAATGATATATTTAACATCTGAAATAGAATGGGTGTCCAATTTTCCAAGTAGCTTTGAACTTCCACTTTCAAACAAACTTTGGTGTGGATCCAGGAACACACAGATAACAAGGAAAGCAGAAAAAATATGCTTTCTGTAAATAGGCAGCACTCTGATTTCAGGAATGTGGAAAAGGCTACAGTCTCACCTGCCATATGCAAGGAATTAGAGTATTAATCAGAGACCCTCTACTTCTACAGGTTTGTACAAATCTCAGTAATTTCAGCCTAACGGTTTCAACAGATCTTTTCTCATTTTGGATGCTTTCCCTTGCATTAACACTATTTCCAGATCAGACGTTACTCAAACTGGAAATAACTTTCTGGCTTTTACCAAATAACTTGGTCAATCTGCAGTAACACAAGTACTAAAATGGTGACAGGTACAGTGACAAGGTGAAGACTTATCAAAAACAAAAACTCACATTTTTGAGTCTTTGGACAGAACTAAAGAAAGCAATAAAGCTTATTATACATGTAAAGTTTTGAAGTGTTGAAATCAAAGTAAATAATGATAGAACTAATAAAAAATATCTGAGACCAAAGATCAAACAATATAAATTCTGTCTTCCCTATTTCATCTCACTCTTCATTTGTATAGAGCCTTTCTGCAAATTGACAAGAGCCTGAGTACAGTCAATCATAAATGAGAACTCCCCGCCTTTAGGATATAACATTTCAGGTATATAAAAATCAGACATTTTCAGGTAATTGAGCTGATATAGTGTTTCAACATATATTGCTTATCGATGATCATTGTGTAAAACCTCATATTGCACCTTGTGTAAAATGAGATAGAATCTCCCATGTGAAATGATACATTCTTAGACTTCTTTCTCTGGCATTTCCACCTGTTTATTGTCTTCCTCTTTCCTGTCTCCACTGAAATTTCTCTGTATTTTTCCACCTCTACTCATATGTTTGATAAATAAGCAAATTTTCCCAAGTGCATAGAGATTTTGCTTTTTTTTTTGCCTTCTCTCTAGGGATCATCTTGCTAATCTCCTTAAAGACCCCACTGTCAAAAATGTTACAGAAATTAGGTGCCTTAAATGGTGACATCAGCCCTCAGTGTGCAGCACTTATGACCTTGGTCCCATGTACCCACTGAGCACCAAGGTGATGAACTCTAGCTCTCGCTTTTCTTTTTACACAATTACTGAAGCTTTACTTGTGGTCAAGCTCCTCGTAGCCTGAAGTCACATATTGAAGTCACCTGGCTGCGACGCTTTTGAGTGTAATTCTTCCAGTGATATTGACATTTCTTTCTTTTAATTTTTATTCCTTTGCCTATTCTATTTCTTCTTCCCAGAGTCGGAGGAAATTTCAGAAGAGTACAGGACAGCCATTCCTAAAAACAATCTGGAATCACAGCATGGACAACTGCAGAGTCTAGGGTCTGTTGTCTGATGTCCCTCAAAGGGAATGCTCAGCATCACGAAAGTTCAGTGACTTTGCAAACGTAGTGCAGGAAGTTGCTCTGACTGTGCTGCCATGGCACTGATACCCAAATCATACACAGCCTATTGTGATAATTATTGTAATCTAATAATCCAGTGTCTTATTAGATATAATAATGTGACTTCAACATTAGCAGCTGAACATCATAATTAAGATTACTGTCTTCGAAATACATGCTGACAATTGTGATTTATCATGGTTGAGATCACTCTTGCATGCCCTTAATCTGGATAGTTCAGTCACTCAGGCCTCCCCAGTATAGGAGGAAAAGATCTACAAAGAGTCATACTCATAAGACAAGGAGACTCGGTTGAATATCTGACTTAAGAGATATCAGTGAGATATCCCTACATCTCTACTGACTTTGCTGTGTAGATGACATCAATGAAAACTGCTAATTCTTTTGTCTCAAGGCTCTGCAGAAATCCCTGTTTTTGTCAAGGTCAGTAAAAGCATAGAGATACACATTTTTAGTGAAGACCGTACAGTTTGTTCTTTTATGATTTTTCTAAAAATGTCTTATCATAACGATAATTATACCTTGACATTATTGTTTGATATTTATTCTTTGCACCAGAATACTGGAATGGGGAAGGTATTGTACCTTCCCAAGGAGACCAAGATCTGCAAGACTGGCTACTAAAGAGCTGTAGACAAAACATTAAAACAGGTCCAAGGTTAAGGCTTGCATTCAGCACAACCAAAGAGCATTCACCTGAGATGCCTAATTTACAGGCCTGTCTGCTCTGGGTTCCTCATTAAAGTTATCACCCTTAACAGCTGCTTGGCTTTCTTCATAGGCTAGGGGAGAGTGCAGGGTATCTCTTCTCAGGTTAAATGACACAGTTAAATGCCTGAGAAATACCCAAAGGTGCCAGTGGCACCACTTATCTCAGATTCTTACATAATCCCCTTCAGGCATCAGGGTTTCCTTGGCTGTTGCTGATTCATATCTCACTCCAAGTGTGTCCTGGTGGGTGGCTGCAGGGACATTTTGTTCTTTGTACCTTCCTTCCTTCCTCCTCCCCCTCCCCATCATACTTGAATTCTCTGGCAATTCAGCTGCAATATCTCTTCATAGTGGCATCTTCCCAGGGACAGAACATGCTGTACATATTTGCAATGTATTTAATAGAAATCAACATCCACCCATATCATTACAGCAGTTCTAGGAGCAGGCTTTAAATGAAATGCGGAATCCCAAAAATACCAACCTGCTTCACCCTGTGCCTTTGGCATCAAAAATTCCTTTAGCAGCTGAGAGAAAAAGATATAAGATCTGATTCTGTCACTCGTACCAGATTTCTCTTGCCCTTCAAACTGAAAATTCCAGTCATAAATAGGTGTGGATTCATATGTGAATATGAATATCTGTGCAAATGCAGCTCATGTGATTCTTCTCCATGAAAGTGTTAAAACCTCAAAAAAGTTGAGGGCTCACACTCCTACAAATATATTCTTTCTCAAAGAATGTCTTGCTTGATGCATAATGCTCAGTAAGTTTTATTATTTTGTGTTATCCCATGACACTTGTAAATATGATTTCCCTCTTGCTGGTGTAGAAGTATGAGGCACAGAAAACTGAAAAAGAATTCCAGCCCCGAGCAAAAAAACATTTATCAGACTGAAACTAACACTTACACAAACAGACATTATCACTGTTGCTGGCACAATTATATCCTCTTAGACTAGTGCTTAGAGACCTCCAGCAGTAAGGGTGTTGTTATTCTGGTAATTACTTGACACACCTATAATACAAACTCCTCCGTGAAAGACTTAATGATGTAATTGACAAGAGCCAGTCAGAAAAATGCATGGAAAGCCATGCTAAGGTCCAGAAGGTAGATAAACACCAAAATGACAGTGTAAAATAAAATGAAGATGCTCTAAATGCAACAGAGACAAAATGTGTGTGTCAGATTGTGTTCTAAAGATTGTTGAGACTGGATAGCTTCTGCTCCTCTATATTTGTTGTTTTTTTTTTTTTTTTCTACAAATGCCTAGTACCCTGCTGCTCTCTGACACTACATCACCACCTTTTAGGTGGAGGTGAGCATCTGGGCACCTACCTAAGGCCATCTGGAAATTTAAATGCCTAAATCACCTCAGGGCCCCTTTGGCCAGCCTTGCTCAGATCGGGGCTCAAACATTCCTGCCACACTCGGCACAGGATGCAGCAAAGCCTGCAACTTTGAAAGATACCTGCCTGTCAGGGAGCAGCAAGGTCTTAGGTCTCTCTCTTAGGGACATGGAGCTGAGAGCCAAAGGTGGCCCCAGCACATGGGGTCTGTCCCTCCAGGTTCTGATGACAGGGTCCAGAGCAGTGGCAGACACAGCAGGGGGTGAACCAGGCCTGGGATCCATCCAGTGAGCCCAGACAGGAGCTAAAGCAGATGGAGCCAGAAACAGGAATGGAGACAAGGCCAAGGATACATCCATGATACAGGGACAAAGGCAGTACTGGAGCTGAGTTCCAAGGTACACACAAGGAATTTACCCAGGAGAAAGCTGCCTGCTCTATGGCTGGAGGTCCATGAAACAGCCAGTGGCAAAGCTGCAGGGGTGGAGCAACAATACAGGAAAATCCACACACTGGGGGACCAGGCCAAGCTTAAACAGTTGTTGTTTGAAAGTGTTTCTGGTGCCATGGTGCAGGTGATGGATGCAGGCAAGGCTGGCCAAGGCCATTGAGCCCTACTTAGTGTTCATTACTGAATTGCTTCTGTGAGGTTAAGAACCAGACAACCAAACCTTCTTTTGCATTTAATTAAGAAAAAGTGTCTTAAATAAATGGAATTATCACCGTCTGAAGGAACTAATGTTCTCCAGAAAGTTAATCTTAAATTCCTAAAATGCAGAACCTGAGATTTGTGCTGTCTTTGGCATAACAGCCCAGTAGTTACAGCATTCTTCAGGAACTGGGACACCTGGTGTCGGAGACCTGTCTTGATTGGAAGGGAGATAATACCTTTGTATCAGAAGACAACTCTAAGCAGTGTTTTATCTGCTGCTAGGAGGTGTTGGATCTGTCTTGAGGCATCTTCTGCATAAGCTCAGCTACTGAAATCAGAGGTAAGATACTGGTAAGAGATGAACTTTGGAAGAGTTTGATTTCACCAATTATGATTAAAATGCTTTATTGGGAGGGTATGTCTGTTCTGATTGATGTACTCATGTCGAAGCAGCAGAGAAGGAGGGTTTGCATTTTTCATGATCTGGCTGCTGTATTTGAGGCTAATGGAGATGCTTCCACATGGAGGAATGCTGTACCTTCCCAGTATGTCGTCATGGCTGCAGCTCAGAGGCAGCAGACGTTGCAATAGAAGACCATGTAGGATTTTTTGTAGTTCTTTATGTCCTTGAGAGTCTTAGCTTGAGACAAAGGATTAAAAAAGAACCTGTCTCACAAATATATGTGTCAGCAAGGACATTTTTATGTGTATGATTCTTTCGCTTTTTCATATCTGACAGGGGGAATTTGAATTTCTTTATTTTTTATGAGTCTCAATTTCCTTTGTTTTCAGATAAAGGAGAAATTCACAACACAAAAGTTTGGTCTGCTCTCTTGTTATGCTGTTCTTAGAAAGACAATCAAGGTCTTTTTACACAATGTTTTGGTTATTGTGGTATTTTGGCCCAAAGGCACAGACTAAACCTTTTTTCTTCTGCTCCTTGGCTTCTTCTTTTAGTCCTCCTGTGAAAGAGAGCTACAGTTCAGAACATGGATATCCTATTTAAACACTCTTGTAGCTTCCTTCCCCCTCTTTCTCAGCTTGGGCTTTAAGTGTTCTGCAACAGGAGTTATATATCTAAACACCTATATGGATCTCAGCACAGATGTCCTAAATTCCGTATAAATATATACATCAGGGTCCAATGTCTCTTTGGCATAAAAGCATATTCTTTTCTGTGAATCTGAGACAATTTTTCCTTCATTTCCTACAGTTATTATAGGCAACTGAAGAAAATATGTTTCAAACGCTAATGCTCCCTGTCATTTATTTCAAAAATACTGTGTTTCAGCCACCTATTAATCTGAATAAAAATGCAGCCATTAGTGGCTTGTTTTTGTTCTAAATTGGTTATTTAATATACAGCTGCACTGTAGCATGTTTATCGGAATTTAGTGCCAAATCTGAAATGGTTTCATCTACAACAGGAATCTACTCCTGTTTACACCAGTGTTACTCCAGTATGATTACGTTCCTTGGAGTGGAGTTGCTCCTGACTTCCACCCTGACGAATGAGAGGAGAATCAGGCTGGGGTGTTTACTGCTACATTTTATTACAATTGCCTTTCAACTCTTGCACTAAGTTGACATCCAGGACTCTGGATCAAATCAAATTCTCTTTGATTGATTAAGATTAAATCACAGGTACAAAGTAAAAATTAGCCATCAGAGCCATCTGAGAAACATGTTAAGGAATTTATGAAAATTTTTTATACACTGAAAGCAATGTGTGAGAAATAGTGTCTTATATCTACAGCTCTAATGTGTTAAATCCCTTCTTATTTTATTTTGTCCTAGATTTAACTATACAGATGTTACAACTATTTGTTGGAGGACAAATGGTAGGGGGTGGGAGGAAGGTGTGGGAAAAGGAAACAATTTACATTAAAAAGCATCCTTTTTCCTCCTCTTTCCATTAAAGGCTTGTAGAATTCCTCGCCCTCAGGGAATTAGGTGCTGCCCATACCTGTGAACACACACAGGACCTGCACGTGCTTGGCTGATGCCCATGTGACCAAAACAGGTTGGTATTTGGCAAATTTCCTGCTGCGAATGGCATGGAAATTAGCACAATTTCATTTCCACCGGTTAAAACTGCTGACAACACCAAGAGCTGTAATTCCCCTCGGTATATTCACTGGCAAGGGTGTGAGATGACATTTTTGACTCTAGCAACAAAGCTTCCCATGAGACTGCACTAGCAAGAGAAGGAAATCAAGGTAGTGAGATTTGGAAATAGCCCTAGAATTTGCATCCCACAAGTTATCCTTTTTTCTGCCTTTTTCAGAAGCTCTGATTCTTTCATACCATGCCAAGTATTGCATCTTGAGGATGATGCAGCTGTACACCATACTTAACATTTAGTCAAAATTTTCCAGCTTCTTTTTTTTTACAAAAGGAAAATTATAGTTTTTAGTTGTTTTGGTCTTTTTTTTTTTTTTTTTATGTTGTTAATAAGCACACTTCCTTAATACAGAACAAAAAATGGCAACATGTTTTTTTGTTTGTTTGTTGTAAATATAATGCTTTTCAAATAACAAAATCTATTTTTCTTGTATTTTCCACATTAAAAATTTTGTGACGTACAACTGGCCTGCCTTGGGATAATTTTCTGCATGGATTTCCCATGTTTTTCTAATAAAGTTCAACTTCTGAAATCCATGACTTTTTAAGGAAACAGTGGAGAAAAGGATCTATTAGGAAAGTTATAATCTTCAATTACTATTTAGGAATAAGTTTTCAAGTGATAATCCCGAATACATGGAAAGGAATACGAAAGGAAGATGAGTGAATGGTAGGACCAAAGGAATGGAAATACAAAGTAGGGCATTGAGAAAGTGTTTTACCCATCTGTATGGCATCAGTGACATCAGGTGTATATCTTCAGGCTGTGAAATACAGGATAAGTTGTTTCTTTTTCTTTGGTTTTTGGATTTGTGTTGTTGTTGTTGTTTACTTATTTTTTGGGAGAATGTTGGGAGGATTTTTTTTTTTGTTTGTTTAGTTGCTTTTTTTGTTTGGTGTCTGTCTTTTTTAGTTTTGGTGGAAGTACACTCTGTAAATTCCAAGTGTCTTCCAAACGCTAGTGAAACCGGACAAGTGTTTGGAAATATTTGTGCACAGTATCTACCACATTAAAACCTGAATTTCAAATGGACCCCCCGTGTTTTAAGACAAGTTATTAGTATCAGTAAAGCAGCTGATGAAACCTTTTCTTCCCTGAAATGTATGCCGGTGTGTGTGTCAAATTTTCTCGTTCACCTTATTTCTCCTAATCCTGCAATTTCACTCCATTATGTCTTCTGATAGAAATGCTTCCATCACAGCCAGCCTAAGATGGTTTTTGGTGAATGGACTGCAAATTAACTCCAGCTCAGTTCAGTTCAGTGAAATAAAGTCTATTAAATGATGATGGTTTCACTTTCTCACAGATTCAATTCTTATCTCTTTTAAATCATTCATACTTTTCCAGGTGCATAGTGCATTTGTTATAATTTAATCCCTCTCCATCATAGTTTTAAGAAATTAAATTCATAAAGGCAATTTTCAGCTATTAAAGGGCCTATTTTTGAGTATCCTTCTATAAGTTTTAGTTAAACACATACATATTTTTATATCTCTGTACAAGGAACAGGAGGTGGTTAATGTTTCAGAGAGGTGCTGTGGAGGCAGCGTGTTCTGACCTTTATTTGGTCATTCTATAACCACAGATAATGCTGTGAATTGTGCACTTGGGAAAGCTTTTCTACAAAAAGGAACAAAGAACAAATTACGAGAGCCATATTCTCAGTGGATGTAAATTTAGTCCTTCATATCAGTGGCACCATCTCAATTTATACTAGCTGCGAATTTGGAAGAAATTACTAAATATTTGCTGGACAGCTTTTTAAGATCTGGTCATTGCCTTTTAAAATCTCGTGAGACTAATACTTCTGCAAAAGATTGACCCTAAATCATATGCAGTTATGATTAGTGTCTCAGGAGAGATCTGTGAAGTGAAATGAGTCTGTGAATTAGCCTCGGTGCAATTTAAAGTCAAGTAAATTGACTGATCCAGAACTATACAGGTAAAATCTGCTTGTGTTAAAAAAACCCACTCTGCTATTGTACCTTACGGTGTAACTTCAGCATCTACTGAAACAGGAGTAGATAACTGCTCTGAGGGAAAAACTTAGTATATATTAACATTTCTAGGAATAATGGGCTCCTTCTGTGTTTGGCTGTACAACCTAGGACACCAAAGAGATGAAGCTGAGGGCTTGGATCACTCTGAAAACTCAGTCTTTTTAAGAAAATTGTTTTGTCCACAACTAAAGAATAAAAAACATTTGCTACTCTAGCTCTTCTGCTCCACCATCTAGATATTTTGCAGGTAACAAGGAAGGGGAGATTTCGGCTGAACTTATGGGGGTATCATTCTTTTCAGGAGGAGTTACATCACCAGCATTTAAGCAGAGTCAGGCTTCTGACAAACTAGAGAACAAAAATCAAGACAGAATATGAAAATGTTTCTAAGTTGATCTTTAAAGTTATTTTCTTGGGTTCATCGGACCAATCATAATTAAAGACTAAAAAAAAGGATGAAGAAAAATGATAAAGATGATGTTGCAGGGAAGCATAGCTGTGATGCTGAGAGAAAACCTTTGAGTCACTGAACTGCAGAAGCAATTTAAATCTCTGCTTCAGCCATTATAACGTATACAGGCTGCTGCTTGTGGTTTCAGACTAATAAAATAAAACTGGCTGTGTTATTGCTTTATTTCTTTTCCTTGTAGAACTTTTGTCTGAAAGGGCAATTTATGGTTTTTTTCTTTTTTTTTTTTTTAGTGGGCTATGCATTGTTTGGAGTGGGAAGACATAAAATAAAAGCCACACCTTTTTTTTTTTTTTTTTTTTTTTTTTAAGCTAGAGCACAGAAAAGTAATATTTAGGATAACACTGGGAGTGTTTGGAATGATGCAGTTGTCAGGTCCTGTAGGCAAGTTTGTCTTCAGGACTCCTCAGCCTTCTGCAATTAGGTAGACATTTCTTTCTAAACCATTTTAATGAAATTTTACAGTGAATTTAGTGATTGCAGCAGCAATGGAATTAATTCTGAAAGGTTAATCTGGATAAACATGCAGATTTCATGAACTTATAAACTCATCCAGACTCTGAGAACCAGGAGAATCTATATCTCCTTAACTGAAACATAAACATTTGGTAGCAAATCTATTTTTAAAATCAGGGTTGTGCATTTGGGGGTGAAGTGCTAGTTCAGTACAGATTTCTCTTTGATTTTTGACTGTCTTCATGTGATTCAGTTCCTTTCCTGTTAATTAGTTGTAACAGTTATATTTTAAGTTACTCTTTTTCCACCACAAAACAAACATTATTTAGTAGCGCACTAAATGTAACCTTATCCCTCTCCTCCTCTTCTCTTTATTTAACGTTGCTTTTTCTCTCTTTTTTATTTGTTTTTCAATCACTTTCAAGCAGAGGATATCTTGTACCATATATCTGTACAATGCCTAATGGAATTGCCTCTGAAATTTCAGTAATAAATATGTAATTAAAATTGTGTCCTTTCAGATGTATGGCATACAGACCTAATTTCCTTCTGCTTCCAAGGTGGACCATACAGGAGGAGTAAATAGAATGCTTTAGCCTATATTTCTCTTCTTTTGTCACCTAAACCTCCACATGAGCACTGGAACAAATGGAACTCGGGTTTCCCAGGGCTTCCTGTATGTTGGTTGCACTCACAGGTATTTATAAAGATGCCTGACCAACTCTTTGGGACATTCGAACTCTCTGTCATGTTGCTGGAAAATAAAGGCTGAACTCCCAAGCTCTTCCCAGTGGAATATTCCAAAATCCTTTTCCATAGTGTTTCCAGAAGACAGTATCATTGCTGTCCGTTTCCCTCTAACAAATCAGATTTCATTCGGACTGTGGATTCCAAGAATATTTTTAGGGGAGATGACAGTGACAGAGAAGGTGCACAGTGAGATCATACACATATATTATTCTTAGAGAACTATTCTCATAACCGTGCAGCTGTTGACCTGCTGTTTCTGAGTCAACTTTGCAAATACCAGAGCTCCATATTTTTTATTGTGAAATTTCTCTCACTGTCCATTGTTTTTAAATTGGAGTGGAGATTCTGGAAATATTTTGGCATTTTGCTTTCAAATTGAAGTTCTGAAGCTATGCATCTATTTTGGTCCGCAACTACATGCAAGTGCCCCAAATGGAAAAATTCTATTTACTTTTCTTTTCTTGGCAATTTCTTAAAACAGATATTTATATTATGAAAGTCCTGTAAAGAAATAAATTATAAAAAAGTGTAATAATTTGTCTCCTGCCTTTGTCCTGTTTGTAACTATGCCATTGTTTTGCGTTTGTTGGCTGATAGAAGGGACTGCTGTCCTTCTGTTAGATGTGGGATCATAGTAATTTATCATTTTCAGTACTGATTTCAGGCTGTATCCTGTGATTCTCAGTTAGCTCAGAATCTGCACCAATGCTTTTATTATTCTCACTGTAGAGCATTTCTTCTTCCTTAAGGATCCCAGTAAGATCTCAGTGGCTCATTGCAGAGAAATTGCAGCTGAAATAGTCAGAGGCAAAAGCCAGACAGCCTAAGACATGCTGTGCCAAATGCATCACACCCCAGAAACTTCACAGTCCTTGGACAGTCCTGAAATTGAGTAGAAAAACAAATACGGAATGAAAAACTATAAACTCAAGTAATATAAACAATGTGATTTATGACTGACCCTGTTCCAACCCCTAAACTGACAGATGATGGGAAAGGGGGAGAATGTCCTCTAAACAATATAGAGAGGTCAAAAAATGGGAAATGATAAAGGAAAAGGTGGAGATGGGAGATAATAACACTGGTTGCTTCTTCCCACCAAGGATGAATTCTGCTGTGCTCTGTAGTTTCTCAGCCCATGTGTAGTTTCTTCCTGCTTGTCTGGACAACCTGTCAGATAGGGATTCAAAATGCTAAAGACACAGTAATTAATGGGTCTCTCTGACCCTTTGGTTAATTATAGAGCAAAAATGACCAATCCTCACTGAGCCTATGACTTATTCTCCATTTTGTGCTCCTGAAAAAATGCTGAGGAAATGCTCTCACGTTCTCATACCTGTTAGTTAACTTTTCTTTTCTGTAGCAAGACTTAGTGCTGCACAATTGCATCATCTTGAAATAGCTTTGTGGAGCTAAGGGTTATCCATTAGAACTATTCCTAAGAAATCATTTCGGTACAAGTCTGCAGATCTGCCTGGAAAAGTAGGCACTAAATTTTAAAAACTGGAATTTAAGTTTTCTCAGCTGTATGAGATAGGGTTCAGCTCTCGATCATCCGGCCATTAAATCACTCATACAAAGAGAGAGCCTCCAGACTAGTAGTAGACACTGAAAACAGGTCTACGTAATTCAAGGGTATTCAAAAGAAAAAGAAATCCTCTGAGAACATGTAAGTAGAAAAGATGGAGAAATTAAAAAATAAAGTAATACACACAATGTATGGGATAAGCATTCTGTGAAATACTTCACTGTTGAATTTATTTGTGGTCTTAACTAGACCACAAATAAAATCAATAAAATTAATGTTTGAGCTTCTAAGAAGGTAAATTAAAATTGTTACTTTGACTATTTGATAATTAGGCTACTGTTTGTTTAGTTAACAGTGTTGTGGAAGCAAAGCAATGCCCTGAACCTTGTAGAGATATGCTCAGGCTCCTGATAGGTCTCTTTTGCCAAATTTGCAGTGCCTTACACTGTGAGATAAGAAGATGTCCTTTCTTGTTCTATGCACACAAGTTGAATATCAGTAGTTTGGTCCATTAGCTTCTTGCAAGGAAATCCATAATATCTGGCAAGTTCATTCAGAGATACTGATTAAAACACTATAGGTTATTCTGAGTATGCAGCGTTCCTGGATTTATAGTATACACGTTCTATCATGCTCCAAAAAAACCTTAGATTTTTTTATAAAAATCCTATACAAAAATTGGAAATAATTGCTTTTCTTCTCAAGTTTTAAAAAAAAAAGAGAAGTAATGTAAAGAAGGTTTTGGTTTCCTTATATGTTATGCATAAATGTCAGTTTGCAATAGTTTCTAGGATACCAGTTATATATGTAAAAGCTTCATCACCAGAAATAAGAAAGAACAGCCTTCTTTGAAGCCCACATACAAATGTCCAAGCACCAGCACCTACCAGTTTGACTTGTTCTGTAAAAAACTGGATTATTCATCAGAATGATCAACTTTCCGCCTAGAAATCAAGTATATTTTGATAAAACGTTCCGATACTGAAGATTGATACAGTCACCTTAAGATTAACAAAATAAAACAAAAAGCTATGTATGTATTTTTAATGTTATTTCTGTATTTAATCATCTGGTAAGTATGCATAACACTAATATATCCTTGAGCTATCATGAGTTCTTGAAGCACTTAGGTGTGAAGGTCACAGGATAAATCAGGTGTGAAGGAATCTCAGGAGGTCTCTAGCCCAAGCGCCTTCTCCAAGAGGGTCAGTTATGGGGTCAGGTTGCTCAGGGGTCTACTCCACTGAGTCTTGAAAACCTTTGAGGATGGAGGCAGCACAGCCTCCATAGCTCACCTGATCCACAGTCTGACTGTCCCTAAGGTGAAAATTGTTCTCATTATAGCCAATCTGAATTGTTTTTTCATCTTAGGTCTGCTGTCTGTCAGCCTTCCAACAAACACCACAGTGAACAGCACGGGTCCATCTTCTTGGTGATCTCCCCGCAGTGTGCTGGGGGCTTCTAGGAGGTGCCCCTCAATGCCCCCTCTTCTTCAGGCTGAACAAGCACTTGGCCCTCAGCCTCTGCTCACAGACTGAGTGTTCCAGCCCCAGCATCTTGGTGGCCTCTGCTGAGCTTCCTGCATTTTACTGATGTTAGATCAAAGATTCTGGAAGTCAAATTTCCCCTGACTTCAAAAGGGCTGAAGCTGGACCACTCACCGCGTGAATATTTTTGGGCTCTGTTACTACTTTTTTATCCTGAGGTCATTTTTTAGGGTTAAGGCTACAAATTGTAAATTTTTACTGCCCAAATCATGCGAGAAGGTAGGATCACAAAATAGGGACTCAGAAGTTCATGCACCCAGAACTAGTGAATCTAAAGGAGATAAAAGAATGGTTTAGTTCGTGGAGGTATTTTCTGTATTCTTGCAATATCTTTTCCATATTCACAAATAAATGCAGACTTTGCGCTCAGCTGCTCTCCATCAAGTATTTTTTGGTCCCTCCAAGTCATCTTGTGGAATCAATAGTATAATCCACAGTTTTTTGCACTGACAGCTAAAAAAAATCACACAGTTTGCACCATGTCTGCCTTGAAAAGTAAAGCCACATATTCCTTTGTGTGGAGAGAGTAATCACTGCAAAGATAAAGTGTATGCAATTTCCAAATGCCAAATCCTATAGAGAGAAAAATACTACTTTGCTTTGGGCTTTTCAGCTAGCTGAGGCCTTCTCATATGACAGGCCATAATCAATAAATCATGTGCCAGTTGTGTTGATTCTGCACGTCAGGTCATATCTCTCTATTTCAGTTTCCAGTTTCTTACAGAGTATTCCGTTGTGTTCTATTGTCACGTCTTTCCTCCTCCTCAGCGTCAATTTAAAAGCTGTTATTTTTAGGCTGTAGAAATTGCAACCCACCTGCCCCTCTCTCCTCAAAAAACCCTTATACCGCTGGTCAGCTTCAAAACAGGGACATGGAAAGAGGCAAGTCCTCTGTCTGAATTCTGTGATAATACCAAGGAGCCCAAATTCTCTTTGTGCACACCTTGCCCATGATGGGCAAAGAGATGGCAAGATGACAGCTTGTCAAGACTGATCAGTAAAAAGACTTCGGGATTGAAAAATAAAAAGGTCCTTCTGGTGGGAGGATGCTTCTTTCTCACTTACATAAGCAATTATTTGCTCAAATCAGGCGACTTGACATCTCTAGTCTTGCTAAGGAGATGTCTGATTTAGCAAGCTTCCTGGCACAGACCGCTTAACCAGAGCAGAGATTATCAGAATTATTTTATGTATCAGAAATCCAGCTGTCTGGGCTGTGTGGGTCGCTCCAGACCAAGCTTGCATTCAGCAGATTGCTCAAAAACCATTTAAAATCCTCCATGGGCTGCATTACTCCTGTCTCTGTTCTAACCTTTGTGCTCACTCTTCCCTCCCTTGTCTCCAGAGTTCCCCAAGTAACTTCAGGCAGAGTCTGTCTCCTCTCTATTCCTCATTTCTCATAGAAGGGATTCTAATTGCTTACAGTGTTTTGAGTACTGGTCAGTATTTCTGTGTTTTAAGAGTCACTAGACACACAGGTAGCCTCATACTGCAGTCTCTAACTATTGTAACTAGGGACTTTGAAATTAATTGGCATATCTATAAACAAGAATGCTGTTTTACTTTGCTGACTTTTTTTTTTTTTTTTTTTTTACTGTGAATGAACATTTAAACTTGGAGCAAAGCCCTTTTCTGGATCTTTCAAGAACTATCTTTGAAACCACGTTCTCAACTGATGAACTACATTGACACGTTCACCTCCAGTGCTCCAAAGTGACTATGATGATTCAACTTGCAGATGACAAACTGATTTGTGGCCATCTGGCTATTTCTTCCATCTTTCCTCATCCTCAGTTTTTTTGTTTGCGCTTTGGAATTTTGTTGTGTTCCCTTTTTTCCCTCTGTACTGTTTAGAGCTCACTTTACATACAGCCTGTCCGCCCCCGTCTCCTCACCCTCCTCTTCTATACCTCATCAAATTCTTCTTCAAGCTTGGTTTTCCTGCCCTGGGTTTAACTACAGGCTCCCATCAGTCAAGAAATTGAGTTTTGAAGCTCCAGCACCTATCACAGTTGGCTCATCTTTTAATGTTTGGCTTTTCTGATGTGTCCTCTTAAGCAGAAAGAAATGGTACATTTATTTTTTGAATGGTTATAAACAAGAGGTTATTTTTGTCTTTCTTTTTCTTTCTTCCTCAATTCTGTTCCTTTAGTGCAGATAAGATTATTTTTGTTTCAAAGCAGTGTTAGAGTGTCTGTGCTCATAGTAAAGGTATTTTGCTCTTGTTTTAACATAGTTTGGGTTAATTATTTTTCACTAAACAAAATAAAATGGCCACAGAAGTTTGGCAAAATAGGGTTAGTGCGATGTGGAATTTCTTGAAAGTGTTTCCCTGTTTTCCAAAAACATTATTTTGTATGCCTACGTTACATAAAGAGCTTTTGGAGGTGTGGACATGTTTTCTGCTATAGCATGTCAGACTTATCTTGCCTAAATTAAGACAATTTACCTAAGATTTTTGGATGTGATGCCTTTTGAGCTAACAGGAAGTTCAGGCTCTCTGCATGGTTCTGGCCAGTGTGACATCGGATTTAGGGCAGATCTGTACTGTTCTGGAGCAGCAGCAGGTGGTCACACAAGGTACATCTAGAGCACAAAAGTAGCACCAGATGCCACTGTTGGGATATAAGTTTCTCCCCATCACATTCCCTTGCATGTCTCTTTGTGTAAATTTGTCATCTGGTCTCCCATTATATTTGAGGGAGATCCAGAGGTTTGGTCAGTACAGTAACCACAGCTTATGATGAGATTCCCCAGATAAAAAGATACTTCAGAAGGATCTTCATCTTCGTTTTCTCTGCTGGTCACAGTCCTCTTCACTCCAAAGGGAATTAGTCTGACTTTTTTCTCATGGAAGGACCTACTCTGCGAACTCTCAAATTTATTCAGGCGGTTCCCACCTAGACTGAGACTACAGTTGGTGAGAGGTTTCCAAACTTTTGTGAAGTGTGACTGTTGATAGACATTGTTCAGGGAAAAGAAGACATCAAGAATATCACAGAAATTAAGGAAAAGGGCTCTCCAATAAAAATTTTTATCACTTCATATGGTCTTTTTTTTTTGGCATTCCTATTTTTTCCTGCCTTGTGATGCTTCCCTGTTCAGTTGATGATAATAATTAAGATACAGAAGAGCATCCTGCACTACCTTGCAAAATGCACTTGCTCAGTCCTTCGTGGATGATTTAGCAGTGCAGGAGTTCCTAACCTACATGAGGTTGCTGCTGTGTTTTCTGGTATAAAAGGCCTCAGACTGAAGAATATTCCCTTCAAGTTTTTATCAGCTGTAGGTGTGGAAGGAAGGAACTTTTTCAGCTGAGAATAATTTCCTGTGCCTACATTTGACAGGTGTCTGCTGGTTTTTGTTTTATTTCTTCCTGAAAAAATTCAGTAAAATCTCCATACCACATGTATTTTCTTATTGTGTAAATCACTTTATTATTGTTGAAGCTGTTACTTACCCTCTACATTCCCAAAATTTACCAAAAAAGGAAACAGAAAATCTTTTTTTTGTTTAGGTGTTAAATAAAAAGCGATGAACATTAAGTGCTGAATCCTCTTCCTCATAAAAAAATCTTTCCATATGATGAGCACCCTGAAGCTGTAAGGATTAAAAACGCAGACTGAGTGACCTGCCACTCTTTTAATTATAGCTGAAGAGCTGCAGGCAGCCATAAACAACTGCAAGCCAAACAGAGTAGTGTATGTCATTAAGGTCACATATATGAAATAAGAACTTTTCCTTTTTTTTTCTTCCCTAGCAGAGGTATGTACCCATATACTTCACATTTTATGTTGCATGAAAAAATAAAATCTGTTTTATTTGCACTTTTAGATTATAAAAAAAGCTGCATCTTGCTATTTTGATATACATACAAAATATGCAACAGTCCCTAGAGCATGAGACAATATTAAATGAATGTGACTCAGAAATAAGATAATTCCTACAGAGGCAGCAGACAGCAGAACTCAAATTTTTAGAACTGTATCAGTTTACCTGACAGGAAAGCCATGATTTTGCTGGAAGTGTTCACTGGGTGGCTTGTGCTATAAGGCACAGACTCATCTGAAGAGACAGAATTTACAATTTAAAAAAGCTAGTGATCAGAATTGGTGAAAAAAAATTCTGATGGTATTGCTTTCCAACAGAAAATTTATATTGTGTTGTTAAGATCTGAAAAATTTAAAATATAGTAAATTTATGAAAAGTATTCATAGAAGTTAAAGTAAAAAAAAGAAGCAAGCTATGTTATAACATGGAAAATTAAAACTCTGAATTTCTTGTTTAGAATTTGAAAATTACCAAAGAACAAATTTGTGCAGTATTTGAGGTGAAGCAGTAAGAGTCATACAGTAAAAATAAAATATTGCAGCATGAGTTCCTCCCTGTAAGTGTTCAAGGCCAGGTTGGATGGGGCTTTGAGCAGCCTGGTCTAGTGGAAGATATCCCTGGCCATTACAGGGGGTTTGGAACTAGATGATCTTTAAGGTCTCTTCCTACCCAGACCAGTCTATAAAATGTTTTTAATATTAGATCTCACTCCTTAATTATAATCATACTCTTAAGTAATTGAGAGGAGCTTAAAGCACACAGTTCAGCTGAAACAATAGAAGACAAATTTGTTTTTCAGGGATACTTCATTATCTCTCTATTTTGAGGATCCTGCAGGTGATTCTTTAAGGTGAAGGATTTTAAAAAACTTGTCTTTAGTAATTCCTGAACATATGGCTCATTCTGTGAGTCCTTTCTGGACTGCTTTCCTTTCTTGCCCAAATTGCTAGATGCCTGTGAAGTATAGATCCTCACATTATGGGAAACACAATACATGTCTAACATTAGATAGCCACAGTAATTTGGGACAGTACAATGTTCTACAGTGATTAAGTTTTCTACATTAAGTCTGGCCTTAATTATGATATAATGAACTACAGATGACTTTTTTTGTTCTTTCTTTGGTGAGCTCCCATTACATGAAATATGATCCAGTAACCTCCCTCCTGTTTCTATTCATCCTGTAAACATAAGACTGTAGAATGTCTCTTTTCAGAATGTCTCATTTCTATGGAATAAACAAGATGACATTGTCAATGATGAGCATTAAAATGCAAATTATTTTTGCCATTAACATGACCAGAAAACAATCAGAGATCATTATCATGTTCCAGAGTTGTAAAATATTTTTTGGGAAATGGTCTCAATATTCTCTTTTTCACTGACACACATGAAAACTTTACAGCTGAGAGAATTTTGTTTTACTATACTTAAAACTACTGTGAGAAAGAGATCTTGTTTGTTCATGTGAATGACTAAACCACGAACTGATCTATGTCTAACACTTCTGAAATCGCAGAAGAGTGAAAAAAAAGGAGTAATTCATTATAATAGGCATTAGAATTGGGAATGGAAAATGTTTTAATTAGTGAGTAAGCAACAGCTCAAAGATATTAAAAAAAAATTTGCAATTACCATAAAGTCATATAATAGTTTGGGTTGGAAGGGATCTTAAAGAAAAAAAAATGAAGCATCTCTAAGTGTCTATTCAGACCTATCTTCATCCTGAGAGAGAAGAGACAGCAAGTCAGCCAATGGGAAACACAGTCAAATGACTGGGTCTAAAAGCTTAAAATTTCTGGAACATACAGTTCTGCAACAAATATCTACTCCATATAGGAGATATACTCCAGACAGGAATATCTGCAGCCCAATTCCCCTAGGTATAAATCAGGAACAACTCTTCCAAAGGAGTGAGAAAGTTTCACTCTTCTGCCTAAAACACATTGGCAGCAGCAGTCCATTTGTTCAACTTCATGCCATAGTTCATAGTTTATCCCGACTTCTCCTCTCTGGCTCTGTCTTCCCCATTTACTAGATAAGTAAGGTAACAGGACTCCCTTCAAAATCATATGTGTGTGTATATATATATATATATATTTTTTTTT
>VZTF01001116.1:130786-148999 GCA_013397755.1 Cnemophilus loriae
CAGCAAAAAAAAAAAAAAAAAAAGAGGAGAAAACAAACAAACAAACAAACAAACAAAGTCATCCTAACATTTATCTGAAACAGCTCTTACGACTTCAGGTGAAATCTTCCTTCAGATCCAACATGAAAGCTCTTTGCCCTCTTTGTTGACCTAACAGAGAGACACATTATTTATAAATTTCAGAATGTCCAAACCAATCACCCCTGAAATAAGGACTCTTGACAAGTCCATTTCTTTTCTAAACACATCACTTGTGTAGATGATTTATGTTAAAATGCAATTAAATAAGAAACTAGATTTTTATTTCTAGAGAGTGAGATATTTAGGTTCTACAACAGTCTCACACTGATTTTCACATCTCAACACATTAGAAAAGCCTGAAAAAATGTCTTACTGATGGCTTGCTTCCCAACCTTACCCAGAACTAGACTACTGAATAGTTAGAAATAAAAAAAAAAAATTAAGGATATGGCTGATGAAGAGGTAAGCAAGAGCTTCTTCAAGTTAGGATGTCCAAAAAGAATGTGAATCAACTATGAAACATTACAGAGATTTCTGATTATGTTTTAAAATTAGCTTAGCAACGTATTAAACATTGAGTAGACAAAAATGAAATGTCAGTATTGCTCACGAGTTTTATACATACCAGGCTTTGCAGTTTGACCTGTAAGTCCTTGAAAATTTGCACAAATGTGCCTTTGCTATGGCCCAGGTTGAACAAGAGGCTCAAAAGGGGTACAAGTCTTCAGTTTATCTTAGAGTATCACTCTGAAGTTTGCTGGCAGAGGTCAGGTATCCATGAATCATTGAACAGAGCAGATTTCTTGGTACTTTTTCCAAATTATGCATCACAATCTTGGTAACAGTCCAACAAAGAGAAGCCATAACAAGCCCAACAGGTCTGAAATATTTTACTTTCATTGAGCTGTCTGGGCTGCTCTCCTGTGCTTTATCTTGAATGTTCTTATGTGGCAGGCCAAATAGATAAAACCATGACAGTTAAAATTTTGCTGTATAGGCAGGACTGCTTTTAGGGAGAGAATATAAATCCAAAGCTAACAACATATTTAATTTTCCAACCTCCTTAATTTAACATTCATCATACCATTAACCATTTAGTTCACAAGTCATTCCCTGCCCACACAAGATTTGCTTTTCCAGAGATGTATCTTTCATTTCTAAGTTAAGATCTTGTTTGTTGTTAAAATAATCCTGTAACTGTCATCCCTTCCAAAAGAAAAAAAAAAAAAAAAAAAAAAAAATCTGGTTTATAATGAATCACCTATGATACTATGAAAACAAAGGGAGAAAGAAAACAATCCAAGGATAAGCCTTCACAAATCATTTTTATGAAGAAGAAAAAAAAAAAAAACCAACAAAATTCACACCACTGAGTTAAAAGGCTGCCAGCTCATTTAAACCTCCAACATCTTAGATCAGGTCTGCACAGGAATCACAGTAGAGTTGCAATCTGCTATTTGCTCCATCTTTAAATGTTATTTAAAACTGCCTACGACCAGAGCTCCAACTCTCAGAGATTTAAAAGAAGGAGCATGAAACAGCTGTTCATTCTTCCATTTCCAAGAAACACATTTCAGATGATCCATGCTTTCATTTAAAGTTGAAAGGCCCAGAATAAATATGCCTTGTAGGCTAACCAAAAGTTAATTTGCTATCAGTTGCCAAGGCAGCCACTTGCCAATGCTCCCAGTTTTAGCGAAATGCAGGGCAGAAACTGTAGCAAAAATAAGGGGGAAGTAGGATTCATGAATAGCATTACCTCAGAGAAAAGCACCATTTCTAAACAGACTTTGCTTCTAATCCATCAATAAGGAACTGAGTTCTAAAAACACCTTGGAATTACATTTATATGCAATTGTGTGGAACAAATCTAGCTATATTCACAATTATAACACTTATTTATAGCAGAGACAAACTGCTAAAATGCATAATGTAAACCATAGCACAAAGTGTGAGAAATAAATTCAAAGACTACAGGAAAAACATTTTATCTGAAGTTAAAATGCAAGGAAGGAAGAAAACACAGAATTTCAAAACATTGTTTAGAAGGAGGTTCTTTTGGGTGGCTTTTTTTTTTTTTTTTTCTTCCCCAAGGTTTTTCAAGGTTAGTGAAAACAAAACTTCCCTAGATATTTGTATGGAGGGATTATATCACTGAAGGAAGAATTATACCACATAGATGGATAAATCAGACCACAAGAAATTGAGCAAGATCCATCCAGTCTCTGGTCAGGAGCACATGGCCAGGAGGCATCACAGAAAGGAGTTAACACTGACTTTGCCGTGCTGAAAGGACACGTGCTGCTTTGTCTCAGAATGTCAGCCTAAAGGCTGATCTCAGCTAGTGCTGCTGACTTTGTACTTAAGAGGTGGAAAGAAGTAGCTCCAAAGGCACCTTGCTTACTTTAGGCATCTATCACAGGAGGCAAGTATTATTTTAAAAATATTTCTGTAACCTCATTAAGGAATTTGCCCATGGAATTTGCTTACAGTGAAAGCTTAAATTGTAAGTACCTATGATAAATCAATTAAATCTTATCCTTTGCATGCACTGAGGAGCCAATCTATTGAGAAATTAATTTCCAGAACATGAGGCAGAACATCTGGCTGATCTTAACTTTAAGTCATTTGGTGGAGTCCTTCCACAGACATGTTTAACCATTCATATTTACCTAAAATTTCTTACCACTAGTACCTTTTACAGCAATATCTGTAGTATTTTGGAAGGCTCTTAGGAAGGTCACGGGGGAGAAACAATTAATTTCTTTTATGATCTTGATAACATGGAAAATCCTGTTTTATGAGTCGTCCCTATGACCTGTCTAACACTCCTAAACACTTGTGCACTGAGGGGAATGGTGGGAGTTCTTTCTTGGCATGGCAAATAATCTTTTCATATCCTGACGGCCAATATAAGCCTCAACCAAGTCCCAAAACACAGGGAATTATCTCTGACAAAAGCCCCTAATCCAGGAGTTCTTTCATCTATTGCAGAAAGCCACTTAAACCTGACAGGGTGCCTGCAGCACACCAACCAAACATGGTTTACAATTAGCTGTTGATTTCCACAGTGGTTTCCTGGGCGCTGAGTCCATAAACCCATCATCTTAAGTGCTACCTAAGACAAGCTTCGAGTCCCAAAGTAACCCCACACGCTGTGGCTGCTGGCAGTCCCTGAATGAGAGGAAGAAATCCATGTGTGTGCTGAACTCTAGATCACTTCCAAAGCACAATTTAGAAGCAGATGTTCCCCATTAGCAACATTATGAAATCCTCAGCAGCCAAATAAGTGGCACCTTTTCCTAAACTTGCTGAGATAACAAATCCACACCGAGTGAGTAAAGCCTCTTGTTCTGCAAAGCCTGTGAAATTACCAAGACACCTGATGTGATGTCACCTCTCCAAAACCAAGTTTATCCAACAGTACAGATCAGGACCAGAGACACCTGCACTAGTGTAGTGTGATGTATTGTGGTAATGTAATATTGTGTAGTGCAGATATTTTAATTTTTGTCTACACTGGCTATTCACTACTTGCAAAACCTTCCCATTTCCCCCATCCTCTTGGATTCACACAGAACATTTCATTTCTGACAAAGACACAGAAAAGACATCATGAGTGTACTTTACAGATTTTCTGTGGTGATGTATGTTTTCAGGAATAACTATGCACTTTGTAATGCTGCTGAGAGAACACTTGAACCACATTATTGAGAGAAATAGGGTAGACCTATCTGATTATTGAGTAAATAAATGAGCACACCTGAATCTGAACAAGTCTCTTTCAGACTAATAAACCACTTGCAGTAGAATTGACAGTACAGAAAAAGAGATGGGATATTGCATGGGTGACTGAATTGTGGCTCATGAGCATTTTGTGTGTAGTTTGACCAGGATGAGATGTCATAACCTGGTGGCAGTAATAGCACGAGGTTTTCTGGGTAAGAAGGAGAAAGTCAGCTGCAAAAATGCTGTTGAAGGCAAAAGCAGTTGTCAGCCCTGGCAGGTGATGGTGTATTCAGCTTCACAGGAACACAGCTAGATTACCTACTTCCTCCAAGACAATGTCATCCTCCCTTTAGTGGAATGAAGTGTGTCACGGATCTTATAGAGATCGTGGTATGTGACTGATTCTGGCAGGATGGGCACCACTAACACAAAGCACTGACTCACAGTGTGCTTGAAGTGAACCTGCAATAAGAATGTATTGTTGAAGTTATGCCTGGCTCTTAGTCCAGCTCTCCAGATGGTTTAAGTCCGTGAAGTTGAAGCAGAAGCTGAATTTATAAAATAAAACCAAATGGAAAGCACCAAAATAGTAATTTGGAAGCAAACCTGGGATGGATATTGAGCATATTTCCCACAGATCCTACTTCATTTCAAATGTTATAGCTTCTAAATACCTATAATTGGGCAATTATGAAGGAGAGAAAAGAATGATGGTTTATGTGTAAGCATTACAGAACAATGATAGACCATTAATTGAAGTGCTAATTACCTTTCATAAGCGTTTTATGAGCAGACAGCTTCAAATATAGTGCTACAAGCAACACCCGGGGCATTATTTCCATCGAAGCTTCTTGGCTGAATTGCGCCACAGTTTATAGGTGCTCTATCACCCCTCAAACAGCCTGCACATTTAGATATTTGTTTCCATGGAGCAATCTCTCATTTTTATCTTGCATTTACTTCATCACAATGCAGAATCTCTTTCCTGCCTCTGCTACTCATATTTTTTGGAAGCTTACTCTGACTGTAGTGCTGCTGTGATGTAGAACTTTAGCTGGATGAGAAGAAGCTGCTTTGGCTGAGCATCTCACAAAAACATAAAAAAACAAAAAGAGTGAGTCTACCCTCATAAGTGTTTGCAAGGATTCCAGTAACGTTCCAGGACTCATCCAATGACAACAAGACACCTGTCAAGGTAATTGCAAGTCTTCATGAGAATAAAGATGGGAGACTCAAGACTCTGAAATAAACATCTTCCTTGAAAATGAAAGAAAGTATGAATATGATTAATACTATTTACAAAAGCAAATGCATTATAGAGAATTTATGTGAAATCTCGGAGATTATTTTTTAGCTCTGTACACTTCTTTATTGATAGAAATGAATGTTATATGTTTATTATAAACAAATTTACACTTTGCACTGGTCCATTATCTCTTCTCTCTGTCTCTGCTGCCACATATTGCACTCTTTGAGACTGAGAATTTTGGCAAGTGGTGATCTTCACCTCCTATTACCTTTTTTGGTGGTCTTTGTCCCAAGGCTTTTGATTTGAATGCAGTTTTGCCTCATTTGAAATCAGTTTCTCAGAAACATAGAGATGGACAGATGCTTTGGACCCCTTATTTGCATATGAGGTTTTCTGTGCATATACATGCAAATGAGTGTGTTTATGTGCATATGTTTGGTAGTGTGACTCTATTATGAAGTTCTGTTATTGACTGGATTTGCATTTTAATTATTCTCAACAATTACTTGGTATTTGGAGTAATCACATAAACGTATCGCTTATGTTTTAATGTGCTGACATTAGAGACTACAAATCTGGTGACTTGGGAAGCTTTGTGTCTTAAGGACTGGTCCAAGAAACTTTGCAATTTTACAGAGGAATAGTTATCATAAGTTGGTTGTTGATAAATATCCAAGGACACACACAGGACAAATACTTATTTTCATGGATAGGAAGAGGCAGAGCAACTAACAGGGGTATTGGTAACATGTGACTGAGGAAATAGCTGGGGAATTAATTCCTTCTCATCACAGTGTGTTTTCTTTAAGTGGAGGTTGCATGCACTCCTCATAGAGAAGGTTCATTGTTGTTGGAGTTAAGTGGCTTATTTCAAGAATGCTCATCAGAAAGGCAATCCTGGGGAAGGCCCTGACGTGGCCTGTCCTGGTGCTGTGTTGTTTACCCAAAACCACCTGGAAGACGACAGTGAGATAAAGATACTGGCATTATTTTCTTACATTAGGTGAGTTGTCGGTGCAGGTAAGAGACATGCACTGTACACACCCCATAAATTATAAATGTGTTTTACAGGCTCAGTGCCAAGTGTTGAAGATCCCAGGACCCACCTAGCAAAATAAGTTAGCAAGAAAGGACCTGAGGCTGGCCTAGCAATCAATAGGTTTCATCTGCCTTGAACCTAATCTATTGATAAAGCAAGCCAGACTGAGAGAGCTGTAAAAACATGCAACAAGTAGGAAGGAAACTGAAGTGGAAAAGAAAGGAAGTGGAAAAGAAATCTCAAATTAGTATTGAAAATTACAAAATGCAAGTGATGATGAAAGTCTCTTGCCTAAACTGCAGATTTGACTTTAGGAAAGAGAAGAATCTAGAACTAGGTTTTTCCTTATTTTAATTGGAATTATGAGGAAAAATCCCAACATGGTGGTTGTTTTGCCAGACTGATATTACCTATACTTTTTTTTTTTTTTTAACTACTGTAGTATTTTAGTGATAGAAATTGTTCTGTATTTATGATGTAGGTTCTCACTTCCTGGCCAGAGAATTTAAGGTAAATCTAGGAATGGATCAAGTATATTCTGATATATTGAATTATTTCCTAGTGAGAGTGCTGGGGGGAGAAGCGAGGATAAACCAGCAAAATTAGAATTTTATCTTTGAAAAGTGAGTTATCCATTGTAGAATATTTCAAATGACGAACCAGGCCCACGAGGTGTTGTATACACAGAGGTTATGCTCGGGTATTACTTGAGTGCGGCACAGATAACTGTGCCTCTCCCAGTGGGTTTAGCATTTATTCCCTACACCTTTATTAATCTGCCTAAAGAAGGAGAAAATCCAAGGATCCTTTCACTGACATCAGTGAGCTCTGACAATGCCCCAGCTGTAAACTGGTTCACACAGGTTTGATTCCTGTGTCTGCCTAAGTTTGCCAGTAAGCAAAGAGTGTATTCTCTATAGACAGACTGCAGAAGAGAGGATTCCTTGGCCTGAACCCTCCAGTCAAAAAGACATCTGGACAGAACTCGTGAAGGTCAGCAATCCAGACACTGTTGAATCAAATACAACTGAAGTGCTAAACAATCTTCTGACACCGTAAGCCTGATATACACAAATATCCGTAGAATAGTAGTGTATGTATATGGTCAGATTCCAGATTCTGGCTGCACTCTCCCCAAGGAAACATATTAACGGCCACAGGCTCTGATGAGCTGGTGCTTACACAGCAGGAGGGGAAGGAAAAGGAGAGGAAAAAAGCACAATGAATCCAGCATCTCACCAGTATCAGGAGGCAGACAGAGCCAGTGTGTGACATATATCACAGTTTTGCTTTTGCAAATTGTATTGCTAATTAGTAGTCAAACTAAAATAACAGATTCTATGAGTTTTGCCATACTGCCCCTCCCTGCTTCCTCCTCTCACAGTACAGTTTTTATTGTGTCTCTGAAGTCTCCTACTGAGAGAAATGGGAAAAGCTGATCCTGTTGTACAAAATTAAAACAAAGGGAAATGCTAGAGAAAAGGATTACAGCCGGATAATTCTGTGCTGTGTCAGGTTTCACAAGAGAGGGAAATATGCAAGAGTGGGAGAGAAAAGAATACAAGACTAAGAGAGTAAAAAAGAATCATAGATTCAGAGGCTTAAAAAAAATTATGGTAATCATCCAGTCTGACCCACGTAACACAGGTGATAAATTTTACCCAATAGTTAACTCTCAAATCAAACTCAAGAGCTTACAGTTGACCTGCCAAGGATAGCTGGAAGATCTTTTAGAGGCATAATCAGTCCTGAAAAGATTGGATGGAGGCAGAAATGCCCTCACCTCTATGGTGGTGTGTGCTCCCCTCACCAGCTTCATCCATAACCAACAGTGGGGATCGTGGTGGCTGCATCCAGCTTACTTTGGGCTTTGGGGGACAGAGAGTGACATGGTAGCCAAGGGCTGTCTGGAATGGTGACCTGGATGACCTGCTGGTGTGCAAATTTGACAATCACCTTACATTCTAAACAGTGGACAGCCCAGGGCCCACTGAGCTCTCCTGCAGGGCTGAATGCCAGGATCTCCCCTTGAATGGTGCCACCTCTCTGAGTTACTCCTGATGGTTGAGAGATTCCTTGCCACACCTGGACTCCTCTCAACGAAGCAGTTCAGAAAGCAAGGGGGTCCTTTTGGATCTCAATGGGAGGGTCTTCCTGACAGTCTCGTCAGACCTCGTCCTCCACACAGTAAATAATCAAGTGTACCTTGATGTCAAATCTTGTTAAACCAATGTAGCACTTACCACTGAATTTGTTAACTCACTGGTTTATATCAGTAAAGTGCACTGTTGCCTCTCTCTTATGAGTGAATTGCATGACACCCTCTGTGACAACCTCAAAATTAAAGAAAAGGAAGGCAGAAAAACAGAAAAAGGAAGAGAAATAGTCCTGCAATACAGGAGCATTGAGGAATCTCCACCAGAACTGGATTAGTGTGATCTGAAAACAGTGCTTTGAAACCTTATTCCTCTCAGTGAAAGGATAACAGGCAATGGGAAAATTGAAATACAGTGATTATAGAAGAAAATATATTTTTGCTGTGAGGATGGTTGAACACTAGAGCTGTTCAGCCAAGAGAGGTTGTGGAGCCTTACATCCTGTATATATTCAAAGCCAGACTGTATATTGCCACAAACAACCTGTTCTAATTGTCACTGCTTTGAACAGGGGATTAGACTGGAGAATCTCCACAAGTCCCTTCTCATTTTAGCAATTTAATGATTCTTTGAATTAAAGTACTGGTCTGGAAATGTATCTGATTATTGTTTACTCAACATGAAAGCAAAGAGATGGAGAAAAATAATGAATCACACCTAGACACAGTAACTGACCCAGTCAGGAGATAACAGGGTGTCATGGTCTCGGATCACAGGTTGAAAGACTTTGCTGGGTTTATGTGACAAGGTTTTGATAGTGTAGGGCTACATGTGTGGCTTTTGTGAGAAGACACGAGGAGCTGCCCCCAGTATCAGACAGGATCTGTTTCAGTTGGCTCTGACAGACCTGCCGCAGACCCATCATCAATTAAATTAATCTTTCCTGAGTCAGTTTTGACCACGGCAGTATTTGATGGATGATTTACCTGTCCTTATACTGACCCACAAGATTTTTGGTCTTTTTTTGTCCCCTTGTCCTGCTGATGAGTGGGAGTGAGGGAACAATTTGGTGGACACCTGCAAGTCAGCCAAGGTTAACCCCATGACAGGAGTCTTCCCAAGCAGCAAGAGGCTTCAACCAGAACCCCATGGGTCTTCATGTCCACCAGATTTGTATTCCCTTACCAATAACAATATATCTCTAAATTTGGAATACGTTCCTGAGCATGCTGGTTTGACTGGTTCCCTGGTTGTCTTGTTTGAGCTATACCTTATGCTCTGGTTTTTAAAAAGCCACTATATGAGTGCACTGCAGTCAAGCACAACAGTGGTAGGAGTATTGAACAAATGCAGCAAAGTCTTTTTTTGGAGCTCTTCAAAGCATTTGCAAGTAAAGAACATGTAACATCAAGTCAACCCATTTTGGGGGTGCTCACCAGAGCACAACCTATTTTCTTTTAATTTATGTTGGTATCTGCACATATGTAGCACAATGCAGAGCCACAAAGATATATTAAAAGTAGCTCTGCAACATGGAAACTATGTTTATTATCCAAAAATCTTATCAATCACATTGATTCTAGGCTGACTCAGTTCAGTAAAAGGGGCTGCAACCTCTTCTTCTGGGATTTCTCGGTAAGAGGTCTGCTCTTGTTGCCTCAGTGACTGTTTGCAATCACCCACACAGGCAACATATTGCCACATATCTAGTCTTTACACATACTACCCCCCTTCATCTTCAATGTTTTTTAAGGAGGAAACCACATAAATATGCTACATTCCCCCACTCAAGATCACTTGCTGTTTCTGAGGCTTGTAGAACAGAGCAGCCAGCAACAGCTTTCTGCCCCTGCAGTGCAAAGAGAACAGCACAGATTTAGCATCACATGTTCCTCCTGTATTCATTTTTTCCTTTCTTGTTGGACAGTTGGTACTGAAGGACATTTCTTTATGCAGTTTTTGTTTTTGAAAGACAGCTGACTTGTTCCTCTGCTTCAGGAAGATCCTATTTCATTGTGTATGGTTCTTCAGAACAACGGTTTTGTTATTCATCAAAACAGCAGACTAGTCTCCTACTAAAGTCCAAGACATTAAATTCTTCCATTTCTGACCTTCAGGTTGAAGCTCCTTTTTTTCATTATTCATTTTCTAAATCTTATGCTTTTACTTACACTGAAAGAAGGTTATTTCAAGGCTGGCATGTCTTACCCTGGTGGTCAGAGTTGGACCCAGTGGGTTGTTTATAATTCAATTCTCCTACTTTCTAAAGAAGTGGTTCATTCACTGTGCTCTGAACACAGGCATACAGGGATTTTTTTTTAATTCTTTTTATTCTCTGGATCTAGCACAGTGGTTTTAAAAATGTGATTTGTGGAATTCCATGCCTGAGAGCCTTATAACATGTAAGAGGTTGTAACCACTTTTAACAGCTCTTTCATCAGCATGTAAAAACAATGAATTTTCCTCTGCCAAAATGCATTTTTCTGGGACACATACCCACTGTCTAGACATTGTGATGTTCTTTCACTTGAGCTCTGAAAATGACGTTTTAAATAAGAGACAGGATATTGTACTGTTTAAAAACTATGCAGCATCAGACTTTGATGCCTCACAGAAAGAGCTGCAGCTTTTAAAAACTTCAGTTGAGGTTCTAGAGCCTCCACATCCTTTGTGAGCCCAATTTCCTCTGCTTTCCGAGATGGTTTCAGAACTGAACTGGCATGATTACCTTTATTGCTTACATCTCAGGGAGAGCTTGTAAGACGAAAGTGATTTCACAAGATAAGATTACATCCTGTGCTTTTCAAATTGTATGAACGGTCTTAATTTTGATAATTTCACAAGAAAATAATTTCATTTCTAAGGAAAAAAAAAAGCTTTTAAGACAAACAAATCAGGCGCCAAGAGAAAGAGTTGCTTTGCTTCACACAGAAAAATGTTCATTATACTTGAGTTCATCTTTTTTGAAATAAGGCAGAGAGAGAACGGAGGATTCACTTTTGCGTGATGTCATGTTGGCTTTGTTCTTCATTAGAGCATCTTCTGGGACAGCTTCACCTACTAATGAGGATTAAATAGCGTAAGGGATATCTGTGCAAAGCATTTCTTTCACTCTAGCTGTGTATAGGCATGAAAAAGCTTTACCACCCTTCTCTGTCATTATTTGACCTGCTAGGTCTTGCATGGTGCCAAAACTGAAGTGTTTATTGGTCCTTGTTGGCACAATGTTCGAGCACCTAAAAGAGTTAATGGCTTCTGTGTCCAAAACAAGAATGAAACAGAACAGAGCCATTAACTGCAGACGGGGAACAGCACAGCAGCTTGTCTCAGCATTGCAATGAAAGTCTGCACGAGAGAAGAGCCTAGAGTCAGACCCTCAGCCAGCTCTTTGGCAGGTGTGTGGAAAGAAATTGAGGAGCATTTTTGAAAGATAGGATCAAAACTCGCATGAGAATCTGTGACCATAGTTACACAGTCTAGGACTGAGTTTCTGATATCATTCAAAACTGTCTGGAAGGCTGGGAACCACAGCATAAAAAAAAAAATAAAGGGATCACCTGCCGAAATAAGGCTTCTTAATTTACGACAATATAAGGCATTAATTTGGGTTCTCTATGTGTCTGTTGCACTTGGACTGTGTCTCGGTATTCAAAGGACTAAAAAAGATACGTTCTGGATTTAAATTGCTATCATTTAAGCCACCAAGTGTATGGTGAGTGTTTTATGTAGGATTTTTTAAGTGCTGTAATCACTAAATGAATTAGGATGTAACAGAATTACAATTTGTAAAACAAAGCGGGGGGAAAGGTTATCCTTCCTAAAAAGCCTGAGAATGAAATTAAAGGTTTCTTATTCGAGAATAACAGCACCGAGAGAAAATCATGAGAAGTAGATCAATTGTAATAAAGTACCCCTGAAATGTTCATTAAGCCAACAACGATTTCACTCTTTTGTTTATTTACTTCCACTTCTAAATTGACCTATTTTCCAAGGACAGGCAGGAGCCTTTTGAAGAATATATTCACCAAATGATTTTTAGCATTTTAGCAACTTTTTTATTCCATCTGCCCAAATCAGTTAAAATTCAACAGTATTCCTCAGAATGCCTAAATGTACATATGAGTGTTTTATATGCTATTATACAGTACAGTGTATCTATAAAAAAGGAGATATTTGCTGGACTGAATCCTGACTATGCTTTTGTTTCTGAGGTGTTTCTCACAGCCAAGAAAGTGGCTGAGATTTGTTGTTATCTTTTCCTCATTTTGTTTATCAGGTGTTGGCCAATTCTAATTTCAGCTTTACTTTTTTCTCAGAACTCATGAGGTCTCACTCATGCCCTGGAGAGTCCAAAAGAGTTCTGATCAACAAACTTTTTTTTTTTTTTTTAATTGGAACAAAACATGATCTACTATTGTTTAATTTAGTTGGACTCAAATGGGAATGGAGTTTGAATTATTCTAATTTCAGTTGAAGCAGAAACAGAAGTTCTACTGAATTGGAAATCTTACTAGTTCAACTACTTGCCCCTGGTATCTTCAGAACTGGAAAACGCTGGAATTGCTGTTTTAATCAGAAATGACAGCAATATTAATGAACCTACTCAAGGAAATACAAAAAATCTGCAAAGCTGGCGTTTTGCTTTGTTTTACTTCTTCATGAACTATGAATGCATATAAAACTACCATTTCTTTCTCTCTCAAAAAGAACTGAAACTGGTTGGTGTGACTGCAGAATTTGGCCCAACATTTGTAGTCTCAGTTGGATACCTGACATTTTACATCCATTTACTTCAAAATATTGATACGCAGATTGGCTTTTAAATAAGTGGGATTAAAGGTGATAAAATAACATGGCTTATCTTTCCACAGCCTTGGAAAATTTTAGCTGTTTTGTGGCTTTGTTTTCACTAATTGCTTTGGCTTAGTGTTTGAGAGGAAAATCTAACATACAACCCAGAAATACCTTTTGTTGCCCCATTCTTCTTTATTTGAAAATAATATGAGATGAAGATTTTGCCCCAGATTTGTTATTACAAAAAGAAAGGTTTCCAATGGCAAGTGACCTGCAAAGGTAATTTTTACTGAAACTGAAGATGGTTGTTTGATTTCAAGAAGCAGTGCATATGAATTTGTATTTTTCAAACACTATTGAAGATTGTAGGCATGCTATCACAGTAAAGACAATGGTGTTTAAGGGGTGAAAAGCTTTTTTTCCCAATATAACTGATTTTCTTTCCTTAATCAATTAGTAAATTATCTATCTGCATATCTATCTATTTAGGTTGTACAAACATATGAATGTAGGCAAATTCTGGAAGTTTGTCCTGGTAAAATGTTTTATTTGCAAAAATGAGAGAGGAAGTGTTATTCTTGTCGATTAAGGTTAGCCAATTATCTTTGCCATAATGTTACTGAATAATAGTTTCATCCAGATATCACTTACATTCAAGCCCATTCCACTTTCATTTTGGGTTTGTATCCCTTTTTTTTCACTTAAAAAAACCACCTGAAATGAATTAAAACCGTCATGCTACTCTGGGAATAATTTCTGATGAACTGGATCTCTCTATTTTTTATCCAGTGATTGTGTGTTGCTATTGTTGTTATAATTTGCTTTAGCTTTTTTTCTATGACTATTTTTTCTTTCCGCAAAATTCTTTCAGGTTAGATGGCCTGGGTATGCTTTGATGGAAAGTCGGAATTTCTGATGGAAAGTCGGAATTTTTGATGGAAAGTCATACGACCAACAAAAACACTATTCCTGAAAAAACTCAAAGTTTTCTTGAAAAAGAAAAGCCCCATCTGGTCTCTACTGAAAAATTCAAAATAGAGCTAATAGGTCTGGGAAAGGTGATCATCTCTCTATGTCTTGGATGCCCATAGCACTTAATAGTCATCTACGAATTCAGAAGCTGTGTCATTTCTTTCCTGAAATTCATGAGACTTGGTTCAGCCTTCTCTGATGCCTGTATTTTCTATATTTATAACCCTGAAAACTCTGTTGACCCCTAAGGGTGTGAAAGGGTCCTTTTTCCCATCTGCTATAGTGATTCCCCTACCAATTGTAGCCTAATTGAAATGTCAAACAGAAAGCAAATCTGGGGAAGCAGAGAATGCAGAAATGATGCAAGCACAGGAAATTGTAGTATAGAGGCTGTGAAGACTAAGTTTTGCACAGCTCTTATCTTTGTTTATAACACACAAGGAACTAGATCTAAATAACATACAACCTGGGCTCTTGGAAGATGTCCCCCCTGTCCATGCCAGGTGGTTGGAGCTGGAGGATTTTTAAGGTCCCTTCTAACCCAAGGCATTCTATGATTCTCTGAATATCTAGGCACCAACTCAGGCTGAATAAAACAATGAAAACCTGATTTAAGACTTCCACAGCACCATCAGCTCAAACCTGCTACCCAGAGCATTTCTGAAGGCACTTAGATGATTAAGTGAAACATCTGATAGCTTTCTCAAAATGAAAATGCCATAAATTAGGAACAGTTTTCTGTTCTATGGTTGGGTTTTGTTTGTTTGTTTGTTTGTTTTAATTTTATATGCTCCTCTTCTTCCCAGCAGGACTCTTTTAAACTTCTCAGAACCATCTTGTTTGGTAGTAATACAATAAAGGGAACACCTGAGCCCATTCCAAGAGAATCAGTGTTAACACATTCAAAGAAACGAAGAGAAAATCAGTCAGAAAAAATAAAATCAGGGTTTCTTTTCTTTTTTTTTTTTTTCCCTTCACTTTAGAGTTTCCAGTTTTTGTGGCTCAGGCTAATAGCTTGTCTCACACACACACACCCCTCTTGCATGGGGTAAAGTCAAGTGATGATATTTGAAGAACAGCAGGGGAAAAAATGAGCATGTAAGAGGTAAATATAAATCTGACTTAGAGGTAAAGATCAGGCTGCATTTGCCTTCAAAGGCCCAGACAAAAATCTAATATGAGGGCTTTTCTAGCACTATCTTATCATATGCACAAGTTTCTGCTTTCACCTTTCAAAAAAATTTATAATGTAGCTGTGCATCTTCCCATAAAGTTCATGAGTGCCATGCATTTCAAACCCACAAGTCGGCTGCTTTGAGAATTTTAGCTTGTATGTCTCCTTTTGATCAGAGCAGGTGTCTGTAGAAACAACTCCCAGCTTTGCAGCTCAGTTGCCTTAAATAAAGCTGATAGATCCATAAGGAGGGCAGACTGCTAAGTACTTATTTACCAAACTCTCTGGTGATTGAATTAACAGCAAGCCCAAGATGTCGTAAACAACAGTAAGTTAGTCTACATAGTGTTACAGTTTTGCAATATGCAGAGCAGTGACATAATAAAATAGCAAAATAACATTTCACTGGCTTGGAATGCAGAGCAGTGACTTCCATATTTCTCTTCATATGAAATAAAATTTAAGGAAAAAAAAAGACTAAAATGTTTCAGGAATGTTCAAAGATATCAGAAAGTAAATAAGTTCTCTTGAGCATTTGATTTTATAGAGCTCTATCATCTACAAGTACAACATATGTAAGATGTAAAGCAATAATTAAGCTTTCTGATGTAGCATACCATTTCCCAAATGTTCCCTAAATATAACCATTAAAAATTTCCACAGACATAACCACCAAAACCCCAGTAATCACATGGTTAGTATTTCACATATTCCACGAACTTGCTTTTGTTAGTGCTGATCTTTCAGGAAAAACTGTCAGGTTTTTTTTCACCCCTCACTACACCTGTTGGACAACATTCCCCTGGGAAAGGACTTTTGTCTATGAAAAATGTAGCCACTTATTTTAACTTCATAGGCAAAAGAAGCACCCAGATTGAGTTTTACTTAAAAACAAGTGATTATTTGTCCCTTAATCACTTCTTGTTTGACTTCTCTGAAATGTGTTAAAGATTTAAATTCCTGCTTTCCCCTATCCTCTTCCTATTTCCCATCCTTGTAATGATGAACCTGTGCAGTAGAATAAAATTTAGGAATGCACATTCTCCAGGCTTTGCAACAATGATATGATGAGCTGGCTTACGTACAATACTTGTGCCCTTGCATTTGCTGGTGTCCGGGAGTTAACTGCCCCAATGTTTGACTGAATTTTATCTTAGTAATTTTGAGAACTCCTCCAAAATAAACTGCAAGCATTTAACTGAAACAAATTCACCTGGTAAGCTGAGAGAAATGTGCTTTATGAATCCCTTCAAAATGCTTTTTCTACATCAGATAGTTGTCATGTGTATCTCTTCTGACCATGGAGAGCAACCAACAACCACTACAAAATAAATAGGGTTTTTTGTTTCTGCATTTAGCTTTCTCCAAGACTTTGTCATTCCGTTTCATGTCTGACGTGTTATAGTTCCTGACAGGGCCAGTAGTTATTTCTGGAGTCAGATGATTACTTTCCAGTTCTATGTCTTTATATTAAGCTGATGACCAAGAACATCTTCTTGAAATTGTATTAATATTTGCACTAATGACATAATTTCATTACTACCTTTTCCCCATAGGAGACAGCAATTCTTTAAAGGCAGCTTCAGTTTCTGAATTAGAAAGGCCTGAATTGCTCTTTGATTATTTAATGTAACCATTCCTAAAGTTTGCAATTATTTGGCAAATGGAATTTTGTTTCTGAAGCTGTTAGCTGTTCTGGGAAAGACATAAAATGGGGACACAACAATAAATTCTCCCTTAAATATTTTCCTCCACATAAGTAGATTCAGGTCATATAATCACTTTTAAAATTAAATACCCCATCATTTATGTATTCTGGATCCTCTCAGCAATGAAGTGTCTATTTTTGTCCTAAGTAGCTTTACTAGTAGTTTATGATACACAAGGAAGATTATTTTTTTCCCCTGAAGAGATACAAAAGAAATTTAATAAAACAAAACAAAAATGCCTTGAGACTTTTTTCCTATTCCCTTCTATTGTGAAGTAGCTTTGTATCAGCTGCTGGTTCTGAAACCCACTTCGTATTTCGGGAGGCTAAAATCAAACTGGTTGACAGTGCTATATGTGACTGTAATTAATTTTCCATCACATAGCCAAAAATAGGACAAACACCAACATATTGGCAGTGACCGCACAAAGATTTTATTTTTAGTGGGTTCATCTGTTTTATTCTCACATGATTCCCCAAGTAAAAGTTCTGACTATTAAAAAAAACAGGGAGTTTTGGGTTTTAGGTATTTTATATAGACCTGTTATAAGCAAAGTATATGGTGGCTTCTTTTTCCTTCCCAGAATCTCTGCTTTTTTTTAGTTTTTTTTCCCCCATCATAGATGGAAATTACCCCACGTCCTTCGTGGAAGAGTTGAGTGTGAAGTAAATTGGTTTATATTTCAGTACAGTATTTTGGACAACTGGTGAGAGGCACAGCTGCTGCACAGCTAGGGCAGTTGATCTTCAAAAACCTTCCAGGAGACATGCCAGGCAGCAAACTGAGAAAGAAGAAAGTCCTTGTAACAAGTGATGAATTACTTTCTTTTGAGTTATCACTACCTAGACTGGGGCAGATGAAAACTGCTGGAGGAGGAAAGCCGGACCAGGATCTATTGTCCACAGCAGCTTACAGGAGATGGCAGAGATTGGTTCTGCACAGCATCCGGGAACTTATGAAGGGAGGGGAAGGTCTTGTTCTAAAAATGTCAAGGAACAGCACAACACTGGGATCTGTACCCCCCTACCAAGTAAACACTGCACCAGCACCCAAACTCCTTGGCTGTGACGTGTAAGAACTCTTCAGTCTTGCCCACTGCAGCTTTGCCTATTCTCTTGTAGGTGGTGAGTAAATTTAATGTCCTGAAGCTGCTGGTAGTTAATTGAGGCTCTGTGTGGGAGTCAGCAAGAGTAACCACCTTCCCACGCTGCGGAGATCTTTCCCTTTGGAATTGAGCTGAGTAGGTTGGGAGCTCTCCTCTGCTAACAGGCATGACAAGCACATTCCATTGGGGAAGTGTCCATATTTAGGTAGTTCTGGCATCAGGAACTCCTGTGGATGACAAAATTCTCTGCTGAAAGAAAGAGAGGGAGAGAGTGAGAGAGAGAAAAAAAGAGAGAGAGAAAGACAGAGAGAGAGAGAGAGAGAGA
>VZTF01001116.1:154542-356625 GCA_013397755.1 Cnemophilus loriae
GGCTGGGCCCAGCCCCAGCCCGCAGCCGGAGTGGCAGGGGCTGGGCTGAGCCCACCGGCCCGAGGCCGGAGGTGGGGCTGGGTCCGGCGGATGGTCAGAGAGGGCCAGGCCTGGCCCACGGGGAGCCAGGGGCCGGCTGGGCCCACACCCGGAGAGAAGCCTGGCTGGGCCAGGCCTGGCTGGGCCTGGCTTAGCACAGGCTCTCTCTCCGCCTCGTTACCTGTTGAGAGCCGGAAGCCAAAAGAGGAAGTTTCAGGCATCCAAACTCCCTAAACATTGTTATCTCGCAGAGGGCGTATCTTAATATGATTGGCCCATGACACTCTGTCACATCCAAAGGACCTGTCAGGGTGAAATTTACCTAGAAACCTGTCAACCCATGGCAGACCCCCACCACCAAGAAGACCAGAGTGAAGAAGGGCCAGCAGGACATCGCAGAAATCCTCATGGTGGTGATATTTTTCTACTAAATCTTTCTCTCGCTCTCACTCTCTCTCTCCTCCTCCCTCTTCCCCCCATTTCTTTCTATCTCTCTACCTCCCACTTACTGTTAAATAAAATTTGTACGATTGACTTTGGCATATTGCCTCATTTGTGCCTTAATCTGGGCACAGGCATCTCTTATAATCGGATCATAACACTTGCTTGCCTTTTGTCTATTGATCCATTTCTTTGAACTAAAAGTTCTTTCATGGGATAACTTTTAAAGGGACTTGACACTTCTAGATTATTTTCACATGCTTAAAGGGCATAATTTTAATTTTCTACTATATGGTATTTGATTAATTTTGTACTCCTTTTATTAAAATCCTTTACTTCCTTCTTTATTTAAAACCCAAGCCAGAGTATGCTCTACTTTTACATCCCTTTGGAAATCATTAATTTCTTTTTCCTTATCCTACCCATATTATTTCTGGAGAAAATCATATGATAGGGTTACAGCATAGCTAGATAGGAACAACTGACATCATCTGCCTGGATTTGTTGAAGGCATTTGACATTGTTCCACATGAAATTCTTGCCTCTAAGGTGGAGAGACAGATGGACCACTCAGTGGATTAGGAATTGGTGGATGGTTGCACTCAAAGAGTTGCTGTCAACATGTCAATGTCCAAGTGGAGACCAGTGACAAGTAGAGTTCCTTGGGGATCATTGTTGGGACTGGTGCTGTTTGACATCTTTGCCGGTGACACGGGCAGGCGGATAGTGTGCACTTTCAGCAAGTTTGCTGGTAACACTAAATTGAGTGATGCAGTCAACACTCTGGAGGGAAGGGATACCATCCAGAGGGATCCTAACAGGCTTGAGAGGTGGGGCCGTGTAAACCTCATGGAGAGTTCAACAAAGTCAAGGGCTGCATCCAGCCCTGAGGATATGGAACCGGAGCAAGTCCAGAGGAGGGTCATGAAGATGATCAGAGGACTGGAGCATTTCCCCCATGGTACCAGGTTGAATGAGTTGGGGTTGTTCAGCCTGAAAAAGAGATGGCTGTGGAGAAACTTTGTAGCACTTTCTAGTACCTGAAGGGGCTACAAGAGAGCTGGAGAGGGACATTGGGCAAGCATATGTAGTGGTGGGACAAGGAGAAACATCCTTAATCTGAAAGATGGGATTAGATTAGATATTAGGCAGAAATTCCTTACCATGATGGTGGTGAGGAACTGGAACAGGTTCTTGCCTCATCCCTGGAGCGTTCAAGGTTGAATGTGGCTTTGAGCAACCTGGTCTAGTGGAATGGGTCCCTGTCCATGGCAGGGGGGTTGGAACGAGATGAGCTTTGAAGTCTTTTCCAACTCAAATAATTCTGTGAGTCTATGATACAGACGATGAGGGTGGAGGGCTTGGACTCATCCTACAGGGTTCTGGACTGCAAAAAGCCATCTATTTGCCTGACAATTGGAGTGTCTAGTTTTCTCTCCCTTAGTCTTTTGGCCTGAGTCACAGCACAAGCACTGTCTCTAATTCCTGATAATGAAGACATGTTTATGATCTACCTGTTAGGAAAGCCTCTGTCTCTGTGTTCTTATCACCTGTGTATCAGGTGTAATATATCGCCCTTCTTGCTTTACGAAACCTTTGTTTTCTGATGTCTCACTCATAATAATCCTCAGTCTTGGCAAGATTCCCTTTTTTTCCAAGTTCTCTTTTATTTGCTGGTTCTTAGGATTTTTTATGAAGGTAGATTTTTTCCTTAGAAATTACTGGGAAAATTTTTATGCCCTTAGTGTGCTGTAGTTCTTGACACTTGCATTCCATAAAAATAGAGTCAAGTAGTCATGACACACAAAGTAGAATAACAGTTATGCTGATGTATCATATTATTATACAAAATAAAGCCATGTGGTTGTTGACGTTAGTGTACTCAAAGTGAGATATCAAGAGGGAATCATGTAAAAAAGGGACATATATTCCTCTTCTTTCAGCTGCTGTTGTGCAGAAACAAAGTTATCAGAACTGAATCAGTGAAAGAACCTTCCCATAAATATCTTCTGAGAGACCAAAAATACTCTCCTAATGGAAAAGAAAACAAAATCCATCAAAACAACACAACCCTCACCACCCCCCAAAAAACCTGATGTGTTGAACAAGTAAGATGGAAATGAACTCAAAATGTAGATCCAGTTAATCCCAGAGAACATTAGACACGATCAAGTAGGATGCTATTATAATCAAAAGTGTAAAGAGCAGCACTCAAATCAAGCAGTATTAAAACACTTCAATATCCAGAGTCAAAGTGCATTAATAAACCATTACAAAAATGTAGGCAAGAACACTTTCTGCGCTGAGATTGAGCAAGGAGCAGAAGTGGAATTTATCAGAAATGCGCTTTTCCAGTAAGTGGTAAATGACTTCACCAGGCAGATGTTTTCTAACTTCGAGACTTAAGGTTACAGCCAATTCTGTTCTCAACAGTCACAGTTTCACTGAATTCTGCCACGGCATGTTCAAATCAAAGTCTTCCACTGCCCTTGTTTGTAAGATGAAGATAAGCTGCGAAGTTCAGATTCATTGCTAAATGAATCCAAACTACAGTTGTGCTGTGGTCCCGAGAAATGGCCATTAATACATTTTTCAGTGAAAAATATCAGTATGAGCGAGGTTGAAATCACTGAATGTTTCCCTTTAGCTTATTTCTGTTCATTGCAGAAAGCTGGAGTTTTTATAAACTATTAAATGGCAGCAGATGCTGCAGAAACACATGCAGACATATACAGACATATATAGACAGATTTTGAGAGAGACACAGAACTTCCAATTCATTATCAGTTTTGAATTCTTTTTGAAGGTAATTATATGTCATACGAATTAAGTTAACGTTTAGCAGTAACAAAATGAGAAAGAGTCTTGTATTAATCCATTTACCAGCAATAGACCTGAACTTGGAGAAAATGTTTAGAACATCCAAGTGAGATAGGGTCAATAGGCCAAGCCACAAATTGCAAATTTCTGACACATCTTCAGCATGCTTTATAAGGTGGCCTTTGTGCAGTTTGATAACAAATGTGCTCATTATCAGGAAGAGATAAGCAGCAGTTGCCCGGTAAAGGTTGAAATGTTGAGGTTCAGAAGCCTTCTGCTGCAAACCGTTTTTAACCTTTTACATTTCTCTGCATACCTGGAAAGGCTCCTACCAATGCAGAACATTTTCAAAAGATAAGAACTGTAGCAAAGTCAAGCACTGCTTCACCAATGAGTAAATCACTCTAGAAAAATTATGCCTCTGTGGGACACTTGCTCTAAGAAACTGAAAAATAAACCTATATCATTGTCAAAGGATTGTTTTGGCTCACCATTGGAATCAACACAGGCCAATAGCCCAAAGGTATCTATCACCTGACTGTTGTTGAAGGGCTGACATCTCAAGCCATAGAAATGTAAGGAAACTTTTTATTTGCCTAATCACTGCAAAAAGAAACTCTATCTGAAGAAAGTGTTTCCCTGTTCCTTTGTTTAAATAATGTCATTGTATGAACATAATCCCAGAATCAATACAAATCCTAAAACCATATGTGTGTAATAAAAAAATATGGGTGAGGAGAGTGAGAAATCATCAACTGTTTTGTTTTCTTGACCTGCAAATATCTGACTGCTGGCAGTACTTTGAATTCTGAGAGAAGTTGGTAAGTTGAAGCCTCTTCTCATCCACCTGGGAGGCACCATTTCTGTCTGAAGAACCCTTGGGTGCAATTCTTTCTTCATTTTCTGGGCTACCTCTATGCAAGCTGCCTCTCCTGCCATGGCCAGTCTGCAGTGGTTTAACCCACAGAATATATTACAGCTTAGATCTATTCTGGTACTCATATATTCCAATGTTCTCACATTTTAAAGCAAGACTTGACAAGGATTTTTATTTCACCAGGCTGTAGTCATGTTAACTTTTAGGCAAAGCATTTCTCATTGTGCTACAATCATTACAGAAACTATCTGGCATTTGTTTTATGTTCTTTTAAAAATGGTAAGATACCTGTCTGTTAGTGGTTAGGCTTGATGGGGGAAACCCAGAGTGAAATTATTTGGCCTTTGATAGTCAGGAGACCTGATAATTTCCCGCAGTAGGTTTTCCTTTTTTATCCTGCAGCAAGGCCCAATTCTCAAAGAAATCAAAGTCGTGCATGATCAAAATTGCTCAGCACAGTCCTGTTTACTCTCACTCATGTTATCAGCGATATAATTTGGAAGCTAAAATTTGAAAAGTCACACAAGTTTCTGCACAAGTGTGGACAAACATGATTAGATTTAAGCATGCTTAAGACCATAATTTGATTTATACTTAAATTTGTCATTATTCTGCAAAAGCTTTAGTTCTACGTGCTTTCATTATGCTGCCACTTTTTTTTTTTTTTTTTTTTTTTTTAATCGGCTTCTAAGGACAAATTTATGAAAGATGTTATTTGAAGAGTCGTTTCTGGCAACTACTGATAGTAGGATGTTTCCTGTCGATATTGGGAGATATCCAATACCTTTCTAGAACTAGTGTTTTCAACATCTTTAGAAGCATTTTTAGAAATAATAGTAACAGTAAAGGCTATTTTAACCTTACATCAGCATTTTGACCCATGATGTTTAATATTAGCCACAACAAGACTAAAAGGGAAACACTCGTAATTCAGATAGTTGTTTCCTGGAGAATCACTCTGTACCAGACATGTCAACTTTTACCACACTTATTAAATCCATTGCTAATACTGTGAGATTACATAGATTAGACTTTCCTTGACTGGCAGTTACAGAATGGTCTGCGTAGGAACTTTTTGCCTAACAGAAGAATTTAAATTCCATTAATAGCAATGGCAGCACTGTAGCTAAAAGAAAGTAGGTTTGTCTGATATTTTGTCTAAAATAGTCAGGGTAATTGATGATAAGAGAGAGAGAAGGAGAGAGGGACAGAGAGAGAACACCCATTATCTCAGTGATTGATATAGGCCTTTTTCTAATTACATCAGCCCTCTCCAGTGGAGACAGGTCATGGTACTTATAGATCTGCAGCTACAGGTTTAAGACTATTTGACAAATAACCATAATTTAAAATACAATTATTGAAAAGATAAGATGGATGCTGTACAACTTTTTCTGCACATGTAAGATAGGAAAGGAGGAGTGGAAAGTTTTCCACAGTTGTGAATATGACAGGATTATCTTTAGACCTCTGTTTCACCACCATTAGAGAGGGGGAGATTTTAGTATTTTGTAGTTGGGAGAATTTCCCCAGAATTATGTGAGGTGAGTGCATGTGATCCAAATAATAAGAATGTAAAGATGAAATGCATGTAACTCCTTAGTCCTTATTACAGGTCATGGCAAGGCAAGGCAAGGCAAGGTCCCTAGGGACATGAGTTTACAGCTAGAGCTTCCCGAAGTGAATGTAAAAGTACAGCAAGCCAAACATTTCATCAGTGTCATCGTGAGTGATGTAATGAGTGAAAATACGTAACCTTTTAAAGGATGGAGACTGATACACAAAAATGTTATAACCTCTTATAGTTCAGATTTGTTTATTCAGAAACTTTGAAAAGAGAAGAGTCTCTCAAAGATCTGGATACTAAAGTTCTTAAAAAAATCTCTGTGGTTACAAAACGAAAACAGATCTCTTTCCTTATAATTATTATATAAATAAAAAACACTCAGTTAATATATCTTATAAACTGATAAACACCCATAAATTCGGTTCTAACCTGTGAACGGTCAATGAACTGAATAGTATATGACACAAAGGAGAACATGGTCAGCAAGAGAGTCACATCTCCTGCTAATAGTATGTTATTAGCTCTAGTCTGAAGTTGGTTTTCCACTTTGAACCTCACTCTTCAAGTTAGGTGTGAATTACTTTTGGGGGAGCAAAGGGCTATTAATCATTCTCAACCAGGAAATACTGAAATAGATGGAGCTGTTCAACTTAAGGGAAAGAAGACTGGATAGAAACTATGTAAATACTCTCAAAATGCCTGCTGCTACAGAAGGAAGAAAAATCCTCATTTATGTGCCTATGGCAAATAAAAAAAAATTGAGGTTAAATTGAAGAAGGGATGATTCAGGAATATATGTGGGGGAAGCTTTTAAGAGGAAGTATAAAACGCTGAAACAAACTCCCTGAGGTTATTGTGGAGTTCTCCTTACACATCTCAAAGAACAAGTTAGACAACATCTGTCAGGAATAGCACTCGTACTGTTCATCCTGCCCTAGGGAACAAGAAGGAGCTTGACAAAGTGTTGAGTTCTTTTCCTCGACTTATTTTTATGACAAAGAAAAGCAAACAAAATACTTCCTAGAATAAGGTTATTTAAGTTTGAAATTCTTGAGATAAAATTCAGATGATAATAGGTATTATTTAAGTTCCTTGACAAAGCATCTCAGAAGTTTCACAGAAATTTCTGGTTATTTTGCTTCTGTGAGCTATGTTTAAAGATAATAAAAACATCAAACACAGTAGATATAAAAAGGTCATGTGCTTGCTGTGAATTTCTGGTTACAAATCCATATGTTACCCTTAAATCTGAATGTTTTGGTTTTCAAGAAGAACTACCCATAGAAATGTTGTTTAAAGCATATTATTTATTGTTTGTTTGTTTGTAGGGGGAAAAAAGACCCCAGTAATTTTCACTTCCTTTTAATCCCTCTTCCCTTTTGTCTTCAAGTAACATGTGGATATTTATTATAGCTTGGAAAATTTGGTTTTATTTTGTCTGTGTATTTTTGTTAAGGAATTTAAAAATATGAATGGAAATCCTGAAAACTTTTTGCAAAAGCTAAGAAGTATTTCTCATGAAAGTGTTTCTTGGCTCTAACAGTTCTTATTCCCATATAGAATCAGAATCATAGAATTAGGCAATAATTTCCTTGGATTGGAAGGGACCTTAAACATCATCTAGCTGAAACTCCCCTGCCATGGGCAGGGACACCTTCCACTAGACCAAGTTGCTCAGAGCCCCATCCAGCCTGGTCTTGAACAGGTCCAGGGATGAGATCCATAACTTCTCTGGGAAGCTTATTCCAGTGCTTTACTTCCCTCACAGTAAAGAATTTCATCCTAATATCTTAACTAAACCTGCCCTCTTTCAGTTTGAAGCCATTCCCCTTGCCCTTGTAGTCTCTCCACATCTTTTTTGTAGGTTCCTTTATCTACGGAAAGGCCATGATTAGGTTACTCCAAAGTCTTCTCTTGCTAGCTGAACAATCTCAATTCTCTCAGCCTTTCCTCATAGAGGAGTTCCTCTATCCCCCTAATCATCTTCATGGACCTCCCCTGGATTCACTCCAACAGGTCCATGTCCTCCCTAGGCAGCTGCTGGTGACCCCAGGGCATTCAGGCATTCTACTGTGTTGTGTTCTGCATAATGTAAAAGCTCCTGTAACAATCCACACTTCAAAGTCACTTTCTGAAGAAAAATGAACAAAAATGTATAGTCCATACTATGATTTTAGTTTTCACTGTATATGAATGTGAGTATGGTATAGAACTCAGTGTGAAATTTACTGGCTTGACTTCCATCTCAAGTTTCAGTTTCAAAGTAGACCATGGACACCTCTAAGATCAATCCACTAGACTAAACTTAGTGGCTTTTAAAGACAGCTGGACTATCTAATATGCAAGACACTGGGAAAGGCTCAAGGAAGACTATATCCTTCTGGTGCCGCAGCTGAAGGCCAAAAAAATACTCCAGGATTCTTTACATGAGAATCACACCTGTACTGCTCACTCCTCCCTCAGGCAACTCTGTTACTTTGCATTTCTTTCTGTGCCACACACATCCACAACACAAAGTAATCATGAAAGTTTGGTCAGCTGGGTTTTTTTCTTGCATAAGTGAACACATAGTGGAATTAATAAAGCTGATTAACTACAGCTCACAGACTGATCCTATACAGCTAATTTTTAAGTCACAACCTGGAAGTGTCTTATTTTGAAGACATATGCAGAATCTCAAAGCTCAAAGCTGAAATTACTCCTTTTTCTAATTAGTCTTCAGGAACAGGATAGACTTCAAATTCCATCACCGATCCTAGGTGAATGGTGAGATTAGAACAGCACAGACCAGAAAGAAAAAAGTGTTGTTCCTACTTGGTGAGACAAGCAAGCAGCCACCTTCCACAGAGAAATTGCCCTCAAAACAAACTGCCCAATTCTGCTTTTGGCGTACATGCATATATGATAATGAACTCTTCCTGCCCATTCCGATTAATCAAATCCAAACTCTCTGTTTAGGTCTAGGCTCTTTTAGCTATTTTTTCACTGGTTTAAACTTCTCAGTCTACACACAGAATGCTCATTAACACATTTTACTCGTCGGTAACTAGGTGCTGTCTAAAGATCTAAATTGTACTGAAGAGGAATCTTCGCAGTGCATCCTGCATCCTCTTACCTCTATATTTTGTCTTTACCCTTCTAAGAAAAAAAAAAAAAAAAGGATCATGAACAATCCAGAAGGAATTTAGAAAGAAAACAAGTAATTAAACCAGTAGGAGATTTGTGGAATGAAACGGAACTGAAAAAAAAATGAAATTAAAGCCAGAGCCATAACAATTTGAATCTGCCTGCTTCAAATCATAGGACCTATGACACATTATCGTGCAAAATAGATGAATTTTGGAAAAGCACAAGTTTTCTGTGATGTCCATTAATTTCATGGTTTGTTGTTATTTTAAACGTAGGATTAAATGTTCAGAAAGAGGATAAATGAAGACTAAGAAGCATTGGTAAGAGGATAGCCTAAAAGTATCATCTTACTAATGAGAAAGCAGAATTATTCCATTCAGGATCAAGAGCAGTGCGGGGGGGGTGGAGAGGGGAGGAAGATTAAAAGTCTGTTCTGTTCATCTGTTTGTTTTGCAAAGAAAATCATGTAAACATCATTATTTAAGTATTTAAAGCTTCTCAGGAAGATCTAAGCAGTATATTTTCAAAAGAAAATGACGCATCCTTCCAATATTTAACTCTCACCTTGATGTACATCTCACCAGGTTCAAATGATTACAAACGTTGGTACAACTTGGAGTGAATGCATGTTAAAACTAATGGAGCAGAAGTACTCAAACAAATACACTCTTTTTATTGGCCAAAAATATTCATACAGTGGCTGTGTGCTTTTGAAATATGGACTTTCCAATTGGCTCACACAATACTGCTTCTGGACCATTGCTGTCCTGTCATGACTCGGTGATGTCCTAAACATGTATCAGAGCTTCCTAAGCAGGATCAGGGATGACTCCCTTCACTCACACAGAACTATAAACTTGAGTGTGAAATTCTAATGCTTGCAGATATGAGTTATGCTGGTGGCAATTCCTAGCATTTTAGTGCATCATTTTAATCCCCTTAAAAAGCTTTCATAGTCTATCTTCCTCTATTAGACATATGCCACACTTCACCCAGTTCCAAAGAGGATTATGAATATATAAATCATTCCAAAGAATACTATCCCAAACAGGGAGCTCTGAATTTTTTATTCTACCCCTATGCAGTTTTTCACACTGGGATTCCCAGACTGAATTTCATTAGGAGGAAGCAATAAAATTTCTCGCAGTTGCACTTATTTGCAACTCATTCTTGGAAAAAATACCAACCTTGACCCAAGACTGACCCTGAAACAGCCCAGGGGAAAAAGAAACAAACCAAAAAATGAATGTTGGAGTTAAGACAAAGCTAGTACTGTCCAACTGACACAATGCATAACACACAAAATCAGAATTCAAGAATTCAGACCAAGCTTTTGTGTCAGCTGTGACACATCTGTCATCTGCATTGAGACATTCAAAGGACCTGAATGAAACTCCTAACCTGATTTACTTTTACCTGTTTCAGTGCTCTTTAGAATAGAATAGACATTTAAAAACAAATGCGCATCTTTAGGCAGCTTATTTCATGGCAGCAATTCACTCTGGCAACAAAAGGTGGTCCATGTATATATGTGAACATATATATACACACAGAAAGAAAAAAAAACACTTAAAGTACTAACAGCTCAGATCCCTTTTTCTTATTTGATCTCTAAAACATGTTTTGAATTGTGAATGAACACAGTGCAAAAAATGGTCCACAGACTTTTAGTTCTGGAACTAAAGTAAGAGTAAGATAAATTTTATTTGGTATTTTAGGTGGTTAGGTGTGGTCTAGAATTGGGAAGAAAAGGAAATAAAAAAAGAAGTTTGAGAAATTATGGTCTATCCTGGAGTATCAACATAATAAAAGAAAAGGAAATTGAACTTGGATTTGGGGATCATGGACTTGGCTTGTCCCAAGAGCTACCGACTGTCATCGTCACTCAGGGAACTGTACCATTCTGTGATGTATCAGAACTATTATTTTTCTCTGGCCAGTCTGCTTTAAGAAAAGGCAGCAGTATGCAAAGCATTATTGTTCTAACATGTTCCTCAACAAAGAAAAGCTTTGAAATCCTCAAAACAACTTGTCTTTGCTGCCTGTGGACTTGCTTGGAACTGGTCTGTAACTTCTCATGAGAGATAAAAGATCAATCAGCTTTTAAAATTTATTTCCATTTGGTTCCTTTCAAAAAGAAGAGGGACTTTTTTTTGGTGACTGTGGGGGGAAGTAGAAGTCACACGTCCACATATTCATTCCCAAAATCTTTAATATTTAAGGACTTTAACAAATAATTATGATTAAGGGCAAAGGACGCCTTCTCAGTCGAGGGCTTTAGTGTGAATATGAAGCCCAGCTTCCAAAAAAGTCTATTTGACTACTCTTGAATAGAGATTTTGATGTTAATTTTATCTCTAAAAAGTACAATTTTTACTCTCTCTACTTGAAATTGGATACTTCAGAGATTACATGACAGAATAGGGAAATCTTTGGCAAAGGCTAAAAGAACAAGAAAAGCTGACTATCATATAAATATGGAATATTGACCTTTACCTAAAAAGTATCATATTGGGGTTGTCATGCTGTTATTCACCCATACCCATCTATAACTGAGAACAAATTTAAATCAAGATGATTTAAATCATTATCAAGATGATTTGGAGCAGAGAGATCTATTCATTTAGGTCCACTTGTTTGCTTAACTGGCAAAAAAATCGTCCTCTGAAAATAAATCATTAGGCCAATGTTGTACTAAACGGTGTTGTTTTCTCACTTGAACCTTTTAAATAAAACTGAAAACTAGAACCTTACTACACTGCATCATACAATTTACTTTTCAAATTGATGACTTCTATAGAAATCACTATCTGATTTTTATACTTCTGGTAAATGTTCCAATATTCAAAAGTTTGAAAACCTAGAAAAATCAGTCAGTAATTTTGCTCCTTTTTCCATCAGAATAAGTATGTTGCTCTTTAAAATCCATTGTATAACCAAAAAAAGGATTAGGAATGCAGCCTGGCAAGACACTACTTGTCCTTATTCCTTTCTTTTAAATTACTTTTGTGTGAAAGACAGAAATGATAACACAGAATAAAGAACTTCTCTTTTATTTACTGAATAGACACAACAATGTAACTTCAAAAGCATCTTTGAAAAGGCTAAAATACTAGTTGACAAGAGGATTTGGATAAAGATTCTGATCTCATTTTTCCAAGAATAAATGCAAATTCAGCACCTTCAGTGTACAGCAAATTATATCACAAAGTGGCCCCAAATTCTGCAGCAGTCATCTGTTGTTGAGAGACAAAAGAGCCACAGGGATTTCTCAGCGGCCTCTCTAGGGTTTGTTTTCAACAAAAACACTTCCAACAGAAGCTGGTTGTCAACACTTGAAACAAATCTTCATTATGAGGTGAAAAGCATAGGATAAAATGTTCATAAATAGGAGTATGTTTATGTAAAGTTGCATAAGACTAGTTTATTATGGCTATATAAATGCATATATATGCTTTAATCATTGCTATTTAATTATTCCTATAACTGCTCAGAATTTCTTGACAGAGGACTGAGATCAAAATAGAGAATGAGTTTCACAACATCATGTTGAATTTGGCTTCTGCCTAGAAAAGTCCATGAAATTTCAAACAAGTGGAACTGAACAAGATCCAGGAGACAGAAATTGTCAAAATGCATGGATCCACTCCCCTCTGGAGTAGCTGGTACCTTTTTCAGTACCTCTATGACATTTAAAACTGTTCATCTGCCCAGAATTTCCTTTCAAATGTGTATTTCTTACGATCCCGACAGTGGGAAAGTTTGCAAGAGCTTTCTTTGCTCGCGGAGCTCCATTTTCCCACTTATCTTTCACCCTTTTAATTTTAAAAAACAAACCAACCAACCAACCAAACAAACAAACCCAAACCCTAAAACAAAACAAAACAAAACAAAACAAAACAAAACAAAACAAGGAAAAAAAACCAAAACCAAAACCAAAAACTTCAAGGAAGTTTAGACAAACTCTAGTCCCAGTCCCAAAATTTTAGACAGGGATAAAAATATAAGTCAAAACTTCAAAATACCTCTTGCATGAGCAAGAAGAGACAACAATTTTTCACCACTGCAAGAGTATTCAACCTGTTGCAAATGCTGGACACAGCTGGTCCCAGTTGGAACACATTCTCCCTGGAGAACTGCATCCCAGGGAAAGGCTCACCCTGAGACAGGGAGACAAGGATGAGGGAGGAACGGCCCAGAACAGCTGGAAGGGACTGACCACAGCCCCATCCTGACTTTTCTAGGTTTTTCTGGGTTCTTTCTAGTTCATATCTGTTTAAGTGAGGGAAAATGAGTCATTTGTGCAGTAATAGAGAGGGGCTGCGTCACAGATGCTCTGCAGAGCTGCTGTTTAACAGCTGACACAGATGCATGCCTTGCTAAAGGGGAAGAGTTCACTTTCATGGATGCAATTAGTCATATTTCATGACCTGAATTATGCTTAGAATCATGATCATATCACGAAATATTCAGATTACACAAAAGATATGAGATCTGATTCTCTGCTAAGTTACTCTGCTTTAGGTCTGGTAAGCGTCTTCTAATTAACACTTGTCTCCATGAAAGGAAAATGAGGTCCATACTTATGCATCTAGCTAGATTAGTTTACATTTTCTTAGATTAGGTGAAATAGTCTAATGCATATGTAAGAGCTACGAGTAGAGGGCCACAGTAATACTAACGTATTACTGCTAATAAATCCTTTTCTATACTTAAACAAATTAAGCTCCCATCATCTGGTACATGATAGTTCCATTGTCATTGACTTAAAAATAAAATGACCTGGTAGCAAGGAGACACTTTTGCTATTGCCATTATCTTCTTCTGAAAAAATGTGAATTACTTGCAGGCAGCAGAGGGTTCCACTTGCAATTAAATTAGTGCTAGTGGACATTTCACCCACATCTAGAGAGATCACTGGAGAGGGGAAAACGACAGATTCTAATTTATCAAAAGCTACTAGTTCTTTGTGAAAGAGACAGGTTTAAGCTATTCTTGTCCATTTGCTAAAACCCACAGGAGCTTGAAAATTATCTGATCATCTAACTGAATGATTTATAACTCCCTTTTGGCCCCACACAAGGATTTGCCCCCAACAATTAATCTTCCTGGATATAATTGGAGTTAAAATTAAAACTACATTACTCCTCAATTCATTGGGATGAACTTGGCATGGACTTTTGTAACAGCTTCAGGTAACATAATCATTAACAATGGCAAATGATACTAAGTTTGGCTGGCCAAAAATGAAAATGAGGGAGGGAAAATTAACACAAATAACAACCTTTTATCAAGACATCAATACCTTCCAGCTGCTCATTGCTATTGTACCAAATTGCCACAGTAGCAATTACCTGATATTGGTAAATGAAGCAATTCTTAAACCCTAGAGGTATAAAACACAATGTAATTCAAGAAAAGTTGCCAGAAAAAGTAAATTTCTGATCCTCTTTCAAACCTAAGGAAGAATCAATAAGACTTAAAATGGATTAGCAGAGAGACCCAGGCCTGTTCACAGGCCGCAGGGGACCCTTTTTGGTGCAGAAGAAAACAGCTTTTTTTGGCCAGTGGCTTGACTGCCCATTTGCAGAGGAGAAGCACAAAGTATAAGCCTTTTCATGAAAGCCCTTGTGTATTTTGCAAAAAAGATTTCACTGCAAAAAGCATAAACCACCATAGCAGGGTTAACACTTGAAACAGTGCCTTCAAAAGGGAGACTACTTTTCTTCCCATGGCAGTGACTTATGAGAAAATCCATTCCAAAGTTTCCTTGATAAACTTTGTTGCTTAGCTTGTTGAGTATAATTTTCCTCCTTTTCTTCCTCAGGGGAGCTTCTCGATTAGGATACGACAGACAGAATCTGTTTGTCAAATTATGGGCATTCAGTGCCATTTTAGATGCTTTGAAATACATTGCTGACACTTTGCTTCTGTTCCAGAAGAACACAGGTACCCTAGAGAACTGTTATCAGAGCTAGTGGTCTCAGGCAGGTATTTTGTATACTCTGGCATAAATCAGTCTACAGACTGGGATTAAGGTCACTAATGTTCACATTTCAGCCATGCCAGTCAGAATAGTTATGACAGATTATTGAGCAGAGGAAAATATTAGGTTGACTTTTTGGAGGAATGTTACTTCCAAAATAGACAAAAGTGTTAGCATTTACTCTGAAAGCTTACTTGCCTCATTTTCTCACTAGTGAAATAGAATTAAACTCCCCCATATTACGCAGGATAAATTCCTCAACATCAGTGAGCTCCTGGGATATGTGAGAAACAGAATCGAAGTTATACTGGTACAGGTTGAGCTTTCTTCTCTCAGACTGGCTCATGGCTGGTCCGTAATGGTTTGGTGTAGGAAGGTTGGTCTATTCCATTTGGTGTCAGCTGGGGTAAGTGAATATCCAGTTATATTTGTGTAGCACAACACGACATGGGGCAGAAATAGCAGCTGCAGCTCTGGAAGCTGCAGAGCCGTTCCCTCTGTGAGCATCCAATGTGATTAGAAACGGTTTTTGTAGAAAATATAGAGGTGTCTGTCCGGTGCTGCGCTGGGTATTATAGATGTGCTGAAAGTCCCATCTCCATCACTCAGAGGTAGAGCAGAGCATTCCTTGCAGCACTAGCATCATTACCAGGCTGTAGATAACACACTATTTTATGGGGGGTTTTAATTCAATTTCTGCTGCCTCCATTGTTTGGCTTTGCAGTTTTGTTAATCTCCTGCACCCCACCCCCCCACCATGCTACCCCTTACCCTACAAATTTAGAAAACCCCTGAGGTTTCAGGTGTGCCATATTCACTTTTTTCTTAGGTTATGTATTTTCATCCAGGAGGAACAGACTGCTAAATTAAAGCTCTGTTGACATTATATCTTCTGTTTCACGCCAAGACAACACAAAATCCCACTGTGTAGTTTGAGCTACATCCAAGCCCTGAAGATTAGAAATTCCAGGTGTAAGAGTATCAGTGATGAAGGACATCACTTCAGTTTGACAATATAATTCCACATCAATTTTTGTCAGTCTTCATGCAGCTCAATTATGACCAGCAAGCACTCTATTTTTGAGAAGCATGAGAGGATTTACAGGCCCTTAACAACGGGAGCAGGACTCAATTTGGAAAATAAATACGGGCACTATTAACAAAAATCCTCTTTGAGATTGGGACTCAGCTTTATGAACAAAAAGGCTAATCCTTAAAATACAGAGGCAGCTTTATGAATATTTTCTTACTAGTAACCTCATTGTGGACAACAGTTCTCTCTCACAGAACCTCTCACCACTAAGAACAGCTCTCCTACGTTCTCCAAAGTAAGAGACACTAAAAACTAAATGGCAGAAAAATTGCTCTTTTACCCAAAGAAATATGTTGCAGAAAGCTGAAATGAGGCAGCAATGGGAGTTCTTGCTGGTTTGCTGTGTATTATAGTATGTACACTACCAACAAATAGTGGCATTGTTAGGACACTGATAAAAAAGTCATAAACATGAAATAATTCCTCCTGCATCACAGGGCTCAGACACCCAGACCAAGCTCCCTTTCTTTGATTTGAGTGCTGTACATGTCCGTAATAAGAAGGAGACACATAGAGGTAAAAACATTACAAGCCAAGAAGGTAAAATAGACCAATAGTCCTACTTTCTTTTAAGAGTGGAGAATAAGAAGAAGGCAAGTGTTAACAGTCAAGCCTGCAAAACAGATTTGTGCAAACTGTGTCCAGAGCAGTATATAAGTTATTTGTTAAAGGTCACACATGAAACTTCAGGCAGACTTAGCAATGAAGCTCATTTCTGCTGAAGATATTATTTGGTCCCTTAAAGAGCACTGGAGCATTTTGATTCCCTTTGTCATACTTTCTACCAGTTATTATCCAGAGAGAGAAATGGAGTGGGCTGGCTTTACTGAAAGTCTGTTTTCTGGAGAGGGCAGTACTAGAAATGTCCATTGGAGGTCAGAAGACAACCCTTGATCCTCCAACATGCCTGAAGAATGGTGATCTTTGTCAAATCCTGAACAGATTTCACATTGGAAAAGCTCCTGGGGTAAATAAGATGTACCTTTGCTGAGAAGAGGACATGAACTGAAGAATGTTCTACCTCAATGTGTTGCCATTTGGGTGTTTTCCCCTTTTGCTGCTCTAACAACAAAGGATTGTAGTGAAGCTTCACCAAATAATGAAGAAGTATGACATAAGGGAATGAAAACTGCTCAAATTGTCAACATATTTTGTTTTGCTGCTCAGTGTAAATCTTTTCTTTGCAGATGCAGATGTTATTCATTATGTTGTAGATAAATTCAGAAATGTGGTTTACACTGATTTAGCATTGTACTTAATTGGTTTTAAATCTAATGCACTGCAATAAGCCTTAAGTGCTACTTTGCTGTGAAATTTAAAAGTGAGCAGTACTGTAATTCTGCTTTGGTAGGATTTCTTTTCAAGCAAATATGCTTCAATTCAACAGCCTCTCCCTGGGAATAAAACAACAAAAAATCCACTTAAAATGTAGCTTTCTTAATTGACCTCAGCTTTTAAAACTCACATTTGAGGACTGTTTTATTAGCGGGGTTATGTCTGAGAGACAGATACAATGGCAAATCTCAAATCATGACACTTAGCATTGAGCTCCTTATAATGCAAAAAAGCCTCAGACTCTCAGCGAGTGACAGCTGGTGAGCCAGAGCAGAGCATGTTCTGGAAGCACAAAGGAAAGCAGCACAAAATGCTGCTGGTGTTTTGCAAACCTGAATACTATACCTGTAACTCCTGCTGCCTACATGTGGACTGTGAGCATGAAGCCACTCTTCTCTTTAATAATAGATAGTCTTTAATTGGACTAGATGAACTAGATGATATTTAAGGTCCCTTCCAACCCAAGCCACTCTTTGATTCTAATTGAGAGCCAAGATATTTTTTCAGGTTGGATTTATGTGCTATCACTTCTTCTGAATCCAACCCCCAGAATACATTTTCCATGCACTTGAAATGTCAAGGATATTTATTTTAACTGCTATTTTTCAGAGAATAACTGTCCTGAAGATGTGGCATATAGCTACCAAACATCTTAATACAGCAGCCCGAATATTAGTCTGCATCTCTCTTCCTGAAATTCTCTTCTCCTTTCATTTCCAGCCCAGATGTTGAGGACTTTGGTAAACTGTCTTTCTAAATTAACCTATCTGCATAATCTACCTCCTAAATAAAAATTAGAACATTTTCCCCTTTTAAAGAAACATATTGGCTCTTCTATTTTCAAATTAATTCTTTTAAATATCACTCTTCAAAAATCTTCAGCCAAATTCAAGTAAAACCCATTTTAAAACAAACATCTATATTTTTGTCTCTGCAAGTGATATATATATTTGCTCATAGTGCTCTTCATAACTTTTGAGTGGTAACCATCAAGTGCTTCATTTTTCTTGCTCTCAAGCTCAGGAGTCTGATCCTTATAATAATCTATAGGTATGACTCTCTATTTATTCCATTACCCCATCTTGCCTTGTAAGTTGTAAAACTTTCCAAAATAAGGTTAGGACATGATGGGAAAAATAAAAGCTCCTTTATTCGTAGTGTTAAAGAAAAGAGAAGGCAAGTGACATTGTCTCTTTGAAGACATTTATAAGAACTTTGCTAAGGATTTAAAGAACAACACAGACCAGAAATGGAACTTGGCTGTTGTTGATGGCACTGGAGCTTTGGCCAACCATGCAGATGCCAGACCTGTGTAGAACTGTTCAGTCAGAGATGATTGTTCACAGAAGTACCTACAACAGTAAAGATGGTGATTTCTATCAAAAACATACTGGATGCCTCGAAGTCAAACCAGCTAAAGAGAGTTCGAAAAGAGAGTCAATGCAGAAGCCTGAAATGTAAGGATACCAATGTGGATGTCCCAAACAATGATAGCTGGATGGCTGTGGAGCCAGCCAAGGTTTGTTGGTAAGAACATGCTATGAGAAGGGACAGGTTGGAACAGGCTGGAGAAGGGGCCTATATGGAATAAGCATGTTTCCCAAACTCAGAGAGTGTTTTTATGACAGTCACCTTTGGCCAGAAGCTGCTTTTTAATTCATGGTGAATCAGGGAACTCATAGAGCAAATTGGTTTATAAAGACAGAGGATGCTTCTCTTTCCTGTTTTCTCTTTCCTGAGATTATCAGGCAACAGCCTAACCTGTTATATTTAAATTCTAATTTTAATTTTCATGTTTTTTTGTTTGGTGTGTTGGGCTTTTGTGGGTTTTTTCAAGGAGTTTTTTTTAAGATAAATATCATGATACATCTCAGGAAATAGACAACAACTTGAAAATGGCTTTTTGTTATAGTGACATGAAGTGGAACAACTACAAATTTAAAAAGTTCCTTGGACATCTTAGTATCCCTATTTAATCTTTAGAGGGAGTGAAGAATATCCTGTGACTTGCAAGAGAAGCTTATCTGTTAGTTTTCAGTAAATTTCCTGGCATCTTACAATGCTTCAGGGAAATAAAAAGGAAAAAAATGTCAAGTACAGCCTCCTAGCAGCACACTATTTGCTTTAAGTAGTGCCAGCTCTGCAATATGAACCAGCTTTTTTCAGCTTATTTTTTGTCAGTAGCAAACAAAAATACCTGGATAGTCCCAGACACAAGCTGTGCATATCCTCAAATCTGATCTCACTTGCCAGTGTGCTCATCTCCATGTTCTCCAGCCTATATCACCATAGTAATTCTGTCTCTCTCACTTTCCAACATCATTCCTAGCTGCAGCTATCAAAACACATGGGCAGAGTTGCATCCAGTAGCAGCAAAGTTCATCACAGTCTGTTACTAGAAATAGGGATTATTCAGGGATAACAAGGGAAAACATAGATTGTGCATTTCAGTTCACGACTATGAGTTAGCGAGCAAAACCTAATTAAGAGTGCTATTGACCTCTGTTAGCACGCATTTTGAATAGATTATTGATCATCTGTGTTACAAAAACATAGATGCTGATTAATGGCTAATATTAATAACAAACTCTACGATTACTAAAAATTAATTTCTTGTGAGCATTATAGACCTTTTGTAAATTTGCGTTTTTACATGATATCCTATAAAACAGGTATAGAAATTTCTAGCTGGGATTTCTAATGCTGCTTTTCAAAGTAATCCTAGGAAATATTGACATTAGTAGTTCATTGATACAAAATCAAGCAGCGTAAGTAAAGGCACAAACCAGGGTATGTACCAATTTCTGCCATGGGCTTTTTCCATGACAACATCCATGTCTATGCACACATCTTTGTGTCTTCTCTCTCTGCAAACTTTCCTGTGCTATTTCCAAATCAGACAGAAAATATCTGAGAGAAGAGAAAATTTCGCCTTGATCTACCCTCAGGACACAATCTCAGAAAAATCCTGTTTCTTTAGTAATAGCAGCCTTATGTTCTTAATTCCCAGAGGAAATACGGATTGGCAGTACCTCCTAAGCAGCATGTTTCTGAGATGGTAACTTATTAAAAGTAGTTAGAATACTTTACATCTCTGTTCTACAGAGCTACAGTTCTGGCTTTTCTCAGCTCCAGCAGATGTTGATGCATTGGCAGAATCAGCAAAAGAGTAGGAATACCACATTTTATTTTAACCAACGCTGATTTTTAGGACAACTTTATTAAACTGTGTTAGGAGCTGGAATTTTGCATATAATATTCGAAAGCCTTTCAGTCTAACCACGACATGAAGGTATATGTGGGTTGCTGGCTCATGTGCTTACAAAAACAAAATATTCCTCTGTGTTTGGTATCATGGAGGAGATTCACATCATTGTCTTTGAGTGTGATTGCTTGTCTCCTTTTCTTTTTTCTCACTAGTGTCTGTGCAACAACAAATGGGACATATGAGACTGATCAGCCACAGTACTGTAGAGCTACACGGGGAAATGTATACTTGAGCAGGTTCAAGGGTACCTTAGGGCATCCCTCTCTCTCAACACAACTGGTTCCCTCTCAAATTAGTCTGAAAGGTGCTCTCATGGGAATCCAGTGTGTGTACCCTCAAGTCCATCAACATTTCTCATATTTTGAACTTAAGCAATGTTTTGCAGAACCATTGCTGCAAAGAAAAACAAACAGCTAAATCTTCCAGATCTCTGAATTACTACATCTAAGATATAGAGAAATCTAAGGTATCGAAATACATTTTTATTCTATGGAGAATTCACACTAAGGTAGAAATTCCAGCTTTACTAATGCCAGCAGGATTTTGCTATGAGCTTCAATGGAATCAGGATTTAATACTCAGACTTTAGGTAAAAGTTCCTCTCTGTTAGCAGAGAGGAACTTTACTAGGTCTGAAATGCTGTCATCTGCATTTTTTGTTCTTCAGGTAGATTTGAACAATGTGTGACAGATATGCTGAGTCCTCATCAAGTGTGTTTAAAGAAAAGAATGTTGAACTGATCATTTAAATGATGAAAGTTTTTAGAAACAGGACACTGCACCCAAGATTTACAGCTCAGGAAAGTACAACTCATTTTTGTGGAGGTGTCCTAATGTTATTCAGATTTTCAGAAGATCTTGACATGATTTCAAATGCATACTTATAAATTTAATGGCATTTGTTGCATAATAATTCCAGCCACAGTAACTCAAGTTAATATGCAGTATATCTATTATTGATGCTTGATATAGCACAGAAATAGCTTACTAGCATTTTCTTACAAAATCACCAAAATGTGCTATGCTGGTTAATCACATGGGCACTTTGATATATTCTTTTTACTTGTTTTTACAGTATAGAATTTAGCACCTTCACTGCTATTCACACAAAATCATAGCAAGATTTCTACACATTTCTGCCAACAGACATCTTAAAGATGGCACAGGTACAGTGTGAGAGATGCAAAGATATTTGCAGAGGATAATACAATTTTTTTTTAAACTCAAATAAATCTGATTATTGAAGGCTTTGATAAAAATCAAGGACATAATAGAAATGAGTAAAAAAAAAAAAGTGTGTTTAATTTTTCTAATAGAAAATACTACAGGGCAAATAACCATTCTCATTTCAGATTTGTGTGGAGAAGAGTGAAAGGCAGACAGTTTTTAAAGAAAGATAGGGTTTAGTGTGTGAAAGCAACAGAAATACTTGGAGAATCTACCTGAATTTCAACTGTATTTTTCTTCTCTTGAAGACTTTAATAAACCTGAGTCAGTTAGTCAACAGAAACTTGGTACAAAACCTCTCCCTGATCCTTGGATCAGCCTGTAAATGCTACTGGGGGTAAGCCAAACACACTGCTATTAGCAAAATGATAGCTTCACTCAGGACTTTCCAGAACTGATTGTGCCCTCAAAGTTGTTTCACTTGCAGGCCTGGTCAACAGTGAGAAAAAAATCATAATGATACCCACAGAATAATTTATTGTCTGTTTATTCTTGGGAGAAAATAAAAAGGAAAAAAAAAAAAAAAGTAAAGCAGAAAGATCTTAATATATGGAATGGAAAAATGCCCATGATGATAAAAGAGATCACTGCTGTGCTAGTCAAACTTTTTTATTTTCTTCTGTCTCTTTTGGATCATATCCTGGAAGTGGAAGGCACTCCTTCAAACTCTCAACAGCTATTTAGGATTTTAAGCTGTTATATACCCAGCCTGTAGCAGAAGTCTTGTAGTAACAGCTAAATCATAACTAGTGGCAGAGTGCAGCTCACACAGCATATCACTCCAGTATTTGAGTAGTCACAATAAAATCAACAACCTTACTCTCAGAGTAAATTACAGTTCAGTGTAATGGCATACGCCCCATAGCATCTTGGAAAAGTTAATCAATATAGTCAAGATTTCTCTCTCAACAGTAGTATCATTTGTTCCATGAAAAAATTGATGAGGTTTGAGCAAATAGAGAATAAGTATAGAATCATAGAATGGTTTGGGTTGGAAGGGACTCTAAAGATCCTCTATTTCCAGCCCCCTGCCATGAGCAGGGGCAACTTCCATCAGACCAGGTTGCTCAAGGACACATCCAGCCTGGCCTTGGAAACTTTCAGGGATGGGGCACCCGCAACTTCTCTGGGCAACCTCTGCCAGTGCCTCACCACCCCCACAAGTAAAGAATATAACTACCTTGAATTATTTTTAATAGCGGACATAATTTTTTAACCACCGCCTAAATCCCTGCTTTCTATTTCAAAAAGATCCTTACTAAAAAAAAAAAAAAAAAAAAATGTAAACCTTTGGATATCTAGCAATATGCAACTGTATCAGGAATTTAAACCCATTTTTAATAATGTAGCCAATTTTATCTGTCACAATTTTTTCTTTCGAAGGTATAATTACAACGGCTAACATAACACTAGAACTAATTTATACCATAAACACAGATGATCTGTTACAGAGCAATCTTTGCATAACACTTCTTAGACAAAATCCTAAGCTATTAAAAAAGTGTGAATTGCATATTCTCACTTGCTTAAAATAGATTGTGTAAAAATTAATATGTTTTAGCTAGTCAAGGAGAAAGTTACTGTTTATTATTTGAAATGCAATGCTGATTAGAGGCAGCCTCTAGAAAGTAGAGAACTGTTGTCAGATTTGCTAATCATGAGCTTAATAACTTCAAAACAGATATTCAAGAAAATGATTACAGTGTATCTATATTTGTGGACCAGTTTTATATACATGTATATATAAATATATATGTATATATGTATGCACATTACATATGTTCATATAATGCCTCACTGACTTCCTGCAGTAACTATATCACAAACTTATTAATGAATACACTAAATTTGTTGCCCAGAGAAGTCATGGATGCTCCATCCCTGGAAGTGTCCAAGGCCTGGTTGGATGGGTTTTTGGTCTAGTAGAAGGTGTGTCTGCCCATGGCAGGCGGGTTGGAACAAGGCAATCTTTAACGTCCCTTCCAATTCAAACCATTATAGGATTCCGTGTATTTTTTTTTTTTTTTTCCTTTACAGCATAAACACTTGATTTTAAATGATAGAAGTTTTGTCTGGGTTCTACTCTCAGTGACTCTGGTTTTACAGCTGCAGTACTCCACTCTCATCCTCAGACCTCAGACACTCTGGCTACTCTGTGTTTACATCTTCCTGACTACACAAACATGTAATGACATCACTCTGCTTTCTTTAGGTTACTGTGCTGTAAGTGCTTTTCTTTTTATCTGCGTTAAGAGACCAATTTTTAATCAAATGGAGATGCACGCCAATGCCTCCACTGAAACTCTGCTCAGCAAATACCCTGTATCTATCCATTACTCATACCTTATCAGTTTACTGTCGCAGTCCACTGAAAGGGTTCCATTAATTTTGTGTTTGACCAATGTATTTTGTCATTCACTAGGACACTGTAAAAACAAGGAAATTAATACTTCCAAAGAAAGGAACGGCATCTGTAAAGAACAGGTCATCACAGGCTGTTAGATTGAAGAGCGGGTAGGCACCAAACCCTGTACTGCACAATTTTCTTTACATACAGCACTAAAAGGGAATCATGTGTCTGTGCAGGATAGTAGATGCCTAGACACAGAGGCAGTGAAATTCCACTGACATTTGAAGGAACTCAGACTGAGAATTAAAAATAAATGAGCTAAGTCACCAGAACACCGCATTCACAGACATATTTCTCCTTTTTTTTTTTTGCCACAGGATTTGTGTTTTGGGCTCCTGCCTTTTGACCAAAGAATATTCCCTCTTACATCTAGAAGTCTGATGCATAAATTGCTAAAACATTGGATGGGGTAAATGCCCAGATATAGGTGTGGATGTCCAAAATATCTCTCAAAAGATATCCTGGTTTTGCCTGACATGCTTTGGTAGTGGCCAGGGAAGGAATGTTTGTGTGATAGGAACTGAACTGCAGAGCAAAGCAATTATATTTCCCAAATGTAGCTTCAAATCAAAATAAATTCTTGGAATATTTTCTTGTCTTTAACATCTGAGAAGACTGCGATTGAACTGGGAATAAAGTCTTGTACATTTAGAATTCATGTAGTGCCATCAAGACACTGAAGTCAGAGAGGTCAAGGGGCAGGCGTTGTTTATTGAATTATTTAACTCACACTTTACAGAACATAAAACAGTTTTCCTTTCATCTTGCTGAAAGTTGAAGAGGCTGTTTTAATTTGGAAAAGACAGAAACCAATGTCAAAAAAGCCTCTTTGACATGGCCACGTAACAGATGCTATGTTAGGGCAAGAGGGAAGCCACAGAACAACTCTCTCCCTCAGATTTCGTTCAGGTACACAGAATGGAGAATGACAGTGTTGGAAGCCTTGCCACCAGAAACAAAAGTATTTTGCTCAGGAAAGTACTTTGAAAAGATAAATGAAATTCCTAGGGGAGGGGAGAAAACTAATTTAAGACATCAAAAGTTAGGTGACTCAATTGCTGAAGTACAAGCTTATGATGATATAGATTGAACTGACTAGAACTTGGGATATACTAATCTTCCTCATCATTGATAATAAGCTTACAATAAATGTCTGATTTTAGATGATTGAAGTTTTATGTGCAGCTTCTCTCATAAATTACGAAACATTGGTTTATGCTGCTGTCAAAAGCTGTGTAAACATAACTAAAGCAGTATACTGCTACAGCAAAATTAGGTCAAATATAACTACTTAAACTTCTGTTGGATCTTTGGCAGAAGTACAAGCTCATATTTCAGCTTTCTGTGCCCAAGTTCCTTACTTATAGAATGGAGATAAATTTTCGCCATTTGTGAAACCAGCAATTTTATATGGACAATCAGTAGTAACTGAGATCCTAGTCTGTTCCGGTTATTCAAGATACATTAATTTATTGTCCGATTAAATAAAGCAAAGTAAGAAATCAGTATACATTGCATAAGGGATGAGCAAATTGCTCATGACTTCACAGGCCAAGCTTCATGTTATAAAAGGGAGATTCTTGTAATTTGCTTAATGTTTTTCTAGTCATCAGTTGCCACCTTGCTTGTGTTCAGCCTGATACTGCCTTTTCACTTCACAAATTGCAATATTTCTAACACCTAGCTGACTACCTGTTCTTGTCGTGGAGGAATCCTCTGTCAGCTTTTAACTTTTTCCTTGAAATTACTCCATCTGTGATGTCTCTTTTTTGTGTCACAGTGTCATTCTTGCCTTTGTATTACAGTGTCCCACGTCTTTGTTTAAAATATTCCACCCGTGGTAACCAAGACTTTGACTCAATTTACATGTATTTGTATTTATATGTAAGGAAAACAAAAACAGTAAGAAAGAAAAGAAAAAGAGAGATGATGCAGTGTGTGACCTCATTATTTGAACAAAACAGAGTTTACTTGCAGAGAATTATGTTCCTTTGTCCTCATTCACACCCAAATAAATTACTGTTTTCTTGGTCTTTCCTAATGACATTGTTTGTGGCAATGGGCTGTTTCTTACATTTATATGTTTGAACAGTGGAAAGACAATGAGATCCAACTTCCAAAAATTCTGGAATTATCAATTTTCATAAAACATAATTTAGCAAACTTTAACCATCTGTGTTTAGCTATACTGCTATGGTTTTGTTCTCAGCATATTTCTGCATTTGTTTGAAGGATTAGACCATAGATTTGGAATGTAAATTTTCTTTTTATTGCAAAAAAATAAATGTTTTTAAGCCCTTGTATATTTGCTGTTGTCGAAAGCAGGTGGTTTAGTGAAAATTGAGATGTGACCACGCATTCTGTGTTTCTTTACCCAGAACATCCTCAAAAGGCTGAGGCTGACTTTAAAAAAAGCTGAATCCTTTATTTATATTTTTTTTCTCCCTGTAATATAGATTGGGAAATGCCATGGGTATTTCGACAGCTCTTTGCAAACCTAACAGTGTCACGGACTTCACTCTGGTGCAGTGGGATAAGAGCAGAGGTTCTTTATTGTTTAGATAAGAGATCATCGTGAGGTGTCTGGGGCCAGACACTACTCCGCTTCTCTCACTTTCTTTGCTGAAGCTTAAAATAAGAGAGATTGTGTATTGTATTGGCAATAACAGCATGTTTAACTCTTCCAAATGATGGGTAAGGTACCCCCTAGCCAGGAAAAAAAATAAATTCATAAAAGATTTAATTGCCAAATGTATAGAGAAATCACTTCACTTTTTTGCAACATACACTAGTTCACTTAAGGAATTAAATAATTAATGGTTCAGGATTAGACATTTTCCAGTCTCTGTTGCCTCTCTTCTAATGAAGCTCTTTGGAGACTATACAGTGCCTCTCGCACAAAATTAGTAACTGCCAGACTTAGCCATTTCTTAGTAATTACAGCTCAGATGGCAAGTTCCTCGGGTCAGAGATCAAGTGCTGTGGTCTTTTCTGGGAAAAGATAGAAGAAACATTTGGCTAGAGGGATAAAAAATGAATACAAATAGTCATAAATAATAAATACTAGTAAATGCCAATGTTTGGGGGTAGCTATTTATCTTCTGTAAAACCACATAACTTCGGCCAGCTACAGTAGGATGATGTCAGTTTGCACAACAGAAAATCAGAATTTTATCACAAAAGGGACTCATTTCACCCAGTTTTCCTGCTCTACTCATCACCTGCACCATGAATACAATACTTCAAGAAGAGGAAACTAATTAGTTTCCTTGGTAGGGATATTCAATACATTTATAGATATTCTACATCACTTGGGCCAATGACCATGCTTTGCTCCCTGATTCCAATATTGCAGAAATAACACCTTGGATGCCTCTGGTGCAATGTACCCATATGTCAAAAGCATCTCGAAATTACCACTATGTGATGAGGAACTCACTGCACAACTCTCTGTACTTCTCCAAGCACCAAGGGTTCTGCAGCTGAAGTTACAGCCTGTGCTGCTCTGATGTTGCAGTAATGATGTGCAAAAGTGCAGCTGTTATCAACCCTCTGAGCACTGTCAAAAAATGTTATTTTTGCCCTTTTGTCTTTTTTTGCAGTGTCACTATCTGGAAGAGAATGCAAAGACTTGAAAGGGATTAAGGGCGCTCTTCCTCTGTGGTTTACCTAACAGAGGAAGACTATTACCGATCTAGGATATGACAAGAAAGAAAGCCTTAAACCCACTTAAAGCAAACAAAAAGAGTGCCCTGCACTCTTCAAAGACTGATTGAAACAATATTTTTTTTTAAGGTAAAGAAAATTTCACATGGACTGACACATATATTTCCACTTCACACCCAGGCAATTTGAAACAGCCTTGGTGTTAAACCCGGAAACTGGATTTCGTAAAGGAATTCTGACATGCACCATTTCTTTGAACAGTTTGAGGGATACTGCCATAATAAAGGTAAGATCCCTGCCATTTGGAACACTTTTTCCAAATTTCTTTCATCTGGGATTTAGCTCATGTGGCCTATCTACATTTTCCAAATGATTGTAAGGATTAATGCTGCCAGAAATAGTTGTGAGCAAGCTCTTTGCTATAAATCAAAATGGTTTCACTGAATAAATTATTTTATTGGCACAATGCTAATTTACATTAGGCAAAGATTTGTTGTTAGGGTAGTGCTGGGAGTTTCTATCTGACATGATCTGAACTCTTCATGATTTAAGTTAGATTGGTCAGCCTTGATCTAGACACCCAGGTGAAATTAGCACTACTGCTTTTCATGGGGCTTTGATGATCACCTCTTTATCTGGGAAATCGAATTCACATGATGAGTCCTCATTTATGTGTTCTGCTTTGTGCAAAAGAACTCAGGAAGGTTGTGGGACTGATGAAGAACGGTCTGAGGTGAGGAGCACGAGTCAAGAGGCCCTCAAGAGTATGAGATGAGAGGAAAGATTGAAGAAATCATGACTGCTACATGGGAAGGTTTCAGGAAGGAGAAGAGGAGGAGAGGAGACCAGACCAGACCAGACCAGACCAGACCAGACCAGGAGAAAGCTTCCGGAAGAAAACTAACCTGTTATACCAAATTCTCCTGCTCATGTCGTGAAAGCTTCTTTAGAGATACAGACACAAGAAATAGAACAAAAACCATAACTCATGTTTAAAGTAAATTAGCTGCTTTCAAAATATTCTAAACTATCTTAACAAATCACATTCTTTTAGAGTACGTTGTAGTTTGAGATCAAAACATACACAGGGATTTTTTAAATTAAAAAAAAGTAAAAAAAATAGACTATCAGAATACATTTTGGGCTGAAAAACAGTGGATTTCAATAGAAGAACATAAATTTAAAACTTATGGTGCAATGATATAAATTATTTACTACATAAAACAGAAATAATAAATATTTCAACACATTTTAACAAAAAAATATGACAAGTAGAAGACAAAAGATAATTTCTTCATTTGGGAATGATTTGTCGGAATAATCAATAAAAGTTCATTGTATTGCATATATTTTTTCACAAGTGGAAATTTTCTTGTATATATCTGTGTGTGTGTATATATATTATTAGTGGAAAAAAACATGTAAGCAGTTAAGTCAAGCACACAAAATATCAAAATACAGCATTGAGGAATTAGAAGTTTGGCCTTGTCTCTTACTGACCCCTTGTCCATCTGGCAACATCAGCTGGAGAGCCGTTATAGACATTAAGAATTGTCATTCGTGGTACATTCCTTCGAAGGGCTGCCAGTAGGCCCTGCCGTATCTCCACATCTTATGGAAATACATTCCCCAGTCTCGTTTCAGCACAAGTAAAAGGTTCATTTCAAAGCAGACGGCAGAAGGACATTTATGGCCCTCTAAATGAGTTCTCACCTGGAGAACTGTGCTGCAACCCACCAATCTTACACACCGTTATAGTCTACAGGGGTAATGTCATTCTTCAAGTGCTTGTTATTAAATTTTGCTCAACATGGACATTCTGAGAGCATTAATTTAATTACACCTTTATGCGCAATAATATATCTTTACTGAATCTCAGTGTTGTGGAAGATGTAGTGTTTATAGGGTGGGGATTCAAGAAAGAGAGAAAGATGCACTGCTTGGAAACCTGAATTTAAATACAAACCTAGAAAAAATTCTGTGAAGCTCTGCCAAAAGGATTTTGGAAAGCAAACCGAAATCTACCGTAGTCTGGGAAAGCTGGCAAAAGAAACAGGCCAAATAGTTAAAAAGTCTCTTCTGTCTGTGTTATGGAGAACAACACATTCCAGGTTCTAGTTCAGTCTCCTTTCTGACTGAAAATTAAGCTCCTTAATTTTAATCAAAAACATTTGCTTTGGTCTCTTGTGGCCATGAATTTCATAGGCTAGTCAGACATTTCCTTTTATCAGCTCTAATTTTCTTCTTATCCTCTACCCTCTCAGATTCACCATGCCATCTAAAATAACAGCTGCAGATACTATTGACCTGAATCTAATATTTATGCACATCTCCTGGCAATGAACTGTTTAGCACATAATTTCTCCCATTCCACAAGTGGCAGGTTTGTACATTACAGCTGATCTCACACAGTTCCAAATTCACTGGGTTGTACTCTTAAGTGTCTGTTCTACATGGACATTAAGGTGAAAGATATTTTTAAAGTATGTTTTGCTCATTTTTCAAGCAGCATTATCACTTGCAAAGCAACTTTTATACAGTGTTATGATTCACTTAAGATCAAAATCAGGCCATGGCAAAAGCTTGTCATCCATACTTAAGAAAACATGACTTATTTATAAGCCACAGAATAAATAAATGCACTGTTAAAAAAAAAAAATCCAATCAGCACAAGAATGGCAGAAATGAGGATCACAGAGGTGTAATGAGACAAAGGGCTCCCACATTTCAGCACCTAAGCCAGCCTCTGCCTTTGCAAATGTAGAACAGCCCTCAGTAAGGGGAAAATTTCGCATAACATTGGCGTCTAGACAAGCTACACCACCAGAAAAACACTGTGCTAAAAGTAGCCTCACCTCCTGCTGAACTGCGTCAAAAGCCTCTATGAGACATAAACATAACAATAAATACGAGCATTAAATTAAAGTGTGAAATGGAGGAAGAGGGAGGAGTGAATCCCAGCTAGCACAATGAGGCTAAACAAGCTCCAGCCCAGCTGAATGTCAGGGCACTCTGATGAAAAGCACATACAAGATGAAAAGGCATTTAATGAAGTCATTGATTGCAGTTTATCGGCCAAGCCACAGATCTCCTAAAGGTGGAAAGCTAAAAGTATCCCACACCAAAGTAGTCTATTGCATTACAGAGGAGGCGAATAGCAAAGCTGCTTAACAAATACATTACTCTTCAAAGCCAGCAGCCAGCAAGAGGCATCATTAGGCATCCTTAAAAGGAAAGATGGGACTACAGAGCATCAAAAACAGAAGGATTAACAGAAAATGGATTACAGTTATAGATACCATGAGATTTCTGTAGACTCCTCTGGAAAAACCTATAATATGCAATAAATTTCAAGAAATACATATCCATGATTGGATTTGCCAGTGCTGCTGCCTCTTCTATATTCTGTTTTCTCTATTTGTAAGGTGTGATAATTCATTACTACTACCAAACAGCTGAACTTTATTCATATAGCTTTAAAGAACCTTGATGAAAGTAAAAACTGTTTTATTTAAACTATATTTTTAACAATACTAAAGGTTAACAATACTCAAAACAGTATTCAGTGTTATTCAAATAGCCCCTCCTGCTAACCAGTGCTGCATGAGGAGGCAGCCCTTCCCTGAAAAGTTTGATATCTAAGACACAAAGTAAGAAGCAGTTTCCAAAAGAGAAAAGAAAACAAGTATTAATTGTCTCGCTACCTAGTTTCCAGACAATAGAGTTGTAGCACTTCACAGTTGTGTTGAAGTCATCATAGTGAAAGTAATATCAGTAATCAAAATATATAAACAGTTGAGAAGTGTTTATAGAAATGTAGAATAGTTTGGAAGGGATATTTAAAGGTCATCTAGTCCAAGGCACCTGTAATGAGGAGGGACATCTTCAACTCAATCAGGTTGCTCAAAGCCCGATCCAATCTGACCTTGAATGTTTCCAGAGACAAGGCACCCACCACCTGTCTGGGCAATCTCTTCCAGTGTTTTACCACCCTCATTGTAAAAAAATTCTCCCTTCTAGCTAATCTAAATAGACCCTCTTTTAGCTTACCATTACCTCTTGCCCAGCCTTTGAACTGGTTTCCCCTGTGTGGACAGAGGAAGAACAACCTCACCTGGATCATGAGACATATACAACAGCTGTGTGACACGTAATTGAAAATTCATCTAACTAAACTTTAGGCATCTATCATGCAAACAGAGACATTTGCAACAGAATTCAGACAGAAAAATTGAGATATATCCCAGGTACAGCTAAATTTATCTCTAAGGCTTCACTGACTGCACTTGCTAAGTCTGTGTTGCAGATGGCAGGAGTTGAGATGCTTGGCTCAAATGCAGACACCCGAATTGAAGACACCTCACTTAGATGTGTGAGCCTCAAGCTGAATCCCACCCCCTGCAGTAGAATTTCATTGACTGAATACAGACATTTAGTGTCCTCTTAGAAATGCCCAGCTTCCATACATTGCACCAGAAAAACACAAGTGACTGTTCTGTGTTCTGTGCACATCTGTCCCTCCCACACAAATGTTTTGGATACCAATAAGAGTACCAAATGACACAAGAAGTTGATGTTTCAGCAGCCAAAACCATTTATGTGAAGTGTAGATGTCCACTTCTAGAATGCGATGTATCCAATCCATTTTAGATGTCTATCTTAAGATGAGTTGAAAAAGGAAAAACCAGGAAATTCAAATATATCTATATATAATATATTAAATATGATAATATTCATATCATAATTTACATGTCTCAAGTTTCCCAGTGAAATGCCAGCTACTGTTTTATGCATGTTTTAAGCTGTATTGAAAATATTAATTCAGGTTTATTGAAAAAGTTATGATGTTGATATGAATTTTTTATTTTTTCAGTTTCAAAACAGAAATTTGTCAACCTGTTTCTTTGGCAAATGATGTCTATATGATCAGCCTGTGTGTTACGTGTCTGTCATTCCTTTCTCATCCCTGCAAACATCTTTAAAACTTAATTTTCAATTTAAAGCATCTAGAGGGAAAATATCTCAAAGCTATAAAGGACAAAGACGTTTCATTAAAAGGGGAGTGATGTAAAATAGTGAACCTGCTATGGAAATGTCCAGAGGTTTTGATTAACAACAAAATTAAACCACTTCAGATAATCCATACTAGCAAAAGGTACAGGAAAAGCATCAGCTGGAATGGACAATTTATTAGAGACAGGAACTTTATTGGAGATGGCTTTGAAACACAGAGCCAGAACGCTGCAGCCATCAGAAATCTACTTTTACAAAACTTCAGAAATATAGAAATTGTTTGGTAAAGAAGTTAATCTGTAAATTATTAACATAAGTGGGGTAGTGTTTGTAATATGCTTAGATGAAGAAAAACCTATACGGAGAGAAAAGAAAGGGAAAGAATCTCAGATACTTAGCAAGAATCAGAAAGGAGGATTACTAACATCTTGCAATGAACTTCCAGTTAAAGAATGGTGGAGAGAGACTCGAGGCTTAATCATGTTGTAGAAAATTTCAGTTTAGAACAAGGAAATAGCGACTTACACTGAAGTGTAAGACACTGAAGTACAGAAAAATGACAATGAAGGACAGAAAAATTTTTCTAAATGTGAATTATCATTTGCGTTTTTGGTGTTTTAGGGTTTTTTCAGAACATTAATAGAAATTAATTCTGAGTAGTGTTGACAGAGACTAGAATTATGAATGAACTTGAACATCCAGGCTGCCTTTCATCCTCTCTATTTTTAAATCTGAGCTACTATTTTTAAGTTTGAGCTACTCAACTGGTCAAGACTACGATAAAAAGCCAATAAAAAACAACCACCAAAAATGACAGAAACCAAACAAAAAAACAACCCCAAACAAACAAACGCTATTAAGTAATTCTATGATAACTGTATTACCTTGGAACAAAGTCCCTTCAGGAGACAGCTTAGACATCTGTCTAAATAACTTACTGTGCATGTCACCTCCAGACTAGCTCAGGAAACCAGTTTGGGAATTTATAGTGGAAACCAAAATATGCTCTGGACAAGAGAAATGTGGATGATAAGGAGAAAAGACCAGGTGTGCATATGGCTCTTTGGTGCACGGCTTTCAAAGTAGGTGCCTAAATTCTTAGTAAGTCCTTTTTATCATACTTGCATCCTTTATTGGATGTAGCTCAAGGTTTTTGCACTCTCATACACTAATTTATACTACTTTAAGATTTATTAAGACTAGGAGACATCAATACAATAGGTTTCAGGTGGGAAGGGATCTTTCTTGGTTCATGAAATGCCAAGATGAAAGAAAATGCTAAATAAAATTAAATGCCTCTACATGTCTGTTCACATATTCATCCTCGTGAACAGATGAGAAGTAAATTTGTTTCCTTCCTTTTCCAGGAAAATTCTTTTCCTCTTTATGAATAACATTATGGCAACACAGAAGCCAATAGAAATTCCACCACCAGTTTAACATCATTAAAGTATCACTGAAAGCTATAACCTGTCTAAATTCTCTTACTAAGCTTTCTGTTATATAAAATTTAAAGATACACACACATTCAGATCTGTATATATCAGAAAGTTAGCCTTGGAACATCATCTCCCTGATTCTATGAAGTGCTTCTGTGCCTTGTCTTTCTGGTTTTGGACAGAATTCTGTGCTTCCTTTATTCTTTTCCTCTTTAGGGTAACAAAGAAATTGTTCAAGAAAGTTGCAGGACAACCAGACATAGAGGAGGAGCTTTTCTTCCTGTGATAGGAAAAAAACCCCATTGTTCAATAAGTTCTACCAATTACAGTGAACTTTGCAAGTGAATGTCTCCATCTCTTTAAACCTATTTAGAGAAAATCTGAGTTTACTAAGCAATCAGACACTTTTTGATAGTGCTCAACAGGAAACAACAGCTGGCTAATTTAAAGTCACTGATAAAGTGATGAGATTTAGTACAAATTAAACAATGTGGAGAATTCTGTTGCATAAAGTCCTGAAGCAGTGAATCCTTCTCTCTTTTACTTCATTTCTAATCCTATTTAAAATCTGCTAGTTTCACAAATAGGACCCAGGTGTTTGGGGAAACCAACTGTAGCAACTGAAGTCTCAATTTCCCTTCTTAATGGTAAAGTCCAAGTCCCTTTCAAAACTACACACTTCCCAGAAACCTCCCTTTACCACTTACAACTTACCAGGGGTACAAGGAAGCCTATGTAGGTATTCCCAGGTGCAGGACCGTGCATTTCCTGTTGCTGAGCTTCATAAGGGTCCCTCTCATCTGCCCTGTTCTCCAGCCTGTCAAGGTCCCTCTGAAGATCAGCACAACTGTCTAGTGGATTATCTACTGCTGCTTTGTGCTTTCTGCAGATCCACTCCAGGTGTGTTCTATCCCATCATGTAAGCCACTACTGAAGATGTTAAATAGTATCGTCCCCTGTATCAGCATGATTTCCCTATCATGCATCCTTGATGATTCCTCCCAATCACCTCCTTATCCTTCATAAGTTTGGAAATGCCTTCCAGAGTCAGTCAGTCCATTACCTTTCCAAGAACTGAAGTGAGAAGGACCAGCCTGAAGTTCCTTCTATACTATTTTTCCCTTTTTGAAGATAGCATTGACGTTTTCTTTCTTCTGTAATTTTTTTTCCACCTTACACAGCCTTTTGAATATGGTCAGCAGTGGTATCTCACTGACAACACTGACCTGCCTCAGCATGTATAGATATTTCCTGTTACATAGCTTGGACTATTGTATGGCCAGTTTCCTGACACGACCTGATCTTCCTCCACCAAGACTCTTTTTTCCTTACTCCAGACTTTCCTTTTGCTCTCAGTGATGGGGGATTCCTGAATCTGTCTTATCAGTAAAGGACTGAGTAGAAAAGCCACTGAATTCCTTGTCCTTTGTCATTGGATATCCTGCTCCATTAGCAGCAGATCCACCTTTTCTCTAATCTTTTTACTACATCTCTCACCAGCTGCACCTGGGCTTTGCCTTTCCCAATGCTGCCAATACTCCTTACATTCCTCTAGGATAATCTGTCTCTCCTCCCACCTCTTTTATGGTTCCTTTTTATGTTGCACATTTTTAGGACCTCCTTCTTCATCCACACAGGATTCATGCTGCCTTTGCTTGCCTTCTTGTAAATCATGATTATTGTTCTTGAGCTTGGAGTGTGATGCTTAAAAATCAATCAACTCTCCTGGGACCCTTCTTTCATCCATGACTCTCTCCCACAGGATTCTTACAAGAAGATCCCTATAGATTTACTGTGTAGTGGGAAAACAGAAGGCTTCAGAATTGTTGCTTCCCAAGAGATAAAGACTGAAAAATAGTGCGGTTAGACTTTACGAATCCCAGTCCTGGCAGTGTTCAAGACCAGGCTGGATAAGACCTTGAGCAACCTGGTCTAGTGGGAGATGTCTATGATGGAGAGGTTGGGACTAGATGACCTTTAAGATTCCTTCCTACACTTAAAATTCTATCATTCTATGATTGGAGCTTGCCTTGCTTAGCTGTCTTGTTGGTGGTTTGTTTTCCTCCTTTAATACAAATATTGTTTCTTAAACTAATTAATTTTGAGACTGGGGAGAACTAGGTCACTGAGCATCAGAAATCTTATTTTAGCTCTCTCATGTCTCTGTGTAGAGGCTCTAATGAGTGTGTTAATATTGATTTCTTCACATTAGAGTCTAGCTCTTGTTGCCAGTCAAGTTCTGGCAGAAGAGTTGCATCATTATTATTTTTTAATTATGCATTTTAAGTATGGTGATTGCCTTTCTGAGAAGAAAGCAACAACAGCAAGAACAATAAAAAATTAGGTATCCAAATACCCTAAGGTGATAATGTTTAGCAAGAGACACATATAATTGTTTATGAACTGTGAAAATGTTCCCTGTTCCTAGACCATGATGCTGCAGCAGATATCCTCTTACAGGGTAAGTAGCTCAAATGTTAAAATGATAACCAAATGTGTTATCCATAGAGATGTCCCAAGGCCAAGGACCTGAAAAATACTGCAGTGACTGCAAGAGCAATGGCAGTTTAATAACAATGAATGCGCCATTTCTCAGCTCAAAGGAGATATTTGTTTAAAGAACAAAGTGTGTTGAATCTGCAGGGAAATTAAGCAGGATCAATGTCTCTACAGTAATTCATCTCTTCAGTTACAAAGACAGTGTTCCACATGTAAAAGTATGCAGAAATTAAAAAAAAAAAAAAGAAAAAAAGAAAAAAGAAAGTGTTCCTGGTTTTCTAGTTATTAAAGAAGGAATACTGGTACTGTCTAATCACATGATTGATGGAAAGAGTATTTTTTTTAAACTGTGAGAGTAAAATAACATCATTAACTCTGTCCCTGATTTAGTGAAGTTTTTGAGTATGTCCTTATCTGTAAAGTACATACTTATGGTTCACTGGCTTTGTAGGGACTGAGCCAAATAGTTAATTGAAGTCAATTTAATTCCACGGTTAGGGTAATTTGTGGATTCTTGACCTATAAGAATGCTGTGATATGAGAGTCAGAGAGGGCAAATTAAATATGATGTTGAGGAAGGAACCACATTTTGTCAGATAGCCAATGAATTTTTCCAGATGAATAATCCTAGGTAAACAATAGCAAAAGATTTTGATACTTGTGGAAGGCAAGAAGGTATTCTGATTGCACAACGGATAAAGAATATGTAAGAAAACCTCAAGGAAGAAGCTGTTGTTATATTTCCATAGTCCACAAACTCATCTCTCCCTAGTTATGCCTATGAAAAGTGATGCAAGAGGTCTTTGGGCCTTAGCAGCCATAAGACCAAATTTGAATCACAATGCGAGTCTTTCTGTCACTTACTCCTCTTTCCTTACTTATTTCTTCAGCTGTTTAAAACCCTAAAAAGCATTCAAACCAAGCCAAACCCAAAATAAACAGGTACACCCCAACACTGCAGCAAACAAACCGTATACAAAACAGTTTAGGGTCTATATATCTCTACAAGGCAAAACACACAAAAACTTTGCTGTCATTTTGGGACTTCGGGTACTTCTAATGAATGAACAATATCAGAAATCTCACTATACAAAATAAGCACTTTTATTTCTCCTTTCTTCTTACTATCACCAGTTAAGGTTTTTTGTGTTTCAATGATGTCAACAGACAAAACAGATATAAGAAAGACAATGGTCCTAAAGAGTCACCTAAAACAAAAACCAAATTATTATTGGGCAGGGTGTCCAACTACTCAACCCAGCTAATACTAGCTAAGCTACCACTATAAAGAACCAATGCAATATGAAAACTACACTAAGAATGCATTTGAAGGTAAGATAAGAAGAAGCATGAATACTGAGAGTTATTAGTAAAAAAATAGCTGAGTCCTTAAAGCATAGTTTATTTCTAAGAGGGTTCCTAAAAAGTCTAGATGGGGGTTCAATAAGAAGTGTATGAACAAAGTACATGTGCTGAGGAACAAGAGCAACTCACAAGTTGAGGAAGCCTTCATATATAATGGCTGCAGAAGAAGGAATGCTGTTGTATCTGTCATGTTGGCACACAAATGACAAAACCTCATGCATTTGATACTGAGCCCAAAATCCAGGGTGGAGTTTTAAAGGTCTTTCGTGCAACTGGACACAGGGCAAGACAGAGATAAATAAATCACAAGAAATACTGCTAGCAGTGAGAAGACCATAGAGCCCAAACCACCAGAATCAGTGGCAGAATTATTTTCAAATTATTTTCAAAAATATTTTCAAATGCAGAACTCTTACCTGCACCAGTTTTCAAAGTTGGATAAAGAAAGGAATCAGCCAAGTGCTTTAGTGAACTACACTCTTTTTTTCTCATTAATGTTTTCTTTAATGATCTTCATATACCTGGTGTGACTTTTTCTCCCTATGATTCAAATAAGTTATTTAAAAGGAAAAGCCTTTCTCAGACATAGAAGAAAAAAATCTTATTGCCGTAAAAAAGACACACAGAAATAAAAGGTTTCGACTCATATGCAACCTGCAAATCTGAGACGAGTACAGTACTGCCACTCCCATGCAATTACATAGACAGAAATCCTAATCAAGACAGACTGAAAGTTTGGTTTGTGTCTTTGACTGTGTCAACATCTTGTTTCTAGCTGATTTCTATAGTCTAGATATTTTATTCACAGTGCTGCCATTAGTAAGCTGTAGGTGGTGACCCTTATTCTCCCTTCAGCCAAAAACTGTGATTATGTCCTGACATTCTCAATCAGATAATCACATCTCTAAGCCCAGCTCCACTGGCATATAGTCTGAATTAACTGACTTGGACTGGCTGTTTCTTTATGTTTCTGACACACCATTTATGCACAGAAAGTTCTCCGGTGGAAAACATTATCATGTGGGAGATGAGAACAGATGGTGTAACTCTCTTTACTAAAGGAGTTTCATACTGACCGTGCCCTACAGTCACTGGAGACTTTGGTATTGATAGCAATTATGAATGGTTACACTCAGAATCTATTATCATGGTCAGGAACATCAAGTTCCAAAATATGTCCTAAAGTTATAATTTAATAACACAGGAGAGGGAGAACTATGAGGCAATAAAAAGAAAAAAAATCCACTGACTTCTCTAGAAGTTGGAAGAGATTTAAGGGTTAGAGAACCATTTTCTGAAGCACTAGATCTTCCTCCTTTCCATTTCGTTCAAGAGGAAGTTATTTCTTCCTCATTCCTTTCCTCCTGTAGCCACTGACACTGGTTCCTGGAGCCAAGGTCTGGGTACCTCACATAGGTACAATTATAACTCTTCAATATGTATGGAATTGAATCGATATTTTCTGTCCTGGAAAGTTCAAAAAAAGTCAAAATACCAACTTCTATTGCATTAGCATGATACCATCATTCAGGCTGTGACAGGCAGAACTCAGGAAAAAAGGTTTGAGCTTGCCTTTTTATTTACACCATTATTACAGACACTACTCTTCTGGGTAGTGTGGGGTTGCTATTCATATCGGATTACTTGTATTTGCTTATTGAAAATTTACACCAATAATTTGACTATGAAGTAACTCTTAGATTTTATGGAAAATTCTCTCAAGAAGGTATGAATTTCAATAGATATATTTTCTACAGAAAGCAAGAGATGAATTCACTGCTTGTGAATTCTTGTGTACTGCTTTAGAAAAAATTATAAGGACCTCACGATGCTTAGCTTTCTTCAATTTCTCTTGCTAGCATTTGTTTTCACATCAGATCCAAAGTATGAAACTTGAAGTCTTGCATAACTTTACTTTGAACAAAGCCTCTCGTCTGAAATCTGTGTTTCTATCTTGGGTTATATATATTTTTTTTAAAGCCTGCCATAGTAGGCAGTTAAATCTCAGTATCCATAGGAGGTTATTTCAACTGCACAGTAGAGACTGTGACATGTAAGAACTCTAACTGCCATTTTTAAGACAAAGATTGATGGAAAAAGGAAAGAAATGTCACGATAGGAGTCCATTCATTGACAGGAACAGCAACAATAGAAATGGCTGAGAGAGAATGCATCGGTTGCCACTGTGGGTTTTTAAAACTATAATCTTTGTCACTTTGTGTGTAATGAGTGTTTCAGATGGCTCTGCTGCTTAACAAGAGCTGACTGGAACCAACTGCCAGGCACAGCTCTGAGTACCCCGCAAAGTCGGGTGGGAAATGCTGAATAGGAAACTGATGGGAACGAGATGACTGAAAGGATACCATGCAAGTAAACATCTCTGCTCAGTCCTAGCAGCAGTTCTGCTCCACTGTTTTCTTTAGTATCTCACTGGTATACTGTTGTCGTGTAACCCGATAGGCAGCTCAGCCCCACTGTTTTGGTCACAAACCCAAAACATGACACCATACGAGCCACCGAAAAAAAATCAACATTATGCCAGCCAAAACCAGTACAATTACTTACATTGTCTGCCTTATTTATTATCCAGTCATCAATAACTCACAGCTATTCACCAATAAAATCATGTCTGTTAGATTTTCTCAGCCAGCTCTTACTCCATGCTGTTTTCATCCTCTCTCAAAGCAAAATATTCCCATTCAAACTATTCTGTGTAAAGCCCATTAAGCAAATGTCTCAACGTCTTTCAGTTGTTCTCACAACAAAGATAAATGGAAGACTTTGAGCAAGTGTGAATAAAGATAAGGCTAGGATATTTCCACGGACACCCCACTGTCATGCTCTGTCCAAGGCCTTATTTTCATTCCCAAAGTAATGAAAACCTGTCGTTTCCTGTCAAGAGCAATTACACAGGTGTTTAAGGTTGACAATTAATGAAATTCATCTTACGTAAGAACTTCTAAAATTCTTAAGACATAACAAAGCGAAACTTGTATTACACTCAGAGAACAGCCTTCCTTTCTTCTTCTTATCAGATAATCTGGTGATTCTAAAACCAATAAATATAAGGATTTTTTTCTGCAACCATTTTTTTCTGCAGTCAAGCTAACCTACCAGTTTCTTCCACATTATCTCAGTACACAGATTCCTAAAAAATTTTGATGAAATCAAGTGGAAATCTTGATTTTCTTAGCATTCATGGGTCTGATAGATGTATTTATTATATTCCTAGGGAACTTGCAGAACACTGAAACCCAGTCAGTTTCCACCAGTATCACAAGTAATATTAGCTTTCCAAATACTTTTTCTCCTTATCTGTGGCTTTTTCTGTTTACCACGAACTAATTTAGTACTTTCACTATTCTTTTAGTTGTGAAAACAAGTCCAGTGAGATTTCATTCAGTCTTTATAAGTACAGGAATGTTGATTTTTTATGTCGAATGCCATTGCTGAATGTTACAAGAGTATGTTAATTCCCCACAGCCTGTACTAGCTATTTCTTAAGCACACAAACACACAGAGAAAACATCTCTCCTACACTTCATGGGTTCCTTGGTAAATCCAAAGTACCATTCTCTCCACTTCCAAGAGCTGTCTGTACTTAACATCACTGATTTTTCCCTGCTACAAAGATGAGTTTTGCAAGGTTGAATGTGACCACTGCAACAACTGAGAGTTTTAGTCCTCAAATAACTCTATTGCTACTGAAAGCACTATCAAAATTCCCCCTCTATGCATTCCAGATCCTGATTCACTTTAGCGATCACTATTTAATAATTTTTGTTGGTTTTACATTTTTTATACAAATACCTTTTATACTGTGAACATGAATTACTTGGGCACATTAAATAAATCTCATCAAATTTCATTTCTGCTGTCACTTCTCTTGTATCTGCCCAGTGGTACAAAACACCAGAGAGAGCTTGAGCTGGAAAGATGCTTCTTTGCCTGTAGTTGATACCGACATAAGTAGTTCTTTTGTATCCCTTCATAAGTAGTTCCTTTATATTACTTCATGTAAACCTAATCTAGCAACACAGTGTGCACGGTCAAAAATTCTGCTGGATATGTCAAGGCACAGCTACCTCTCAACTAAGCCAATAATTTGTCTCAGATGTAAGAAATGATTCAATGTTACTGGAAGGTCTGCTCTGAGAAACAATCGTCACAAATATGAGACCACAGAGCTAACTAGGCCTATCTAGCACGGGAGTTAATTTCAAATGAAATAGCATCTGTTTCTTTCCATGGCCACGAAACATGTGCCAAAACAGTATCAAGCCTCTAGGAATGTCCCTGAGATTTGTCCCATGGTTGAGCCGTAGGCATATAATGTCCACAGCTAATTCGTAAAGCAGTGAGGCAGGAAAGCAGGTTTCTGCAGCTGTTTGATTCCAGAACTCTTTTTCTATGGCTCGCTATCAAATTACTCTGTTTTTATAGCCTTGGAAGTATATCCATTTGATCCTTATCTCTGTGGGAAGTGATAGCTATACCTGCACCACAGCTAACATATCACTGCTGACTGGAGTAGCCTGTGTGTGTAATGAGTATCTCCAGCTCATCTTTAAAGGCCGAGTGCCAACGTGCATCAGGGATTTGCTGCAAATAAGGGAAATGGAAAGTGTAAATGATGGATCCACCATCATACATATCACCAAGCTTTTTCTGCCAATAGAGGAAACTAGAGGCACAGCTGCTCCAGCCTTCGATTTTTGTGGTATTTGTGGAGTGTCCCTACTTCTTTATTTCAGAAGGAAATCCCCAGTGACCATCAAGCTGCTGAGACTTCACTGGAGACAGGATTTGGAGTTTAATGAGGAGAGATTCAGCAAAGCATGAGCAACTAATGATGTAGATTGGAAGCTCCGTATTGTTTAGTGCACTGCCAGGTGTCAACTGTGATTCCAGTTGTAAATTTATATTATCTCAGAGTAAATCATCTGGTATATGAAAAACCTAAAACATCTGACTTCATTAGAAGAGGGTTGATCTCATGGGAATGCATTTTATACACAATGCAGGATTATTTTTTTTACTTGGCGTGCTGGAACAGAAACAAATCCTGCCAGCTTGGAGTGAAAATAACCAAAGAGAACAGATGTACAGCAGCATATACGAGAGATCAACAGAGAGAGCAGGGCAAAATACTGGGAAAAATACACTGACTGGGAAGTTACCACATCTGGACCTTTAAACATTATAAAAACACAGCCATTTCTGCCCTCCTTGCCTCCTCAAAAACAACCAACCAACTGACCAACCGAAAAAAAAAAAAGAAAAAAAGAAAAGAAAGAGGAAAGAAACATAATTTTAAAAAGCTTTGCATTTTGGGTTACCTATTTAGAGTCTCTGGGTATAACAAAGTGAGGATCAGAGTTCTATCTGGTTTGGCTCTTCTGTAACTCAAAGGTTACTAGCTGGGACTCAACATCTCTGCTTTGTCGATCATTCACGGATATATTCTCTTCTGCATTCTTGATCCCTCTGGACCTCCACAACCTGCTCTGCAGACATTTCACTGAACTGGATAAAAGCACAGGATGAATTTCATTTTTCTGACAAACTGCGTAGTTTTGTTTTGTTTTTTTCTGACTGAAAGGAACAAGGGGTAGTACAAAATCTTTAAACTACTCTTTCATCGCATGTATCTGTTTTCATGTGCACTCGTAAAATCCATTATGAGTTTGGCCAGCACCCTCTTCACTTCCATTTAAACCTAGTAACTGCTCAACAAAGCATCTTTCTTGACTTTTTTAGTGTGTAAAGGTCTCTAGCAGAAACACTGGCTCTACAGGTGGTCTTTGTCCCATATCTCCACTGCACTGCAGGTGCAGTCAATTACTGAGCACGGAGTTGGCCCCAATGCTTGCCCAGAAAAACTCAGAATTTCTTCCTTTGTGCAGAAAATAGCTTATTTTTCCTCAGTTATTCCATAAAGAAGAATAATCAACACATTTCCAACCTTTCAAATGTACTTAGAGATATGTGGATGAGAGCAGAGGTTATTCTCACCCTTAAAAAAATTAATTGAGACTGACTTGGAAAATGGCTACAGCAACCACAGTTAGGAACTCCCCAGTTTTCTCTTTTTCTTTAATTTCTTTGGCTGTTGTGACAGGTAGCAGAGGTGTGTTATAGAGTTTGTGTGTTACTGTGATAAACTAATTCAGTCATGTGTAAGGTTTTAGTCTGAGGCACATCAACTGAGACGGCGATGTATAATTGCTTTGCAAATCCCATTACAAGGGGGAAAGATAAAGCAGGTTCTCTGACTAATAGACTTGCAAAAATCACGAAGTCTGATTGAGGTTCATTACAAAATAATGCTGCTCAGAGAGTGGGAAAATAACAACGCAACTCCATTGCCCTGTGGTACTCTGAGCATGCGGAGCAGAGTAAGAAGGATCTGCTGTCCAGTGGGAGGTGAGAAGGATTCAGCTGCTCACAGGGAACATTCTCAACCTCCCCTTGGACTTACTGCTGATAATTCCCATAGAGCATTGCAGCAGCTGCCACACAGATTCACGCTGGATCATCACCACTTCATAGGATTCCACGGAAAATACTTGAAATTGCATTCTTGGAGCTACAGTGAGCATTGCTGTTGGGTTCTTTTACTTTTCAAATGTAGGTCAGCCTCTGGCTACTCTTGCTTTGCTTCTGCTTAAGCTACATTTTCTCTCCTTTTTATCTGTTTTGATTTTATGTTAAAACATCTGACAGGAAAGATGCTTTTCTATTTTTTGCTATGTCTAGCAGTAAAGATATTAGAAGTTTATTACTTTCTTAATGTGGCAAGAGCTGAATCGTCTGATTTGAGTGTGTTATTTTTCTTGGTAATGTCTTGTTAGAGTTTGTGTTAATGTCAAACTTTATCGGGCCCAGTAGTTTTATGCTGTAAAGTGTGATTATCATTGAATTTTCATACTGAAAATTTTAAGTACATCATTTCATATTCAGTTTTAAGCACTTACTTTCAGTGGAAAACATAATTTTAATCATTACAGCCTAATCCAGAAAGGCACATTTACAATAGCTAGAAGTCCTGTAGGAGCAACTGAAGGAAAGGCGTATTTCATAAACCAAAATTTTAATCTCGAGCCTCTGCAACAAATTACCCCTGGCCTTACTATATGGCCCTTCTCATGCTGAGCTGTTAAATGCTCTTAACTGTGAGCAAAGCTGTTGGTTACAAACTATTTATAAGTCCGTCCTTCAGGGTCTGAACTTCAAAGCTCAGTGTATCCCACTCACTACCTTTAAGTCTTCAAATAAACGGTCATCTCCATAAAATAGGTTTTCTACAAACGACAGAGGTAAAAATTAAATTTTGATATGTGCTTCATAAACAACTTATGTTAGACAGATAGCAAACCACCTCAACACAGCTGCTGGTTTGGTGCAGAAAAGCAGAAAGATGGGAAAATAAAAATGTGCTTAGTTCATGTGTGTGAGATGCAGTAACTGCAAATAAAAGAAAAAGAGGAATGACTAGGTTTGGGACATTTATGTCTTCTTACAGTTAAACCAACCATTAATCAGTAAAATTTTTCCAGGTTTTCTATTTGGATTGAAAAATCCAAATTAGAAGTAGGGTCACCTTGGATAGAATGAGTCTTTGGAGAGTCATAATGGAACACAGTGGAAGTTGTAAATTAATGCAAAGATGAATATCTATCAATGAACATTTCGTGTGGTTTCAGCTCAAAAACTAAGTGAAATCCCCATGGTGTCAACCAAGTCTTCCTTTGGGGCTTTAAAATTAATTTAAGTTATGCTTGCAGGGTGAGAGCTTACGAAGTTCAGAACTGACTGTGCAGGCTGCCACCATCACTTTGAACAAGCTGTCAGGCAAAATCTGTTAGAGCTAAACAACTTTCTTCAGTCCAGTCTAGTACAGATAATATTTTAAATTGTTAGGGCAGAACGGATATAGAATCATAGAGTCATAGAATGGTTTGTGTTGGATCTTAAAGATCACCCAGTTCCAATCCCTCTTCTGGGCAAGGACACCTTCCACTAGAACAGGTTGTTCAGATGGGACATAAGAGTTGGTATCTTATCTGCACATTATGATTTAAAAACTGTATTAGAGGAAAACCAACCAAATTTAATTACATTATGTACAAATATATACATACACATACATATGTATATATGCATGTGTTATTGATTAGAGAAAGCAATGGAACAGAATTCAGTATCTCAGCTGAGTCAGACAGTTAAATCTTTTTGTAGTAAACAGTTTAATTAAAAATCAAAGAGAACTCAGACTCAATTTTTTTTCACTCTCCACCCCACTCCCAGAACCAGAGAGACTGAATAAATGAATGAATGGATGGATGGATGGATGGATGGATGGATGGATGGATGGATGGATGGATGGATGGATGAATGAATGAATGAATGAATGAATGAATGAATGAATGAATGAATGAAGTGCATGCATGTGCAGTGCATATGTCTCTATGTTTACAGTTTTTTTTTGATTGCAAATTTAGTTATGTCAGACAGAGCTTTTGGCATTCCATTGTTGAGGAACTAAACAGATTCTGCTTGTGGGGCTTCTTTCACTCCAAAGGAAGCAGTCCCATTCCATAGAAGTGCCTTCAGTTAAAGAAAAAAGCTTCTATCAAAAATAATTTCTGCGGAATAAATTTCAAGTGTTTCTATTTATTAAAGTTAACACAATAATAAAACTCCCACACCAGCAGTGCTCATTAGCAGTTATTGCTTAACTATTATTTTTGTCACTCCAGCTGTCTAGGTGCCTTACAGGAAGTGAGTCACCCTTGCCATGAGGAACTTCTATTTCTAAAAGGCAAATCTCAGGAAAGGCAAGGAGGTGGAAATAAGAGGAAATACAGCAACGAAAATAATGCTGCCACCTTGGAAAGTACAAATTATTTATTTTTTCTGTTGGTTCAAAGGCATATTCATTAACTCCAGGATCAGTCAGGTAATGCTGGCTCTGTGTGGGAGAGATAATCTTTAAACAGGTTTTGGAAGAAGTGTATTTAAAAAAGGACTTGTTGGATTTGGAGAAGAAGAGAAATTGCATGTCAGACTGAATCAAGAAAGTGATTATCAGCGTAATTGTGCCCTTCCCTAGGGATAACAAACATGGTCAGGCGATGACTGGTCTGATAGCCTGGGAAGGAAAATAGACAAGAGCCATTGGCTCATTTTCACTGTAAATGAAGCTTGACGGAAGATCTAAGACCTCTCAATACATCAGTGTGAATCACTAGGCCATAACCAGGCTGTTATTAGCTGGTAGTAAAGCTTTCCACTAAGTATTCTGATGCTGCTTTTATCTGACAGGTTGAATAGGATCGTAGCAGGATTGGAAACAAATCCATTACTTCATAGGTGGAAACAAACCTTTCACCAAGACTTAATCAGAGTTAGGTAAATCCCAAAGTTCTAGTTTATTTCAGCGAGGAATTAGAATTCTTAATTGTTAATATTAAGGTTTTAGTGGGAACAAAGTCTTTTTTCTGAGTTAGAGATATAGCTGAGAAAAATGTTCTGGTCTTTGCTTGGCAGAACTTCAGGCAAAGTACAGTGAGATGCTGAAGTGCAGTGCAGGTACAGTGAAGAGCGTTTATGTTGGTGGACATCTGACTTTATCCAAAACTGGCTCTTATATTTCTAGGATGAATATCCCTCACCAACCTGCAAACTCTTAAGAGTAGAACATGATTAATCCTGTGTTCCCCGAACCTCTCCCTACAGTGTGTCACAAAGATATACTTACAACATTTCTATAGGCAAAGTGCTTAGCTCAGTTCCAAATATTGTGTCACTACTGTTCCAAGGCTTAAATCCTGCTTTCAGAGAGCATATCTTGGTCAATAAATAAGGAAGAAATGAGTAGTATAAAAGATTAATTATATGGAAATGCTTCATCTATGTTCTTTATTTTAACAAGCAGTTAATCAGCATTGTAGCATTTCCTGGAAACATGCTCAAGTTTAATTTATTAATTTCTTAATAGCCTCCAACAAACACTGAAAGTAATTAACACCCTCGCTACTTCAGACTGTTGATTTTTAGAGCTGAGTGAGTTTGATTGTCTTGAGAACGAACAAATCCGGCTCCAGGAATGGAAGCGTTCAGCTAGAACTCCAAGAATTTCTGGGTGGCTGGTTTATTTTCTGAATTGGAGGGAGAACAATTGTAAACATGAAACAAGACTGGGAAGAATGGAGGTTTGACTAAAAAGTAGATGAGTGAAATATAGGGATAGAAAAGACTTTCTGCTGTAAGAGTAGATGAGAAGAGAGGTCTCCTCAACAGAGTTTGTAGGTCATACTATTTTGACAAACAGTTAATGTGTATTTCCAAAACACACCTGAATAACATGAGAGGTTAATTCCTATTTTTAAATACTAAATAGATGGGGAGGAGTTTATTCCAAAAGATTTTGAGGTCCTTTGTTCCATAAAATCACTGCATGTTTAGAGGTTTGCATGTGTTTCATTGTGATTTTTATAGCTTTTAGTAAAATAGAAGTCATATCACAAGTTTGAATTTTTTTCTCCTGTCGACTGCAGAATCAAGTCTTTATTATGTTTAGACATACCAATTTATTCTTTAAGTCTACTTAAAAATACTGGAAGAAATTATATCAAAGAGAAAATTCAAGTGAAATGAAAAATACAGCATCAGTCTCAATAAAACGAACAAAAAAATCCCCTCAATCACACACACAAAAAAAAGGGACCATTATTAAGCAAATCACTCCACCTTAAAAACAATCTTCAAGCCCACTGAAGTCTAACAAATTGTAAATTTAGAAATATTTGCTGAATCAGGGCCAGATATATGGGAAGATACAATAACACAGACTATTAATTCTCTAACTGAAATCCAAGTGGTGTTTGTGGCTCATGGAGCCATGGTAAGTGGTTCCCAGGTGGTTCATGGAACCTTTGAATTAAAGAAAATTGTAGTGTTTTGGGGGCTGACAGTGTTCTCAGCCTTATGAGCTGGTGGTGACCATATTCAGGAGGTGGATGACTATGCGTTCTTGGGCTAGAGAAGAAAATTTAAAAAACCCACAGAATGGAAGAAAAGAAGTGTATTGGCAAGAGATAGCATTAGGGATTTTAACTGGGATACTCCATGTCTGCAGGTCAGCTGTACATGAAGCCCACTTTCTGCAAAGATCTCTCTTACCTCAAGAAATCCTAGCTTTCATTTTCTTTATTTCATTTTATTTCTGTGTTGTTTTTTTTGTTTTTTTCAGGAGATTTGTAAATCTGTAGTCTCAGTTACGAAAAATATTTCATAAATTATAAGTGACACTTTGCTAATCTGGGTTTTCCTTCTGTCCCTCCCTCTCATTGGACACACAAAGTCCTCCGTGAATCATCAACTGAAAGTCGAAGTTCCTTGGCTGGAGCAAAAAGAGAAAACATCCTTTTTGTTTCCGCATCAACTTCATCTCAGTGAAAGGTTCCTGTCTTGACAGCACTGCAAACTAATGGTCTCTCCTCATTCTTGCAATAGACCAAGCACAAAATGTGCCATTAAGAGCCTTCAGTTGCTGCCTCAACTTTGTACTTGAAGAGCCAATTTTGACTGGAAATTACAGAGGAGTCTACAAGTATGATATTCATCTTCCTTGTCCTTAGCCATCGAATATTTCGCTACCCATATGAAACTAAACCACCAGACTTTACAGTCTCTACTGCTCTCTGCAGTCAGTGGAGAGAGAATTCTCTAGCAGAGGTATCCAGTACAGGTAATCTGTTATTTGCCAGTTTACATCTTTCCTCAGGGAGCTACAGAGGCAGCCCAAACCTGAGCTCTATTGAGTTGTAGCCTAAGATCACCTTTCTGACTGATAAGTGCATGGAATTAGTCTATATTTCAGACTGCATCTATAACGCCGTGTCTACTTTTGTCTTCCCTCAAACAGGAAAGACATTTACAAACTGGAATAAGTTCAGTGGGGAGTACTGAGACGGTCAGGGTTAGAAGATTGCCCAGTGAGATGAGACTAAGGGACTGGAGCTTGTTTATCCTGAAGAAGGGACAGATGCAGAGGACCTGACAGCCAGGAAGTTATGAGGAGATCATCAGGATAATGGAGCCAGGCTTCTCACAGCTTTGCAGTGGAGTTAAATTAAAGGTAAGAATACATATATATTTGTATCAGGGCCTCTCTCCTGACCATAAAATTAGTTTGTTCAGCTTTTAATTTTAAGCAACATTTAATAATTCCCAGATACTCATTCTCTGTGACTTTCTGTTCTACCTTAGCAATCTAAGTCAGTTCCATTTGGGAACGAAAATTGCTCTAGGAACCTGATGCTTCATAAAAGAGAAAAATGATGGTTTCTGTGACAGCAAGGTTGTGACAGGAATGGCCACATTGTGTCTCTGAGTAAAATTGTGAATGAAAAAATGCTATTAATAGCAAACTAAATTTCTTTGAAGGGTGTAGGACAATGATGTCACCTAGGATGAGTTTCACTTAGGACATCTGAGTTAAAATGGCAAAGGAATTTCCTCAAAGCTCTGTTAATTTGGACAAATTTTTGTACCGAGATCCTGGCTCAGACCATGACCCAGGGTGTGTCATATCCTTAACTATCTAAAAAGCCGTAGGTTCCAAAGTTTGAAATTTAGGCACATATGGAGTAGATGGAAGGTCTAATTTTCCAATTTAAATACATCCTGAAATGAGATTAAGAAAATCTCATCTCAACTGTGGCAGTCACAGGGAGAACACAGATGTTCAGCATTTACAGAATAATATTTCTGTTTTAAGGCATCGGTTATTCTTTGCTAAGTACCCCAAATCAACACATTTCCATTGCTTCCAGCATATCCATACCAGTTATCAAATTAGGATCTGCAACCATTCATTTCAAGTGCTGGCTTGGCATCAGTGTTTAGTAGGCAGCCTAATAGAAAGGCTATTTGCTAACAGATGCAATTGGTTCTCTGATGTACATCATCCAGTTTTATTCAGCATTTACCTGCCTCAGTTATCTTTATGCAGCTAATTCACAGATGCAGCAAACCATGTATTATTTCGTTTAACTGAAGGATCCATTTACCCCAGTCCCACTGCCAAATATGCACAGCATAGCAAATGCTGCCTTATTATTGTTAAGGGTGGATTTGTTTGTTTCCTTTTTTAACTGCTACGATTGTAATAATTTAGGTTTTCCTTTGAAGAATCTAGTCTTCTACAAAAATTAAAGATAAAATGATTTTAAATGTAAAACAAAGAGTACGGATTACTGGTTATTTCTGAACAGCACTTTGAGTAGTTGTTTGCACCTTGGTTATGTGGTGGCTTAATCTTGGTTCAACATCAGGTATCCAACAAGCTGCTCTATCATTCCCCTTCCACAAACAGAACAGGAGGAGAAAACACAATAAAAAGCTCATGGGTTGAGACAAGAACAGGGAGATTATTGACCAGTTACCATCATGGAAAAAACAGACTTGAATTGGAGAAGAATAGTTCAATTTACTGTAAATCAAAATCAGAGTAGGATAATGAGAAATAAGAACAAATTTAAGAACACCTTTCCTCAGTCTCTCCCTTCTTCAGAATCTCACCTTTATTCACAGCACTCCTACCTCCTTCCCTTGAATGGCACAGTGGAACTAGGAATGGGCTTGTGGTCAGTCATGATGCTTCAGCTCTGCCTCTCCTTCTCCTTCACACTCTTGCCCGGCTTTAGCATCGAGTCTTTCCCATGGGATAGAGTCCCTCACAAACTGCTCCAACGTGAGTCCTTCCACGGGCAGCAGTTCTTCATGACCTGTTCTAGTGTGGATCCCTTCCACAGGGTACAGTCCTACAGGGACACTCTGCTCTACTGTGGGTGCCCTACGGGGTCACAAACCCAGCCAGACAATCTGGTCCTGTGTGGGATCCTCCCATGGGCCACAGGTCCAGCCGGGAGACTGCTCCAGAGTGGGCTTCCCACAGGGTCACAGCCTCCTTCAGGCATCCCCGTGCCCTGGTGTGGGGCCCTGCAGGGGCTGCAGGGGATCTCTGCTCACTCATGGACCCCCATGGGCTGCAGGGGCACAGCCGACTCACCATGGGCAGCACCGGGGGCTGCAGGGGAACCTCTGGCACCTGGAGCATCTCCACATAGCCCCACGTTCTCTTTGTAAATGGTGGTCATACTCATGAAATTAAGATCGCAACAAACATCAGCTTCTCAGATCAAACAACCATCCTTGTAGAATCTTTCTCCTTGGAAGCCTTCCAGATTTGTCTAAGCAAGCCTTTGCAAACCCAGTAAGAACAGCAGACCCACACAAAGTAGAAAGTTGGACTAAAGGACCTCCAGAGATCCTGCCAAACCATCTTTGTTTTTTCTTCACTTTCATGATATTTTCTCCAGTGTTTCATCCTTCCCTTCACTCTTTTACTGTAGATCCAGGAAAGCTTGAGACAAACATGTTTTTTATTTATTAGCCTTTGAATTGTGACTTTTTTCCTCAGTGTTTTAGATGAGATAAAATAAGGCATTTATCCTTCAGGAAAAAAAAAGCAAACAAACCAAAAAAAAACAACAAAAAAAAACAACCCAAAACAAAACCAAAAACAAACCCAAAACAAATGTTTTCCAGGGCAAATCTAGTACTAGATGATCTGATCTTCATTAATTTAAAAATGGTGGTAGAAGGTATAGGATTCTCCAGTTCTTCCTTCACCTTTTTTCATGGTTCTCAAAATATGTCTCCCAGATAATTTCTCTATACTGCTAGAACATTTCCCAACAGGAGGGTTGTGAGAGTGACACTTTGCTTGATAACCTCAGGCTGTGTGAGAGAGCTGCACGAGCAGACACAGGAAGTTTTCATGTGCCTGTTCTGATCCATTTTTTCACTTCCATTTCATCAGTAAGTAATTAACTGTCATGAAGACCAGCCCTTAGAGGGCATCCTGTCTCAAAAAGTTATAACCTCACTAGGCAAAGCCACACAAGAACTTGTGGTCACCAGCTTCCCTTTTCTTATAATGAACTGCTGTTATTTGTGGCTTAAGGTATCATTTCTCACTGTGGTCTGGAGGAGGAAGGAAATAATTAGCTGCTGGCAAGCATGTGGAAAGGAAATTCGTTGTCATCATTGACAAATGCAGGGAGACATCCACAACCACAAATTGTTTTACGTCCCACACATTTTCTGCAAGTCTCTAAGGTCATCCTGGGTGATGACCTGAGTGCTGGGGTGCCACTGAGATTGCCCAGCCAGTACTGGCATTGCACAAGCAGCTGTACAAACACACATGCCCTGAAGCGCATTCACATCTATGAACCCTCAGGTGTTTTTTTTCACACACAAGAAGGTCTGGATTTGCCATGGGCGGGAAATAACAAGGACCATGTGGTGATTGAGCAGCACTGAATGTAGTGTATTTTGCATCCTCAAGTTTCATGGTTGTGTCAACTGTTGCTTACAAGGCTCCAGGTTTCTGTGTCCCAGATGTCTTTTTTACGATTGACAAATAAGAAATTTCAGTGAGTTATATTTGCAATGCTCACATCCCTCATAAATAATGCTGTCTTGTTAATGGGGGGCAAGAAAAACAAAAGCCATGGAGTCAGTCATTTCATGGATAATCAGCATGATGAAAGGTGAATGCACAATCCTACTTACCCTCACACCCAAGGGCTTTGCCAAGTCATGAGATACGATAACATTGCAGAATTCCCACTGAAGTCTTTTTGCAATACTTCTAGCCAACATCTGCCTCACTTCTTTTCCTTTTCTGGTCTCTGTCAGGGTGCCTATGAAGCTCCTGACAGCAGGTAGGCAGCTGGTGGGTCATGACTGCTGCTTGTGACACGGTGAATGATTGTCCTCTTGATACCCTGTGTTCCCACCATCTGTCTGTCATATTTGCCTGCTGTGTTTTGTTTTATCTTTGCATTGCAAACTCCTTAGGGTTGGCTTTCTTCTGACATGTATTTCTGAAGTACAGGAAAATATAGGCTTTTAGATTAAAAGTCCTGGACATATAGAGAACATAAGTAATAATCAACTGTGGGTTTTTGAAATGGTTAGAAAACCATGTCCAGGTTAGCCACATACTCAGAGACATACAAGTCTGTTCCTAAACCTGATAGAATTTTTGGCTTATAGGAAAATTAATAACTTTTGTAATTTTCGAAGGGAAAAGCTCCTACAGCAGGAAATAAAACATTAAGTGAAGTGGGCACAGAAGCTGAACTAGAGCATTACTTATACCTGGTACCCAAGATTTTGCTTTTCTTTCGCAACAATATGAAAGTGCCAGACACAAATCTATTTCCCCTGTTGCTCTTTAATAACTATTGCTATATATCCTTTTCTCCGGACAGAAAGAGTAATACTCCTGTCCATCACACAAGATGTAACTGCATGCAGAGAAAATAAAAGTATTGGTATTACAGATGTATCTTTGGTTCCTTCACTGTCAATGCCACTCTCAACATACCCCTCAGCAGCAAGTGCTAATATTAAATAATCAATTAAATGTAAGACAGAAATTAAATATCTTTGATTTTGAAGCACTACGATGCGTATTTGGTATGCCATAATTTGTCATTGCACTGGAGTATTCAAAGGAAAGTTTTTTAAAGTGGGACTGCTCCGTAAAGTAGCAGTTTCTCTTGTAGAAAATAAAATTGTTATAAAATCCTAAACACTGGAATCCAAGCAAATGTCTTCTGGATCAGTGCGCTTATTACACTAAGAAGCTGCAGTGAAGAGCAAATCAGACATGAACATGCACTATAAGAGTACAAAACATTTGGCACCACTGTGCTGGAGTACAGGCATGAAAATATGAGCAGTAATTTGATGGCTTCTAACCAAGAATATCTCTGGACTCTTATCTCTATTTACAAGTACCAAAAGGACCAAAAATCACATAAAAATGAAATGGTTTTCTATTTGTGAAAAAAAGTAATTCACAACAGAAGCTAAAACCAATATCTCTGATGCCCCATTTAGTTGTTTACTCTAGAACTGCTCTCTGAAAATAAGTTTTTCAATATTTGTCATCCGTCCCACTGTTGACACCAATAAGTGGTAAATTGTCTCCTTTGATCACAGCACATCCTGCAAATACCCAGGTCTTGGTGGAGGTGTCATGTAGGGAGCATGGGGTAACTTCAGAGGTCCAGTAAGGAACAAAAATATTCTTAGTTTAAAGAGATCTAATAGTAAGGAAAATATTTTTAGATAAAAAATGCCTTGTTATTACCTATACGTATATACAAGCTGTGTAACAGAAGAATGAACTACATTTTGCTTGTTTGTTTGTTTTATTAATGGACAACTTGTGGGCAACATATGCAAAAATCCGTCAGCTCAGTGAAATGATCTAAGGATTTACAACACCCATTAACCTCTAGGAAAACTACAGAGAGAGAAATATGAAATTTACATTTTACTGACAATGCAGTAGAGAGACAGCCATGACTCATGGTGTTCTGGTTACAGCACCAAAATACAACTTAAAATCTCAGCTTTCACATTTTTAATCTCTTCCTTCTCTTTGGTGTTTTGGGGTACGGTTTTGGTTTTTTTGTGTTTTTGTTGGGTTGCTTTTTTGTTGTTGTTGTTTGTTTGTTTTTGTTTGGTTTTGGTTGTTGTTTTTGTTTGTTTGTTGTTGTGGGTTTTTTTGTGTTGTTTTTTGTTGTTGTTGTTGTTGTTGTTGTTTTTTTGTTTTTGTTTTTTTTTTGGTTGGTTGATCTCTCTAGGAAGTCACCTGGCTTGGACATTCTCCTCAGTGTCACAAGGTGAGGCTGGCACAGAGTAGAACTGTGATCAGTCAGAGTAAAGAGAATCTTCTCTCCAGGTAATACCTCATGAGAGTGGTGTGTATCAGTGATGGAGACTGTCACATTTTGTGGTAAATCCTGGATGGCATAGTAGCACTACTGTAAAGAAAAATCTGACATTTATGGTGAGGTGATATTTCAGCTTGAAGGCTGCAGAACTTTCTTTTCTCAGTTCCGATTTCTGAGTTTGCCCCTGTGCAGGATTTCTCACCATCTCTCTCTGCTGGTAAATACTGAGATCATTGCAAGCACATTTCCTATGCTACTATAAATAACACCATTTAAATATTCATCTGCAAATATGTTGCAATAAATTTTATAAAGCGTACTTATGATTCACTACAAATTATTGGATCCTAGAGCCCTATGAAAAGTATCTGATTTTGAAAAATCCATGTGTTTATTTTTTCCTAATGTAAGAAAAATAACCAAGTTTGAATGATTTTTTGGGATACATCTCTGCCAGATGAGGTTTGGGCTAACGTTGTGGAAATCAATAGGAGCTCTCTTGTCAATTGCATTATGTACTGTGTCAGACCTGCAGAATATTATGCATCTATTTGCATTGATTACAGGCACTTTTTATTCCCACTCCTGGAACTGGCTGCAGTATTATCACTGCTTTTTAGAAAGGGCAATGTAGCATGTCAGTTTGAAAGATTGCTGCCTCTGGTCATATTAAGTTAGGAATAAAAAGATGTAATTTCCACATTACCCAGGTCCAGCCTTATACTGAAACACCACTACAAAGCACATTCCCTCTTCTGTAATGCCATTATTCCCATCACACAAGTGTCATGCTCCATATCATTGACTTCCTCGTGTCTCTAAGAATTTCCTTTGTGCAGGCTCTGGTTTCTCACGCAAGAAATTGCACAGAATGTCCTGAACCTACAACTTTTTTAGCTACTCTGGTACAGATTCGTATTTTGATAACAGTAATTGCATTTTAGAGCTGTGGAGCGTCAGTCCCTTCTCCCAGGTAACAAGTGAGAGGATGAGAGGAAACAGCCACAAGTTGCACCAGGAGTTTAGATTCGATCTTAGGAAAAAAATTCTTCACTGAAGGAATGGTGGCATTGCAACAGAAGACACAGGGAAGTGGTGGATTCATCTTCCCTGGAAGTGTTAAAAAAACATGTATGTGGCACCTGGGGACGGGGTTTAGTGGTGGTTTGTTGGACTCAGTGGTCTCAGAGGTTCTATGATTCTGTAATGTTTTAATCTTTGAGCTCTAAAATGAACAGCTCACTAGGGGGTGTCAAAATACCATGAGAATTAAGAGCTAGGAGGTTACTGTTGCCTGGAGATCGTGGGAAGGTGGGAATAACTGGAATAGGACAATGCAGATCAGTAAAGAGAAATATGGGCTGGGACATGGGATCCACTTATTTCATTGGCTATGGGATGAGATGTCCTAACGCAAACTGAGCTGCATGGCACACATCATATAAGGACTGCTCGCACACAGTTACGGGAGCTTTCCAAGAAAGCAAAACAAATTTTTGTTATTCAAGGCTGAAAGCTAAATCACTCTTAGTTTTGTCTAAAATTCTTTCTTGTATTTTAATCCATGAGTGGTGACTTTTTAAAGCAACACGCCACAGAGATGAGGTTGCTTTTCACAGCCCAGAGGAATTGGGAAACCTTGTGTGTGATCAAACCACAATAAAGAATAAAAAACAAATAAACATAAAATGATAACAATAATAATAGCAGATACATACAAATATTTTTTTAAATCCTCATAATTAAATGATTAGAGGTTGATTTTACTGATAAGTGGTCATTAACACCAAATTCACTGACATGATCTGTTGACATGCCTACAGACCTTGGGCTTCCCAAAAGGAATTCCATTGGAAAAGAGTAAGAGAGGACTAAAGTTGTAAAATCTCACTGGATTAGCACAAGAGTCAAAAACAATCATAAGACTTAGAGAAGAAGGAAAGAAGAACTTACCCTCTTTTTAAAATTTATCGAAGGTCTTGTAACCAGCATCTCTTTCTGTGTTCCCAACCTCCCCTTTATTAACTTTTACTGACATATTTTGAAATATGACAGTTATTCAGTGCAACTATAAATAAGCCTCCTCCCTCCACTCCCCCCAATACAGTCTATTAGATTCAAAGCCTTCATTTCTGTTTTGCATAATTGACATCATTATCTGTCAGGTTACTGGGCTTAGGTTTGCAGTCATTATGAGATCATTAGAAAAAGGGTTGTAATAAGTTCAGAAGGCCAATCGGCTCTGTTCTAATCACTGGAGAAGAGAGTGCTGATAGGGGCCTCAGGGAGAAAGTATTGAAGCAGCTAGAGGATTTTTAATGACCAAATCAAGTTAGGAAAATCACCACCTGTGCCTCAGTGAACAGGATAATTTCAGCTTGGGTGAGGGTGAGTGTAAAATGGATTTGTAATCACTTTTATTTTTCTCACCATTCTTATTTTATTTATTTTTTCTTCCTTCTTTTTATATTTCCTTAGGAGTGGGGTTGGTGGCTGGAAATCTACAGAGCAGAGCAGCAGAAAATAAGGGAAAAAATCCAGAAAATAAGGTTATTGAAGGAGAATGAAAACAGTGTCCTGTAGCAGCTGAAGGCAGTTCCAGGTCAGAACAGAGACTTAGCCAATTCAAGGAAACAGTAAGCACTTCAAACTCAAGGGGAAGCAGTTCTGTAACCTAGAAATGAAAGTGCAGTCTTTTTATCAGTAGTCAGGTGGGAAGAGAAAAGCCACACCCACAGATGACTCAGTCCATTGTAATTTAAGTGTCTGAGGCAATTGGACAGGTAACTTGTCTGGGAGTGTCTGCTTTTCTCCATTCTCTCCAGAGGGAATATAAATGAGTAGCTGAGTTAATAAAGCTAATTATTAGACAGCCAAATGATCACTCCAAGAGTTAAATGACTCTCAGTCATGACTAACTCTAACAGACACAGGCACACTGATTCACTGGGTTTTGTATTTGAATGTGCAGTTACTCAGTCCTTCCCCAAGAAACTGCCACTCCTGTCCTTTGTCTCACCCATCCAGACACCTCCAAAAATCATATTGCTCTCTTCCATATTTCCATTTTGTATACTTCAGAGTTATCTAGATTATAATTTTCAGAAGACTAGAGCTTGCTTTACTTATGCTCGAGAGAAGATGCTGTGGGAAACACTAAACACAAGTTAAGATATAACATCTTTCATCAGCACTCGGTAGCTTGGGTTAAATACCATCTTATCTGTATTCACAAGGCTTCCAGTTAATGTGGAGCACAAGCAGACAAAATTTCCATCTGCTTTGGATGCAAGTAGAATGAGCTCATGTCTGCTCAGAGGGCAAGAGCCTGTGTAGGTGTATCCTACGTCTGGCTTATCTCTTAGATAAAAAAATAATCAGAGCAAGAGCAATCTCCTTTTTGCATGTTTGTACAGCTCTCAGCACAGGAAATTATGGGTCCTGCTGAGGTCTGAAAAGACCACTCCATTATGAAAACTGAAATTTAGAATGAATGCACCGTCATTCATATCTTCATTACATAAATAAATGGCGTACATTAAAGCCAAGGTGAAAAATATTCAGCAGATATACTTCTAATGGAAAGATACTTTAATTGAAAAATAATCTGTTCACAATATTTTCACATACACTATTTTATTAGATCATATTACCAAGAACCCATTTACTCTGCATCCTTTGGAAGATATTATAGAGAAGGGAAAATTTAGGCTAGATGAATGGATAGTACGTGGGATGAATGAATCTTCCTGTGTTAATGTATCTCGTGTTAACAGAGGTAGGTAATTAAAATAATCTTTTTAAAACCAGATATAAGAAAGGAGACTGACTCAAGAAAAAGATTGTGTCAGGTCTTTTTTTTTTTTCCTTCTTTGTGTCAGACTGTTCTTTCTCTGTCAAGCTTCCTTGAAAGCATTTTTTTTTACCTCTTTTTCCATACAGAAACCTTTGACTTTATTATGAAGCACTATCGTCCACTTAAAGGGCTATTTAAATGAAAGAAACATACAGTAGTTCCCTTCCTCTGTTTATACTATCAGATTTGTGGTTTATTTTGATCAAAAATAAGGGTTTATGCCACCAAAGAGCACTTTATGCTGTGTGAAATTGCTATATAAGATTACTCAGTAAATGAATCAGTAATGGTCCTACCAGTTCTCAGGGATATCAGATTTTACTTCTTGACAAAATAAAAATATGAAAGAGCTCTCCCCTTTTTTTTTTTCTAAAGCTGGAGGAATCAGACCATCTCTGACCCTTGTTCATTGCCTTTGCAATTACTCCTAGATGTGCTGAATTATTGGGAAAAACTTCAGTTGTCACAGTCATCAAAAGGTGCAGTTTTTTTGACCATCATAGTTTTGAGATGTGTTCCATACACAATTTTAAAGGTTTTAGTATTTACTATTAATTATTTATTTATTTGGAGGTCCAGGCCCAGAGAGTGGTAATGAATGGTGCTACATCCAGTTGGTGGCTGGTCACCAGTGGGGTTCCCAAGAGCTCAGTAGTTTTGTGTAATGTCTTTATTGATGAACCATACAAGGGGATCGAATGCACTCTCAATCAGTTCATGGACGATGCTAAGTTCAGCAGGAGTGTTGGTCTGCTGCAGGGTAAGAGGGCTCTGCAGAGGGGTCTGGACAGGCTGGATCAATGGTCCGAGGCCAGCTGTGTGAGATTCAACAAGGCAAAGTGACAGGTCGTGTCCTTGGGTCACAATAACCGCAGGAAGTGCTCTAGGCTGGAGAAAGAGTGGCTGAAAAGTGATGCAGTGGGAAAGGACTCTGTTCAGTTTTGGGCCCCTCACTACAAGAAAGACATTGAGGTGCTGAAGCGTGTCCAGAAAAGAGTGCTGGAGCTGGGGAAGGGTCTGGAGCACAAGTCTGATGAGGAGCAGCTGAGGGAGCTGGGGATGTTCAGCCTGGAGAAAAGAAGCTGGGAGGGATTTTATCGGTCCCTACAACTCCCTGACAGGAGGGTGTAGACAGGTGGGGATCAGCCTCTTCTGCCAGGAAACTGGCAAGAGGACAAAGGGACATAACCTCAAACTGTGCCAGGGGAGGTTCAGGTTGGACATGAGAAAGAATTCCTCCACTGAAAGGGTGGTTGGAACAGGCAGAATTGGGACAGGCTCTCCAGCAAAGTGGTGGAATCACCAGCCCTGGAACTGTTCAAGAAATGGCTGAATGTGGCACTCAGTGGATGGTTGTTAAAAAGGTGGTTCACCAAAGGTGGGTCTCAATGATCTTAGAAGCCTTTTCCAACTTTAATGATTGTAAGATTATTTTAAAGCATATTAAAAGTAATTATATCTTTGAGCTTGTTAGCACATCTCCTACCTGTGAGCCCTTGATGGTCAACAGCACCTTCAGCACTAGCGTAAGATTCATCTCCCTGACTTGAACTGTTAAACCACTTCTCTGCTCTCTCTATATAGTCATTAAAGAGAAATAGACATTTTTAGAAAATTAATACTTCTACTACTACCACCACTACTGCTACTAACAACAACAATTTTTATGCACCTTAGATAATTTAATTTAATCATCTGAAGGAATTTACTTTTCTCTGTTAACTGTAGCACATCGTTCGATATTCTTTTTTCTGTAACTTTACATCATCTGAATATTCATGAAGCATAGCATGAACATTTTCTTTTCCCCAATCTGCCTTCCATGGTCTTATGTCAGTTTATGAAGAATGAAAGCTTGAACCCTCTGTATGTAAAAACAGTAGTATTTCTAGGTAGTATTTCTAGTTTAGGTTGATACTCAGTGTTGACCAAAGACAATGGGAGAATTTCCACTGTACATGTGGCAGGCAGCGATGCTGAAAATGCAGCTCCTTTCACACTTGAATTCAATAAGTAAATGATTCTGTAACTGTAAGATCACCAATCTGAAACATTTAGCTATGTTTGCAGCAAAATATATAAAATATATACTAAAATGACCTCAGTTCATCTTAATGGAGAAAGCCTGCCTCACTGTCTGTGACAGATATAGCCCTTAGCAACGCGGATATGAGAACAGTTTGACTCACAGACATGGAGAATTGTCCCTGTAAAGCTCAAATTCTTATTTCAATTCCTTGTCTAATTTGTAAATCATCTTGGTTCGAAGATTCATGTCAACAATTCAACATAAGACACTTTCTGCACTCATGTAGATGATGTGCATGCTGAGATTTGTTCATCACCCGAAGCTCTTTAAGGACTTTAGATGAGAACAATTAATCAAGTGAAAATTTACTTCAGTCCGCAATTTGATTCAGTTATTGTCTTAGTCTCCAGGCTCAAGGTACACATAAAGCTGTTCCCCTTTTTACCTACTATTGCCTGTTTCCAAAGCTTCTCCCGAGCAATGATGTGTGTCAATGTATGAAGCTTTAGCTGACAGCTCTGCTTGAACTGAAGTTTTTGACCTCACTCCTTCATTAATCCAGCTGGTAAATTCTGCTTCTCTTTAAGAGTAGTATGTTATTCTGGAAATTAGTCTGCTGGACAAAATACATCACCCTTACTCAGACAGACGTACCCTGTAATGTAGTCTCACTGAATTTAATGACTTAGCTGAATAAGAAATTATTAATACAAGTCGAATGAGTAAAAGAACATGGCCCATAATTGGCATAGATAGAAATTAAGGATTTGAATTCTTCATTTTCCTTCCTTTATTTTAAATGAGGAGTTTATGCAACTTAATTAAGAACTCAAAAGAATCTTTTTTTGCCCTACAGAGATACATTTTTCCTTTAAATGGGGGCTATGGTTTCCAGTGATGATTTTGGAAACCCACCATATCCTGTCATTGATGAGTCTCCTTTCCTAGACTTTGGCCATATCAAAGACAGTGCAAATCATGGAATCATAGAATTGTTTAGGTTGAAAAAGACCTCTAAGACCACAGAGTCCAACCATTAACTTAGCACTGCCAAGTCCACCAATAAACCACATCCCTAAGTGCCACATCCATATGCCTTTTAGATATATCCAGGGATGGTGACTGCACAACTCTCCTGGGCAACCTGTTCCAGTCCTTGACAACACTTTCAGGGAAAAATTTTTTCCTAATGTCCAATCTAAACCTCTCCTGGTGTAACGTGAGACCATTTCTGCCTGACCACCTCCTGTCAGGTAGCTGTAGGAAGTGATAAGGTCTCCCCTGAGTATCCAGACTAAACGCTCCCAGCTCCTTCATCTGCACTTCATCAGACTTGTGCTCTAAACCCTTCAGCAGCCTCATTGCTCTTCTTTGGGCACACTCCAGCACCTCTATCTAGTAACTGCAGATTGAAGAGTCATCTTTCTTTTAAAAATCCATTTCCTACAGAATTGGATGAACATTCACCTCTCTGTTGCCAAGTGTGGGCTTGTTAGATGGCCTTTCCTGGTACACGAATGTTCTACTGCTAATTGGATCTGCTTCAATATTTGTCAATAACAGTAAGAACATACCAAATGAAACACGGAAACGATATCAGAGCCAGAAGGTTTACTTCTTCAGATATCTTCACTCTTTTTTCCCCTCCTTTTATAAAAATGAAAGCTTACGTATATTTTTTATCATTATTTTTTATCTTAGAGTCAAATCTGTGCTATTAAATACTTCCTTTGGGCATAAATCTCCTCCACAAGAGCTGACAGGGTCTTAGTGGTATTTATTGATGAAAAAAATGAAAGTATTATTATTTTGATTGGAGAAACCATTTTGGAAGATTTGATGCTTTGTAAATCAATTCTACATTTATGAACAGATTGTTCTGTTTGCTTCCTAATTATAGTAGAGGAATTTTAAAATATACTGAATTCTGGAGTAAATATAAATATGCGTTGTTTTTGTTGCTATTATAGTAGCTTGTTTGTTCTCTGCTTACAAGGTATACAAATTTTCGGCTAACAGGCAGATATCTTCATCTGAGCACACTTATTAAAGAGTTGCTTGAGATCACAAAAAACTCATTGTTGACATAAAATGTGCCAAGAACATATTCCAGCTTTTTCTCTTTAAGGAGAAGTTTTCCACCCCACGCCTTCATGAGGAACCTACCTGTGGCTCAGAAGAGGTCAGAGGCTTTCAAATACGACTCTTTCTGTTACAGCATTCTGCACACATCCCCATAGCATCAAATAGAGGAAAAAACACCTACAAGACCACAAATGGTGTAGAAGCAGAAAACAAGGGAAATTCCTTGCTGGTTCACAGAAATAAATTTTTTTTACTAATATGCTGGATAAATGGGCAGGTGAAAGGAGCAATACCAACTCTACATTTTCTGCCAAAGGCTCTGAGACTGCTGCAAACCAAATCTTGTACAGAATTAGATTGAGAGGATATTGATAAATCCTTCATTTAGTGGTCTAAATGACATAGGAAACACATACAGCAGCACAAGGATTAGATCTGAGCTTCCTGGGATTCACCTTATTAGTATTTATTCTCCAACACTTGGGTCCTATTGCAATGTATGGTTCTGAGAGTGCTTCCTACAGAAAAAGGAAGTGTGAAAAGAGTTTGTTGATCACAGTTCGTTATTCTATAATATCAAGGAATGGTCAAGCCTTGCAATTTTTATCTTAAATAACTATGTATGCCATTCAAGTACCTTAACAAGATATCGAATTCTTCCTTTGTGGTACCTTATACTTGAAATATCTGATAATCAAAGTTTTTATGTCAGATTTATGCCTAAGTAATTTTCCCCTCCCATCACACAGGGCACGTCTGCATTACGTGTCTTATTTCTGAAAACTGAAAACTAACTTGAAGAAAGAACAGTCAATCAGCAGTGTTCACCACCATGGAGATTTTATTGTTTTCTTTTAACCAAAGCCTTGGACAAGATCCTATTTCTTCCATGATTGTTGAATCTTTCAAGTGTTTTCAAAACTGTAGTAAGTGAGTGTATGGAACACAGCACAGTACTCTACCGTCTGATATTGCAAATAATAAATTTCATTTTCTTCTTTTTCTAGGGAAAACATTCAGGTGACAGATGGTAATTGCTAGAAGATAAAGAGACCACTATATTACCCAAACAGGCTGGAGAGTGATATAAATTTCTTAATGACTTTCACATGGAAAGATATCTTAATAAATGAATTAAATAAACATTTTCTATGAAGATTTGAATTATAATTTAAACTTGGATTACAATTGCCAAGGCTAAAGCTTTTTTCCTATTCTGCATTGCTCTGTTGAGCTCCGACATCAAGAAAGTGGCAGGGTTTTTTATCATTCACATTTTATGTGAAATTGTGATTCTAGGAGGCATAATAACTATATTATAATAGGTGTTGCACTCATAATTAATACAGGGCAGCCCAGATGCACCTTTCGAGCGGACGAGATGATCAAAACACAAGAGGGAAAATAAGGACATAGAATAATTCAAGTACCAGTGACAGATCTGGAACTGCTTAAGGTCATAATAACTCATTGAATCTAACACTTGCTATTGGAGAAAATAGAATTTCTGCTCCATCAGAAATCAAATGGTCTCTCAATTTGATCATAGTGTCTCAAATGTCAACTCTTACCATTTTCCCTACTTGTGGGATAAAAAGTTGTCTTGCCAAAAGGGTATATGCCTAGCAATGCTCAGTTGTCATGTATTTTGTAAAGAAACAGAAATATTTAGTGTGAAGGGAAAAAACATCTGTTTCTCTGACTTCTTACCTATTATCATTTGAAGGAAATATTATTCACCTCCACCATCCCTGCCTTTCAACTTCTCTCTTTGCATAAGTGACAGAAATGCATGTAGATAGGGATGATGCAAAACCAGACATGTAGATGTGTATGAAGCACAAAAACATCTACTGCCCATCATCAGAGACTTTCTTTGGGTCTGGAAGTACATCTGCAAAACCATTACTGACAGATGGGCACTCCGAACAAAGGAATACTTTAAGATTACACATTGTTAGGGAATGTTTTGCTATGAAGTAGAATCTAAATAGCTTTTAGGATTCTGCAGCTGAGGATTTTAAATCAGGGCAACCCTCAGTATTGTGTCAGTATTCTACTACCTAAACAAAGAGAGAAGGAAGGGGGAAAAAAGTGTTGACTTTGCATTACTGGCTAAACACTCAGCACACATGACTGGGTATGACCTTTCTGTTCAAACACATGCTCTCATCAACCAGGACAATGGAGGATGTCAGACTCTAATGTTTGATATATATTCCACACGCTTAGTGAGCTGGATATGGCCCATTTTACTTTCCAATGAAGTAAGCGGTCCTGAACACACAATCATTCCTGGTAATGGCTTTTTTTTCTTTTTTTCTCCCTTCTGAATTGCAGTGTTGGAAAAAATATTTTGGGGTTGTTTTCTTGTTTTTGTGTCAAAGTTTATACAGCTTTCTAACAAAAGCATTTGCTTTTGTGCTTGAGGTTTCAGTGATATTCAGGCTGAGGGTATTATGCAGAGAAAATGGTTTCCCGACCAAATGCCGTGAAAGGAACATCTTGGGAGCTGATGGATTTTTAAGGGAATTTCCAGTTACGTATGAAATGAACATATTTGTTCCTTATAGAGATGAATCGGTAATAGGTTGTACCATGCAAAACATTTTTATATTTTAAATAGAAAACAGGAAAAAGAAATAAGCAAAGATAGACCAAAGTGCTTTTCCATAGGGCCAACACTGACAGTAATAAGAAAACTGTGCAACCAATTCTCTGTGCTCTCCCTGGAATCAAAATAACATCTGGTAATTATAAGGGTGATAAATTACCTATTTTTGATCTTCCTCCCCATTAAATCTTAAGGCTTTGATGGTGCCTTTGATGTGCCACTGGTGGAGAAACTGGAGAGAGATGGAGAAGGTGGGAGGCAAATTCTTGTGCAGCACCAAAAGTTGCATCCTGATGCCATTTCTTATATTGCATCCAGAACTCTAATTACTTCTAGGGTCTGTTTTGTTGGGTTTTTTTTGTTTATTTTTTTCCCAGGAGGACGGTATTCTGCCTCTTCATTTGCTACTTGAAGTATTCATCTTTATGCTCTCTGACAGAAAACCAGTGCAGTGGAAACTGGACTCCCTCCATTATTTGTTTTTCCCCATCACCTTTTTTCTACATTTCATCAGTGCCACTTTGGCCTCCACTGACAAGACAGAGTCAAATCTGAGAACAACTTACCAGAGTCTCACCAAAGTAAAAAGAAAGGCTGTGAAGGAATAGATCAAAGAAGTAGATTTCTTTGGAACAACTTTGCTACATTACAGGGGTTCTTTTGGTTTTCAACAAATCTTAATGATTACCTTTTTTTCCTTATCTTTATACAAAAACTTCAATTAAGTTCATTTAATGATCAAAATAATATTTTGTACACATTATATACTTATAATCCATTTGAGGCTACAAAAACATAAGAGTCATGTCACCTGCCTCCACTTAATAACTCTCAGTAATGCTACATAAATATCCTGTAAGCAATGGAACCTGAAGAATAATTTTCATTGCCACAACGTATTAACAAAACCTGGATTCTGCCCATAATGTTGTAGTCCTGGATGTATTTTTTGCTGGGAGTGCAAAGTTCTGTAGTGATAACTACAGATGAGCATCTTGGTTTGGTTTTGCAATTCATGCAAAATATGGCATTTCAGCAGATAACATCTTCAGTCAAACAAAACAGGATTTCTAGTCGAATTCTGACACAGTGTCATCTGGCAGCATTGTGAACTACTTACCGGAAGGCAAATTAATATCTTCTCACAAATTTATTGACCAAGAAATGTTTCTAAAGAGGTGATTATCAGACACTCCTCATAGGCTGTTTTTGATTTTCATCACTTCATGTTTGTTTCATAGTAGGTACTCAAACCAGCGTCTGCAGGAGTCAAAATTCTTTCTGGTACTGAAGTGATCTGCAATAGATTGTCATGCCCTTTAACTTTCTAGGTGCTTCATTAGAGCACAGAGGTCAAATCACAAAAAGGAGTTCAGTGATAAAGAGAATGGTAAGTCTGACCAAAGCAATAGAAATGCTCCCTTGGAGAAGTCAAAAAACCTGGAATAGGTCCTGATACCTCATTCATTGTTGCTTCTTTGAGTTAATGACTGAAGTCTAATTCTACAGATGCAAGTTGGATTGCTGTGGAAGAAATATAGTTGAAGTCGACCAGAAAGCCAAGCAAAAGTTTGGTGCAAAACTGGAGAGGGTGTATGTTACACATCAGTCATTGACACAATGAATGGAGCAGTGAAAATGAAAGCTTCCACAAAGGAAGATGGACATAATTGTTGGATATGAAAAGTGGTAAGGCTGATAGAGGACAAACTTGTTCTTAGCATGATCAAGTAGAAGTAGACTTAGGTTTTCACGTGGCCTGAATGTCTTCAGAAAACTTTGTGAGAGGTGGGTATCGCACAATCTGCCTAAGAAAGGCTCCTATCCCCATTTTACACAGGGAGCACAAGGCAAGGGTTTCTGATGCCTCAAAGCCTGCCTAAACTGGGACAAGAGAATTTAGATACAGATTCCCATTCTGATTGTATCTCTCTGTTTTCCAGGTGTATCCCCCAGTCAGCCCAGTGACGTCTTCGGTGTGCTCTTCAACATACTCCCTGGAAAGATGGTGAAGTTCTTCTTGGAACTCTTCCTGCTTTGGAACTCAGGAACCTCCTTGGTTCCAAGTTTCAGGATTAAGTTGAGCAGATATTTTCCCTGCTATTTCCTTCAGTCATCTTTTAAGAAGAAACACTTCTATCCATTCAACCATCTGCTTTCAGGAAATGATATGTCTGAATCCCAAGCAGGCAGAAGTCCCCATTTCTGCAAACATAATTTGGATACCTAAGCTCCACAAAACTGAGTATACTCCTCTCTCTGACCTTTCTTTGCACAGGGTTAGATATATCGTCTCTCAGAAATGACATTCTTTCTTTGGTTATTTGGAGAGACTAATACACCTCAATGTCTCCTTTCGAGTGCTTTATCTGTTTCGGCCAAGTACCTACCTATATTTTCTTCCATGCTGCACAGTAACTAATGCTTATGGTCAGAAAGAAAATCTACAGTGAAGCAAGAAATAGAATCTGTGTATTTCAAACCTCAGTTTATAATCTTAACACCCACAGAATGCTTTGTCTTTGTGAAAAGATACCAAGCAAAATGCAAACAATCCAAAAGTGCCTCCCTTCTGGAATTCAGGAGGGAATTATTCTACTATTGATTTTCTGGAATTCATGTATTCTGAGTGCCAAATAGGACCCTGTCCTGCAACATAAACTTGACAATGATAATAAAGTAAAGGTACATATTTAAATGTCTGTATGACTGAGGCTTAAGAATTTAGACTGTACTATTTTGATATTCCTGCCCTTCCCTATCCCAAAACATTCTACTCCATCATCTCTTCCCACTCTTGTGTTCTTAGTTTTCAGGACTGAAAGTTCCTTGGGATACTTTCCAATTGGTTAATTTTTCTAAGCAATGATCAGTTAGCAAAATTTTGTGCATTATATTAAAATGGATAAAAATTATAACAAAAACTCCAGAGACCCCTGGAGAAGGAATTGTCTGAGACCAAAATAAATCTCTAAAGATATGCAAGTATTAGTAAATTAAATATTTCCAGGGTGATTCTCTGATATTGAAACCATCTGTCACCGAGTTGGATGCATCCACGTCATTGAACTCTAAAACTGTATAGCTAAATCCAAACATATTTAGGAATCTTTTCAGATCCTGGAAAGCTACTAAACCATGTTCAAAAATTTATTCAGATAGTCCCACTTGTCCAAAGCTGAAGCCATAGCAAGGACCATTCTAATAGTTGAGTGACTGAACAGGAACTTTTCCTGATACTGTTCAACTTGTTCTTCACATAGCTTAGACAAGCAAAGGTAACCAAAAAGCAGTGATGAGAAGACACTTAGAGGTAAGAAGCAACAGTAGGTGTCTGACACGTGGGAAATATAAGCTGAGGTCTTCAAACCCTCCTCTTTACAACTCAAATTGGCAGAACAGTTCAATGTTTCTTTCCTCAGGACAGCATTAAACTGAATACTTCACTGTTTTTTCTTGATGTTGTTGTTGTTTTTCCTTTTCTTGAGAATGACACTTAAGACTACATTGTACAAACACTGAAAATAAAATTGTTCCTAAGCTATGACAGGAAAAAATTCAGCACTTGAATAAAAAAGACTTTCTGAAGGACCAGACTTTTGTGAAGAGAGTCACATTCTGAAAGAGAGAAACTGCAATGAAACCAGAGAAAATACTCATATTTTTGAAAAAAATACAGTTATGAGCGCTACATCTCCCAGAAGAATGATGAAGTGATATTCTGCCTCAAAAGACAAGCAAAGATCATAAGAATTTGAGCATAGTTACTAATGAGACTGAGATTTTAATTGAAGTTTAATGACATGGAACTTGCACTGATGGTCTTAGAAAAAGAGTGAACTTTCACTTCTCAGTCCTATTTTCAGCTGATGGAACTCGAGAGTGACCAGCCCAAACCATGTGTCTGGGCTATACTTGGAAGCTCTGAGAGCACTCTGAGACAAGAAACTCATGTTATTAATTTAGCCTTACTAATTAAAATGCTAATGAAACTTCAGCCACAGTGCAGAGCCAAGACAAAAGGAGAAAGAATGAGAAAATAAACCCATCGAGCGAGAAAAATTGTTGGTAGGCTCAAGTGAGGCCCTGCTGTACAGATATCAGGGGGTGTCTTGTTTTAGAGGAGAAGACATATATATGTATGGGATAGACTGCAGAAAGTTGATGGCTGAGCTATTACATTTTTCGTATTCCATTTCCTTTCTTTCTCTGTATTTTAAACCCAGACATGCCTCTAGGCACTGTGTCTTTAGGCACCTGTGACTTAAGGCTCCCAGAATATGTTTCTCATAAATGTTCATCAGGTAGATTCCTACCTGAAAAATCAGGAGAGTGTTTATGTACCTTTGAAAAAATTGGAAGATTGGTTGGAAGATTTCTTACCTTAGAAATGTAGGTAACTATCTTCATCTTTGTTTTCCCAGAAGCATTATCTTAGTGCTTGGGGACTTTACCCTACTTATATGCAGGGCTGTAGTTTTCTGCCAGGTTACGTACATGTCAACATATTTTGCATTCAAATACAATTTGGAAAGCCTTGTACAGGAAGAAAGACTATACAAGACTTTTGAACTTGTTGGAACAGAGGTGTTAGACAAGATGAGATCCAGAGGTCCTTTCCAAGCCCAGCTATTCTCTGTTATTTTGCTCCAAACTCACAAATACATCTGTGCTGAAGAATGTGCTTCTCTAAGTCTTGGTTTCACGGCATGACTCTCACTTCAGTTCCCTTGTCCTGGGAGAGGTGTTCTGTGGAGTGATTTGGAAGCACGACAGATTCACAGCCTCACAGAGGGAGAAAGTGAGGGAAGACAGACAAACAAAGGCCTTGACAGCAGGACGAAATGGAGGAGATTCGGTACCAAGAAATCCAGCTTCGCCTTAATTGAGTTTATCCCATCATCAAAACAAATTCCTGACAAATGTGGGACAAAATTTCTGAACACAGAAGGAGCCTTTGGTGGCACAGGACTGTAATGAAGCATCTGCTGTGCTGAATGTACACACATAGACCAGGAGCTGAGGAAGAGGTGCTTAAGGAGACAATAAAAAATACCCAGCAACCAGCACACTGCTGAAAATGAACTGCTGCCTCACAAACCGCAATAGGAACACCCCAGCTTTCTGGAGCCACTGAATAAGGCTCCTAAGATTACTGACTTTCTTCTATTTAGCAGTGGTGTTTTTGAATATATTACAGATATTATTTGCTTTCTCAGAACATGTCCCAACTGGCAAATTTCTTAATATGCTACAGGACCATGCAATGTCTTTACTAAGCCCCCCAGGGGCCCATTACACTAATACTAAAGACATTAGTGATGTCTACAGTGGTACAAAGATACCTGCAGAAGATATTAAAGTGTCATGTGGGGATCCTTCAGCTTTTTCTGGGTAGACTGGTGTATCCCTAAAGCAGGATGCTCTACCACCCACTGATCGTAATGAGGATCCCAAGGGCAAGAGGTAAAAGCTGGAGCATGAAGACTTATCCCGTGGCTTCTGTCTCCATCAATTCAGCACAATGGGTTGTCTGCTCCTGATCTGACTCATCTCCTTTGCACTGACAAAGCCTCATGCCTCATGTAAGCTTTCCCTTTGCACAGATGAAAAGAAAGATGAATACATTTCTAAGAACTGGAAAGGTTGAAAATAGAGACCAGTGAGTAGGTCTGTGTTTGCACAGCACCTAATATAATGAACAATGGATGCACGCCCAGAAATCCTACATTTTGTAGCATGAGAAAGAAAAACTTTTGCTACAGTTAATTTGTGCTTTCTTTTACAATCATTATCTACTTTGCTCATAGCATCAGTCAAATAGCCTTTTCCACAGCAGAGAAGCATAAACAAAGATAAAGGAAAATAACAACAGCTGCCAATTTAGGGCTATTTCCACCCATGAACTTCTGTTCACAATGTACTTTTCACACATTCTTTTTCTACAGTGGGAAGCAAAAACTAAAATAAGTTATAGCTCTTCTGTTTCCATACATTGAGATATGTATTTGTCAGCACTATGATAGTGATTTAGTCAACCGAGAGGGGTTCCAAGAAGCTTGGGTAGCAAGAAAGGAAAGCAGCCCAGAACAAGTGAAATAATCGCTTCCAAATGGACGCCTCTCAATGGGAGCTGGAAAAAAGGTCTCCACTTGGTGGAAAATTGTCAGAGAATAACAGATACTTACTGGTCTTGACCAATATTCACTGTTTTGATGTATGTTGGTAATATTGCAGAGAAAACTTTCGAAAATCTGGAAATCTCTTTGCATAGAGTAATTCCCATAATTCAAACACATATTTCACACTTCTGGGACTCCATATTGTGGTAGATCATATAAAAGTAGTCTTTCCTCCACCACAACACAGAAAAGATCTCATTACCTCATGTACCAAAAGGACTGGAGTAAAAAAAAAAAAATCCTGAAGATGTTTAAGTAATACAGGAGAATTATCTCATTTTTCAAAGACTGTCCATAGTTCCCTGCCTTTTCCAGTTTACCAAAGACGTGTAACTGATTCCAATCTCCACAGCATTTGGGAGCATAGTAATTCCCTAATATCTACCTTAATCACAAGTTTGCAAGATGCAAACATGTCTTCTTCTTCTTCTTTTTTTTTTTTTTAATAAAAAAGTGTAATTTTTGTTTTAATATTTAAAATGTGTCTAGTTAATGATTTTACTGTTGTTGAAGAACATTTGATATTCAGAGCATTGAACTTTTTTCTCTATTCTCTCCCTCTCTCTTCCTTTTTTTTAAAAAAAAAAAAAATTAATTAGTATTGCTGTATTCCACAGAAACACATATATTTCACTAAAATTATTGGTGGGAAGGTATCTGAATTCCAGGGAGAAATCTCTGCACACTGTAGCTACATCTACATCAATAACCTATGTGTACCCTGAAGCATTCCCAGACACTGAGATAAGCTGGCAAGGAGTCCTGCATCCATGTTAATGACCTGTCAGTCACCCAAAGAGCTCAACACTTGAAACCTGTCTGCTGGGATCCCTGGAATAGTCTAATTGCTAAATCTCATCCAGGAACCCTTTGGGAAGGTGCCGCTGCACTGGGCGAATGTCACAGCATAAAACACTACTGAAATATTACTAGTAGAGGTATGTGACTCAGAGTGGCCCGTGAGAAATCTGAATTAAAATACCTGACATTTTGGGAGTAATCCAATTTCATTTTCTCTCTCCACCATACGCACAGAGAAAGGTCTGAAGGATTTCACATGCTTCCCAAATAGCAGAGGAAAAAGGACCAAGTAGGAAGCGCCCCAGAGTTGCCTGCAGTAATAGATACCAACTTATTACACCTATAAGAGCAGACCTCAGTGCACTGTGTTAGAACCAGTTTGCATGCAGACCCTTTTGTTACGGTAGTAGCGTGACCATAACCCCCCACCATCATGGTAATAATTCTTCTGGATTTGAACTTGTTGACACAAAACCACCTTCATTTTCTCCCGTACTGATGGATGCAAAGATCATTTATAATGACTGGGAGACTTCTCATTGGAGAACAAAACAAAACTGAACCTCATCCCTCTTTTTTTCACCCAAACTTTGATGGCTGAGCTTTCTGAAGTTGCCTTCTCCCCCTAAAAAAAAAAATCTTTTTGTGTGTTCCCCTCTCTATCCATTTATACAGCGAGTGTATTTAATCTCTGCTCTGTTTTTCGCACCCAAAGTGCTCTGTAAAGAAAGAATCTGTCAGCCCTTGGCTTTATCCTACTAAGGTATTCCTGTGAAAATAACATCTATTTGAGGTCAGACATCTTGCTTGTCATAATGCTTAAACAGTTGTGACATCAGACCGTGCTTAGGATAAAGTCTGGTGCAAAGGAAAGCAAAAATTTGAGGCTTATTTGTCTTATTTGTCTTCTTGGGGTCCCGTTATGGTCACACTTTCAGTGTAGAGAAGCGCCAGTCTGTTACTGTTCGATGAATGTGTGTAATTACAGGCCAAAAAATTGCTTGCAATAACATCAAACGATCAACATGAATCACATCAAAACCCATGGATTTATTTTCTTATTTCCAGGTGCTAACCTGTCTGGCAGAAAGAAGCTGCTCCTGGCATGGTTTGTATTTTGAACTGACTGAAACCCTCATTTCCAAAAGTTTCAGGCTTGGAAGCCTAAACCTTAAATTTCTAAATATGAATATAAACATCCTAAATTTAAAGATGTAAGAACATAAACATTCATAAAATATATCTACAGGCAAGTAGATCTTTCTCATTGTTAAAGACGAGCATAAATTATAAATAAATTCTAGCTTAAAACTCAGATATATTGAGCAACAATTCCAAGGCTGTCCTCTAGGAAGATAGATATGTTCTCAACAGAAATAGATTCTAGCACTGTATTGAGAATGGAATTTAATTAGATAATTACTCCAGCTTATTTATCATAATATCCAGCATTAAAAAAAAATTGGTCAAAGAATATCTATACTTTACCAATCACCTCATAGAAATAGAAATTACTCTCCCTTCTTCTAAACTCTTCTAGGTCATTATGAGACCAACCAAAAGTCATTCAGAATTAGTGCAAAAACTCTTGTGTGTTGTTCTATTTATTTGTTCATTTGTTTGTTTAATAACAAATCCTAGTATAGAGTGCAAAAGTTTTTTTTTTAAAAATTCTTCTAATTGGCAATAATTTTTAGCAGAGATAACACGAAACCCTTTAAAATTATTATCTATTTAATTTCGGATGTAGTTAAAGGCACATCATGTTCACTGTAGTGAATTTGACTCATACGATGTCAGTGTCTGTTCTGTGTGAAGGGAGATGTTGCATCCTGTGTGTTTCACTCTCTGAGAGCATCCTGGGAAAGGTGTCTCTGGGAAAGGTGTCTTTGTGCTTGTGCAGGGAGTCAGACCAGCCTTAAGTATGAGAGAACTGAAGTAAAGCTGCTGCAAGGTTCTGGCACCAGCTTCTATATGTGGGATTTGTCCAAGAAAATTAAAATGTTCTGTACGAGGAAATTTTCACTAAAGGTCTGTTTAAAACACTGTCAGAAAAGATTTGCTGCAGACGTTTTGATTTGCTTTAACTGAAGTATTCCTATTATTGGAATATCAGATTTGACATTTCACATGATAATCCCTCAAACTGGTTTCGCATTATTTTGCTTGATCTGATATTGGAGTTTATTTATTTTTTTTGCTAACAATCCTATAAATATTTTTCCTTTTAATATCTATTCCTCCATTGCTGTCTTCCACCACACAGCACAAATCTGCAGATCAAAATAAAACAATTCTGTTATATACAGTATGACTCCTACCTTCTTTTACTGCTATTGCTGTCAACAGCAGGATTTTTCTTCAAAAATGATGAGAGAGAATATAAAATATATACAAAGCTGCTTAATCTACAGCTGTTTACCCCAACATTTAACTGAGAAGCTAGTATTAATAATGAAAAGAATCACTATAGCTCTAATACATCAGTCCAAATGAAATAAATAAGCTCTATTATTTCTACTGATTGAGATGATATTAGTGTGTGATGTTTAAAAAATGATTCAAAACCATAATAATGATGCAAAAAGGGTTTTTTTTTTAAATCTTGAACCCATGCTATAAGTTGTCTGTTTCTTCCTCTGAGGAAAGCCCATATATTTTCTTTCAAGGTAGTGCTTGGCTGCATCAGATTCTCTAAAGAACCAAGAGCTGTTTATCTCTGGAGGAAGGAAGCTGAAACAGAACAGTTGAGAAGCATCCAAGAGCACTAAAAGGCTCTTTCAGATGCCTTTCAGTAATTAATTGTTTTATGGAGGCTCAGATCTCACATAGAAGCTACAGTCCTTCCTTACCAGTTCTTCAGCTTCCATAACCTGAAATTAGACAATACTATAGGTAAAAATCTTTACAAATGTACATTTTACGATCATTGAAAAGCACAGTCAGGGAAGAAGTGAGAACTCAGAGCGATGTAATTTAGAGTACATGTGGTGGAAGAAATGTAGAAGAACTGGCCGGTATTTTTTTGACTGTATAGAAATCCCAGGGAAGTTTAAAAAAAAAAAAAAATCATAAGCCCCAACACACTAATTTTAGAGTACAGAAAACTGGGAGTTATGATTGGTTTGATCATTGCTGCAAACATTCAGTTGAAAGGGAGGAAAGTTTTAGCGAATTTAAGCCCTGAAGGCAAGAAGAGAGAAGGTTGAGATAATTGGAGAACAGAGAATCAAAGAAGGAAAAAAGCGTATGAGATTCACAGTTCTTAGAGCTGAAGAAAGCTCATGATCATTGAGGAAGAGGAAACAAGGGTAAAGAAAGTGATTTTGGTGAACAAATCAAGATTTTTATGGTGGGACGATCATAATTAAATGAAAGCCATATCTGGAGAATAGCAGATTCTTCTCAAGAGTTGATTCAATATTGCAGGATAGACAAAATACAGACACAGGCCAGTAAAGCTGCAGCCTCTGAGTACTGTTATCTGACTGTAAACATGAAGAAAAGCAATCTGAAGACATACTTTTTCTCTACATCAAGAATTCCTGTGTACCAGACCCAGGGATCACTCAGCCAGTCCTTACATATCCCTTGCAATCCTTACATTAGGCATTTGGTTGACAAAAATCCATTTCTTTGATGCATTTGTGTGCCATCATCTAATATAATAGACCAAAGTTCATGTTTACTGTAGATAAATGTATGATGCTGAAATGGAACATAAGCATCTATTACCCACATACAATTTTAAAAATAACATCAAGTTTCTCCTGCAAAGAAAGATAAAACACATTATTTCACTATGGACTGTAGGTTCTGGCTGCATATAATACAGTAAAACCTTAGTGTTTTCAGAAAAATCTGTTTAATTAATACTAGAGCAAAGCCTGAAGATCACATACACCCTTACGAGTACTTAAAAACCAACAAAAGGTGCAGGATTTATCCAGAAATACTGATAATTCTGGTGGTATTTTAAAAGTTGTAAGGAAACTCTTGCTTGGTAGAGGAACCAATGATATAGATGTCTTTGAATGTTGTTTACGGGGTTGAATGCTGTACTGTGGGGTAGAATGCGGCAGTCGCAGTGATTTTCCATTTCAGTTCTAATATATTTAACTATTACAGAGAATTTATTGGTATAACTTGATTCAGAATTATTAAACTTAATTTATCCCCACAACTTGACTGTTTTCTTTTTTTGCTGCTTTTTAGAACAAGAAAGTAATTGTGTATTTCCCATGAAATGAAATATGCAGTCCTTGCCCTCCTCTATTTCTAACACCATTTCTTTGAAGAGCTTGTGCAGGGAAATCTGTTAATTGAAAATACTGACAGGATCCCCAGAAGGCAAAAAAATCCAGCTGAAAATTAGTCTAAAGTTTTACTGAAATATCAGAAGTTCTCAAAACTAATTAACTTCTCTTTGTTGAATGCATGCTAATGGAATAAAACTGTTCCATTCACCACGTCAACATAGCTGAATAGTTTTCTAATAGATTTTTTCCTCAGTAAGTGTTATCTTATTAACATCTTGCCAGCCTCACTCTGCCTGAATAGAGGTTCAGACCTGTAGCAGTAGTTACGGATTTATTAATTGAAAAATATAAATAAATAAAAGATTCCCATCAAGATGTGCATATTCTTCTGTCTACCTTCTCTCTCAGTTTCCTTTTTTCTACTTTTATTTTTTTTTCCTTCCTTTTTTTTTTTCCACTCTGAGCAGGAGGCAGGTGTTTGTGTTTTTGAAGGACTGAAGGTCATTCCTATCAAACAGCTCAGTTTGAAAAGCAGCTGCTTAGGAGGTGCTGACAGCACGAGTCCTCTTGTACTCAGGCAGTGAGGAGCTTACGGCTGCACAAAATCTGAGCTGCAGGGCTCTCGCTGGGCACAGTGCTGAGCTCAGGCCCAGAGCATAAATTAGCATCTGTAATATACTCAAGTCACCCCAAATTAAAGCAATTGTCAGATCAATTGGTAATTTTGAAGCCAACATAAATAATTTTTTGCATTTATTCTTTTATGTCAGCAATTTTGGTATGAATTTAGGAATTTTTTTTAGGTTTTCTAGTTTTGGTTTTTGTTGGGTTTTTTTTTCAATCTCATGCCTCAAGAGACATTTCTTCCTGTCTGTACTGCTGTTTCTAGAGTAGCTCAAGCATAGCTCTGAGATGATCCCAAAAACCCTTCAGACTTGCAGCAGATGGTCCCAAACTTTGGTCAGACTCAGCCAAACCCCTACAAAAAGCCTGAGCCGTGTGCAGGCATACCATTTACTTGGACTGACCCCTCCATAAAGCTTTCAAATGTAGCCCATGGGAGTGAATTTCGGCACAAGTTTGAGCATTTTTGATGTATCTAAAGTGTCAGGCTCAGTTTGGGGAGCAGGAGACCCATTTTATACCTGACAGAGCAGTGCTAGCAACAGTCAGTGGCCGCGTCAAATATTCTGAGCCACACTGCTTCATTCCCTAAAGAGAGTTTGGAGGATTATTTTGTCTGGTTCCAATAGTGCCCTAGGCCACTTAATCATATCCATCACTGTCTGGAAAAGATTGTGTTACTGATACACAAAGTAAATCTCCACCAGTTTAATGCAGGGATCCAGTGAATTCAAACCATTTATGAAAGGTATTGTATTTGCAGCTAAAATCAAATAATTGATCTCTGTGTAGGTTTACATCTGCTTCACCTTTCATGAAGTTCATCCCACAATAAAACGAGTTCATTTACCAAGCGAGTATTGTTGAAATATTCCTTTAAGCATTGCATAAATAATTTGCTTTTCATAAGCACATTGCTTTTCTCCTTCCAGTGCAGTTTTCCCTTTTATATGTTTCTCATGTGCGGAACAGTCCATGCCAAAAGTTTTTCATTAGCCAGACTCCACTTAACTCCAACCTTTCTTCCTGTCAAATATGAGCTCACATTACAAATGTGACCATTTTCAGCTGGGGGCAAGGGGGAAAGGAACCCAAACCACAGTAACAACAACAAAAACAACAGCAACAACAACAACAACAACCACCAAAAAAAACCACCAAAACACCTAAACAGTAAAAAATAAAGCCCAAATTGCCCAAACTCCTTAAACCTTTGAGCAACCTTTTTTTTCTGCAATCCTCCCACAGAAAATCATTTAGGATTAGTTGTTGACTAACAATAATTCTTAAAATACACTGAGATGACCTGGATGTTGTTCAGGTCTGTGGTGTAATTTGAGTGTCTGCCTGTCTGCAGAACAGCAGGTGCCTTGTGATGAGAACTTGGAGCTGGAATGGACCCAGCCCAGGCGAGCTCCTGGTTTTAGCAGTAGTAAGCGCAGGAGAAGCCCACAGCCTGTGTGCCAAGCAGTGTGCAGAGCAGCTCAGACAATTCCCCATCAGACAAAAGACAGAATAAACCAAAGATGGAAGTGACTCATCTGAGGTTATGTGGCAAAGATAAAAAGTAAAGGTCTTTTTAATCCCCTTTCTCAGGTCACCAAGCCCCACTGCCCTTCTCACTGGAGATGTATTCTGGTCTTTGGATTTGATAATGTCCTTTCAGAACACAGGATGATGTCAGCTGATTAATGTTGCAGACAGGAGATTGCAAGATCACCTAAGGTTAATATGATAAACAATTAGAGAACTTAAAATGCAGCAGAAATCATATTGTCTGACAACTCTCTCATTGTTACAGTGGTGTAACCCCGAAACAAGCTCCCCACAAACGCAAGGTCTGCCTCAGCATCAATAATAATTCACGTCTCAGTGCTGTCAGAGATAAATTTTGCTGATCTCAAGGCCACTGAAATCATCCTGAACCAATAGTTACAGCCATCAGCAAGAGAGACAGAGTGATAGAGGAGGAAATATCCAGAGAGAAGCTCTTAGCTTTTGTTTGCCACCAAAGCCCTCTGTAACTTTTAGTTAAGTCAGTCATGAAAGAAAATTCTGACCACAATGCCTACAAAAGAGTTCCAAATGCTGCGTGTTGGGTACCCTAAAAAAGTTTTGTGTGTTGGAGGCACTGGGAGTCCACAGCTGTCAATTAATTTAATATGACTGAAAGTCAATCCAGCCAAAACCGGGGATGTGAGCACTTCATCAATTCAAGCTGCTCCCTCCTCTCGAGCCAGATTTCGAAGGAGGCAAGAACAGCCCAAAGGACTGTCAATGCACATGCGAAAGGAAGGCTGGAGAATGGGAACAGTCAGAAAAAGGCTTTAGGGGTGCAACACGGAGTGAACTGGCAGAGGGAAAAAGGAACTGAATGGACTTTACAGAAATGGGTACAAAGATGTTCACAGAAAACAGCTGCAGACTGGGGCAGTGGCACAGGAATGCACAGCATCATCACCTCTGTTCTCCACCCACTTTAAATCTATTAAGTCAATGTCACTAATTGTCTACTTTTAGTGGAATGCTGTCTTACAGAATGTCTAGTGACCTCTGAATTTAGGTTAACAATGTTTGGCAAATCTGCATTAAAAATAAGATGACATGAGAAAACGAGAATGAGAAACAGCTTTCTCAGGAAACTGAAGGAAATAAATGCTGACCGGGTTTAGTTAAACTAAAATGGGTTTTTTTAGGTATTTAATGTTAAATAATTTGTTAAGTTCAAGATTCAAAAATAAAAGTGTCTTCAAATGATGAAATTACAAAATTAATTTGGTATTTGTAGAAATTAAACTTATTTTTAGCTGGATAAAGGTTTTTATCAGGAGGGATTTGATGAGCCTAGCCTCATTTCTTAATAAATTATTCAATTATTCAAAAGATTCACCATGTCAAAATCCATAGAAGACAACATCCAGGCAAAAGGAGGCAGTGGTATCATGGCAAACTTACAAAGAACAGAATAAATTCAAAAAAAGCCCACATTTTAAAAGCCTGTGTTTCCGTGAACTTCCTGACATGAATCTGAAGTAAATATGAACAACAAAATCTGCTGAGTTCAGAAAATATTTTTTAAATATCCTTACTGAAAAAAACAAAAAAAAACTACTTACTAAAATAAAGTTAAACCTTACATATGGTGATAAATGAAAACTGATTTTATATCTATTTATTCCTGTGAGTTCCCTTTAAGATCCAAACAGATGTTCAGCTAGCTGATAGGGCCTCAAAGTGTCGTTCTCATTTCTAGAATAGTGAAGGTTGCAAATGGCTACCCGACAATAGCTCCAGATTTATTTATTATTATTGATATTTAACCAGGGAGTGATGGGAAAAGTTTTTGGCAAGATGGCACAATTTCGTTCTAGAAAAGTGTTGATTATCTGTTAAATTTGGAATAAATATGTGCACATTAATTGCACACATATAAAGTATCAGCAGGATTTTTTCAACAGGAAAACACTGAAGTGTAGAAAAATAAATTTTAAATATATTGCTACTAAAAGGAAGTGTAAATCTGGCAGAAATTAGTCCAATTTCGGTGCCTGTTTCACAGGGTGAATACTATAATTGCAATCATCACCATCATCATCATCGTCATGAGATTTACTTCAAAGAAAATGGATGGCTTGCTGTCAGGCTGTACTCAAACACTTCTACGATAATGGTAAAAAGTTATGACAGGAGAGATCCTTCGGTTTAAAAAATTAATTATTTCAGACAAGCTGTCAAGTTGTTAACACTAACATGCCTTAAATGTAAAAATTTGTATACCCAGAGACCAAGATTCACACTTGATTGTACCTGACTAAGAGGTTTTCAATTCTGTAATGATTTTTGGCACTAGAAATATGCCTGCAAGGTTCAAACACTTTACAGCAAAATTGCCTGGCAGATTCTCTGCAGCCTTGTTTGATTACAAGATCAGAGTGAATTGACTGGAGGTGTTAGCAGCAGTTTAGGTCCTTGTTTTAGAAAGTTCAAGAAAATACTGTGAAAGACCATGAAAACTTAAGAGTAAGTGGTAAAATGTCACTGACATCTTTCTTATCCTAGATGTTGTCCGGGTCCCAAAGACCACTCTGTTTGACACCTTATTGAGCTTTGGACGTTGGAGAGTTTCACAAAATAAAAAACAGCCTGCACCCAGAAAACTGAAGCTGTGGGAACAGACTGCTGGTCTGAAACCTTTCCAGATCTCGACTTAGGCACAATCCCAGTGTATTCCTGAGAATTCAGTTTTACCCATGGGAATTGTAAGATTAGCAGACGCATGAAGCATAAACAATAGAAGGAGAAAACAGCAACATATCTGCACCTGCTATTTTCCTGAGTGCCTGTAGGCTCAGGTTATAGCTAGTCAGTGGTGGTATATTGTAGTTAGACAATAGCCCATGAATCTATTGTAGTCATTTAGCAGCCAATGAATGTGTAACATGAATGATAACATACAAAACTGTATAAAAGAGATTGTTTCTTTGAATAAATGGCTTTTTGCCCTTGTCCGAGGCATCGTCTACATTGTGTCGCGGCTGCCCCAACAGAGACATGAAGCCACTTTACTTTTTCTCAAATATGAAAAAATAGGAAGAGTTTATCAAGAGATGGTGTGATATCTAAAGCTGAGGATATAAATAGATGATAATCTGTTCTAGGCTTTACTTCATCTATTCTAGAACTGGAACAAACGGATTTTAGGTACAGAAGTTTTGCTTTTGAAATCTGTCCTCTTTTCTCTGCTTTTTCTGATGCCAGCTGAGATTTGAAGACGTAGCTCCAAATTACTGTGGGAAACGCTGCTGTTGAAGCTACACAGAAATAATGGAAAGGAATTCTGATAATCTGTCTTGCTACACCCTCCTCTCAGGGAGATGTAGAGAGTGATAAGTTTTCCCCTGAGCCTCCCTTTCTCCAGGCTGAGCCCACTCAGGTCTCTCAGCATCTCCTCATCAGACTTCTGCTCCAGACCCTTCCCCAGCTCTGTTCCCTTCCCTCGACATGCTCCAGTCCCTCAATGTCTTTCTTGCTGTGAGGGAGTAGGGGCAGTGTAAGGACAGAATGAATGAACACTTACTCAGGGTAGGAATTATCTCCTTTGTTTCACAGCCAGTGGCGTACCCACCTACTCAGGTGTGCTGGGGAAAGAGACAAACAGCCCAAACCAACCCTGCACAACTTGCTACCAAGGTTGAAGATAACCCCTTTAATTCAGTATCTCTCTCTTTAGCCCAATAAAATAGATTCCACCAAAGGATTTGGTTTGCTTTTCATATAACTCATTTTAAGTCCTAAGAACAAGCTATTTTTAACATGAGGCTTAAAGAAAAGATTTATATGAAGGCAATAAAAATAAAAATAAAAATAAAAATAAAAATAAAAATAAAAATACAAAAAACTTCACAGGATGATTCCTCCAAACATCAGTAGCATATGCTTTTTCTAATCTCCTCTCTTTTAAAACACTTTAGTTGACCTCAAATTTTAACAAAGCTCTATTACTTTTGCAGCAGAGTAAAGATGAATACTGTTTAAAGTATTTAAGTACAACTACAAAGAAATATCCTGACTTTTCATATAATGCAAGCTTCCAGTAGTGTATCAGGGCTCAACAACAGTACATCATAATTCATATGGTGTAGTCTAGGACCATGATCCACCGGAGAAAAGGCACATGCAGGAGAGAAACTAGTACTCACCTCACAGGAAATTGGTACCAAACCAAATCAAAGCATATGGTATAAATTCTGCAGCTGGAAACTTTCAGTAGCATCCATCTTATTACGTATTTTAGATAGAAGTAGATGGAAAAATGTAGGGGTTTGACTGAGCTTGAAAGGAAACAGGTGCATGAGATATACTCTGCTTTGGACAAAACCCAAGCTACCTGGACAGAATGTGACCCTGAACCCATGGAGGTCACCCACAAAGTGGTACAAGAGCTGGGAAAGGCCCTGGCTGTGAATATAAAATTACAGACTTTCCTTTCTTCTTTTCGTGAGAATTCCCCACGGCCACTAGGAATCTGAGTTGATAAGGATGGAAGATTGCTGTCACCTCAGCAGTGCCTGCCATGCCAAGGTCAGCTCCCAGGCCACCTTCCCTGTAGAGCAGCCTGATCTCAGACAGGCATCACATAAAGGTATTGAGGGGCTCTGGAGAGCTGGACCACGTCAGCAGAGCAGCTTCAATATGTCATTTGTTGACAAATAATCAAGGTGAGACCAAAGGGCTTGGCAACCCAGAGACAGATTTTCCCCATGGAAGAGGGAGCATTTTTAAATATAAGGGTGAACATTGTAGCTGATGACATAGCCTATTTTAAACAAATAAACAAACAAATAAATAAATAAATAGTTGTGAGTGTCATTGAGGAAAGTGTAACTGAAAATACTGATAATTACAAACATAGTGATCCAGAGATCTGACCTATGAATCAGTAGATTTTATGAAGTACCTAGAAAACTCCTCTCAAATATTTAGAAATTGTTTTGTTTGTTTGCTTGGGTTTTTAAATTTTTTTTATTTTTTCTTTTTTTAATTTTAACACATGCGAAAAGGACTAATGGAAAGTGAAAAAATAAATGTGTGTTAAAGAAAAAAAAAGTTAAGACATGGAAGCAACTTTCCCTTAAAAGCCCACTCTTCTTTTATTGAGCATATGAGATGGTGGTAACATGAAAAGTTTTTTTTTTTTTGTTTTTAATAACTGGAAAGCTCTAAAACAAAGAGGAGGCAATGCCAGAGTGATGGAATCATGCCATAGAAGCCAGAGAGCGGAGCAGACAGTTGGCATTAAAATTTGGAAGAGAAAGTGTTTGGAATTGCCAATATATGCTGGAGGAAAGAGAAGGAAAGAAAAAGAAATAACTAGTAAAAATCTAGGAGGAACCTCAATTTCCATTACTTCTGTGGTGGAACTGTCGCCCCTGTGGGGTAATTATTTTCCAGCTCAGTAAGGATGTACAAACTCCTCAGGACCATAAGAAAGCCTTTAAAGGAACCATAAAAAGCTCATGTGAAAAAACCCACAATTTTTCTGCTGCTTATACTCACTAAATGAACTTGTCTGGAAAATCAAAGAATTTAGAAAATGACTGCTCCAGTTATCTTCAACTGTGTCTTAGCATTCTTACTAACCACTCTGAGAACCCAAATACTGATCTAATCCACTTAGGTAATTTTTATGCATCTCTTCAGCTCTGAATGGTGCAAAGCACAGGCAGCCAGAGGAAAACATCCCCCCGTGTCAGGATCAAGAGCCATCCCAACCACTAAACCACCTGTTCTTGGCACCATTTCATCCTGTCCTTCTATTTTCTCCACAGCTTCCTCTCTGCTGAAATAAGAACACAGGGAGAAGGTTTGCCCTTTTGCCAAAGTCCATGCAAAAGGCCAATAAAAAAGACAGGCAATAATATTTTGTTTCCCTATACGTAGATCAAAAATTAATGTCAACTCAAGGCATTAAATACAGGACATAAATATGAATTATAATCCAATTTCGAAGTAAATTTAACTTAACAGCTCTAATGAGGGAACTGCAGTGGTGCTGCCAGTCCTTCCTTTTTTCTGCTGCTTAAAAACTTTTACTTATAGGGAAAAAATTTTTCTTGTCCTCTCTTTACTCTGGTGATTCTGTACAAAAAAAAAGCCCCATGTTTGTCTCTGCAATTAGTGCTCTGCAAACCCAATGCACTGCTTCAGTAAAGTAAAGTTTAAAATCCATTAATAAAACCAAAATCAATCTGTCCATTCCAAGAAAATATGTATATTGAATTCTACTTCTAGCCAGGCTAACTTTTTGCTGCCATTACTGAGAGGGACATTGAAGAGCAAGAAAAGTGCATTAACAATCCAGGCAGTACTAGGAAATAGTGTTCAAATGTTTCCTGATCATTCAATTTACAAGCCGTAACTAGTGAATAGATGCCCTTTTCTTTAATAAAAGCTGCACAGTTTTCCGATTATCATGTCTTCTTTTTATTGCAGGTTTTCTATTTAAATACGTTTGAATTTCAAGGGTTGTTTAAGGAAAGTAAAAGTGGAATTGCTTATAGTCACAATAACAGATCCCATTTCACCTTTTTTCATGTTTTTGCCCTAACTTGAAATAGCTGCGTGTATCAGTTAAAAGAGAAATTATTAAAAATAAATAAATAAATTATAATCCTTGCATCTAGCTTCAAAGGAATATGGAGCTGAAAAAAGATCCCTTAATTTTCCCCAAAAAAATTATGGACATAATTTTTTTCCAGACTATCAATTGGCATAACTTTTCACGCACATTTCTTGTGGTTTTAGGCACACGTTGGAAAAGGTGTAATGGAGAATACTGGAGTGATTTGAATCAGCTCATCACAGTGCAAAATTCTAACGGTGTTCATGTAACAGGACCTTTACCTGGGACCTTCAAGACACTTAATTTGGGAAGGAAGATATAAGTAGTCCTGCTTGACTGCATGGAAATGGAAATGTGAAAAATGAAATAATTTCCTGATAGAAGAGGGTACTGCAATCAAGGATTTTAGTCATAGCTTTGAAAGTGAGGTTTTAGGAGTATAATTTCAATACTGGCTCACAGGAATGCAAGGAAGAAATTACTTCCTAAGCTTCTTTTTGCCCTTACATGAACCTGTTTTCTTAGCTGGATCTATTCTGCTTTTTATTCTAGTACAAAATAAATAAATAGTTTATCACATTGCGAGAAGGAGGCAAAGATTAGAGGTAAAGGTTGTTTATACAATCTCTTGATAGAAGACAGGTTTTTTATTTGCATAAATGTACTAATTAAGGTTGTGTTGTGCTTTTATTTTTTTTGTTTTAAATCAGCCTACATAAAAATTGATGTAAAAAAATACTGATATAACTTTCATCCTGAGTTTCTTGGAAGGAATTTTTTTGCTATATTTATAAATACGGAGGGAAAAGGTTTGCCTGTGTCTTTCTGGAAAAAAAAATCCTTTATTATTTGAGCTGTAAATTGATAATTAAATTGAAGTAACACTGTTTTCTCTTTTTTCTCTAGCTAATTAGTCTGAAGTTTTACTTACTCAATGTATGTGGCATTATAACAAGAATAAAATGTTAACATGAGTTAACATCCTAGAAAATTTGAGCCTTCCAACGTAGCTGAAAGATGACTTTTTCAGAAGTCACACGTTTCTACATAATCTCACCAATCTATCTGCAGTTATTTTACAATAATTAAAGGATAGATGTTCCCATATGAAATCAGAGTCATACTCTCAAGATCATCCTCAGTGGTTGTTGCCAATGAAGCTGTTATTTTTCAAGATTCGTAAAAACTTTGGTGGCCTTCATCAATTCCATCTGAATTTTTCAGTGTACAGAAAAGATCAAACACTTCAAAGCAGGTAACAACTCCTTCCATTAATCCAAAAATCAAACTCTGCAACCTTTTTAAATACAAATACACTTCTTCCACTCAATAAAAAAACCCTAAAATAACAAACATGTGGAAGTCTTGTCTTTAAAATGACCATAGAGTTTAAATAATTATCTTGAATGACAGTATTATGCAATTCAGTGAACTCATAAGATATTCCTGTCATTAGCCACAGGACAGAGGAAGAAAGCACCTGCCCATACAGCAGCAGTTTGTGGTCACATTTCCCAAGACAGAAGATAATTCTCCATAAATATTCTTCTATTTGTGAGGAATGTTTTTAAGATCTAGAATTTCCATGAGCTTCTCCTGAAATTCCTACCTCTTTAGTCATTTTGAATTTTTGAGGTCTTTAGCTTTTACACTTGAATAATACAACATTTAAATCTTACCACTTACTCCTGCATTTACCCTCTCTTGTTTAGGATCTTATTTTCTATCCTATTTTTATTTCTCCAAGAGTTTAAGACTCATGATATTGTTGACCCTTCCTGGTCTTTTCAATTAAACCAGTTGCATCGTAAGACCTAGCACTGGATATAATTTACTGCTTTCAGTTGGAAACACAGCTGTTATACATGTTTTTATCTCCAGTCAAAGTATTTATGACCTTTTTTTTTTTTTTTAAATGGAAAGTAAAAAGTAAAAACCAGCGTTGCAAAAACACAGAGAAAATACAAGAAACCTCCTGCAAACTTCAAAGATCTCAATTAATTTTGAAGCCAGTTCCCACAACCAGGAATGGAGAAATGACATGGCTTTTAGTATATACACTTATATTACTCATGGCTCTTAGCCATTATAATTTATTGAGATTAGAGGTGACTGATGATAGGCTTTGCCTTTATATCATATATTTCTGTACACTGTATATAGCAAAGTTGTCATCAATCTGGCTAAACAAGAAAATACTTGGTCAACAACGCATTAAAGTACCTTAAACGTAATTTTAAACTGAATCAGCTACTTTATATGAATCTTCCAGGAGATCAATGAAGTATCAATTCTGCAAATAATTTATATATCATCCTAAATGATCAGATAATTGTTCCCAAATGTGGCAGATGTGGATGTTTGACCTCATCATGATTGTGCTTGCTCTGTGTTAGCCCTCCCCTCCTTACCCCTACCCCAGCATTCAATCAGGACATGCATAAAGAATGTACAGATGGACACGAGGCATTCTAATGGAGACAACTCAGTGATCCACAGCTCTGAATAGGGGCTGATCACGATGCTTCTTGGCAGTAGCAATCTTGTGAACGATCACTCTGATATTTTTGTACCAAGCACGAGACACGTCCATGTTGGTCACAGCTACAGGTTGTTTTGCTGAACTGGGAGCAGTGCTCCCTGCTAATCTTCCAACAAATAGTTACTGATGTATTCACGGATCTGTGTCAGTAGGGGAGGTAAAAAAAAACCCAAACATGATAATTTTACATATGTAAACAGTACTCACAATGATCAAATGACTCTCTATAGTAGGGTAAGGAAAAAAAAAAGGAATACTGAACCAAACATTCCATCGAAACCTCTCCCACTTTCAGTTTCTCCTGGTGAGGATGAGATTAACCTGCTGGTGCTTTCCAAATCTCCAAATAAACTTTCAAAAATAAAGATGTCACCAGTGAAAATCCTACTTTCATATTGAAAGATATCATTTCACTAAATTCCCTGTACCTAAGGGGTTTGGAGGAAGAAAACTAGGCTGCTTTCCATTGATGTGTGATGTAACTACTGCAGATATCTCTGGCAAGCAACATAAAGTACCCCAGCTACTTAAATGCAGTACCACCAGTTTCCTCAGCAAAGATAGAAAGCAACAGACCAGATGTAACTTCACCACCTAAGAGAACTCTGAAGGGCTTTGCTGTGCTTTTTACGTCTGGATTAAAGTGTCTTGCTCGTTTGTCTACTGAAGAAATTCAAAGAAAGCAAGCTCAGCTGGAGGTATGGAAGTCAGCCCTGCAGACAGAAGATCATGGAAGAGATCCCACTGGAAGAAATTTTGAAACATATGGAAGACAGGGAGGTAATTAGAGACAGCCAGCGTGACTTCACCATGGACAAATTGTGCCTTTCTAATCTGGTGTCCTTCTATGATGTAGTGACTGCATTGGTAGACAAGGGAAGAGTTATGGATGGCCTCTGCCTAGAATTTTGTAAGGCCTTTGATACAGTTCCCCAAATCATTCTTTCTGCTAAACTGGAGAAATACAGATTTCGGGGTTGGACTGTTCAGTAAATGTGGAATTGGTGGAGTGACCACATTCAAAGGGTTGTGGTCAACAGCTCAGTGTCCTGGTGGAAGCCAGTGAGAAGTGATGTTACCACTCAAGGGACCGAATTGGGACCAATACAATATAATACTATTGTATTTCAAATCAAACAACACTGACAGTGGGACTGAGTGCAGCCTCAGAAACTTTGCTGATAACACCATACTGAGTGGTGCAGTTGATTGGTTTGAGGGAAGGGATGGCACCCAGAGGTACTTTAAAAGACTGGACTCCTATGACCCCCACGAAGTTCAAAAAACCTAAAGGCAAGCTCCTGCACCTGGGTCAAGGCAATCATCAGCACCAGTTCAGGCTGAATGATGAATGGATTGAGAAGCTGGAAAAGGACTTGGGATGCTGGTAGATACAAGCTTGGACACAAACTGACAGTGTGCACTTGTAGGCAGAAAACCAAAAATACCCTGAGCTGCATAAATACAAGTGTGACAACAAGTTGAGAGAGGTGATTCTCCCCCTCTGCTCTCACGACACCCCATCTGGAGCACTGCATCCAGCCCAAGAAAGGTATGGACCTGTTGGAGCATTTGCAGAGAAGGCAACAAAAATTATTAGAGGGCTAAAGCACCTCTTCTATGAAGACAGGCTGAAAGAGTTGAGGTTATTCAGCTTGGAGAAAAGAAGGCTCCAGGGAGACCTTACTGCAGCCTTTCAAGACTCAAACTGAGCTTGTAAGAAAGACCAAGAGAGACTTTTTACAGGGTTCTGTAGTGACAGGATGAGGGGCAGAGGCTTTAAACTGAAAGAGTGTAGATCCAGATTGGACATAAAAAAGGACAAGAGGGGGTAGTGAGACAATGGAACAGGTTGCTGAGAGTAGTTGTGAATATCCCATCATTGGAAATCTTCAAGGTCAGGTATAATGGGGCTTTAAGCAACCTGATCTAGTGAAGAGTGTCCCTACCCATGGCAAGGTGGTTGGACTGGATGATATTTAAAGGTCTTTTATTATCCAAACAATTCTATGAAGTGTTGCTTCAACACATGAGGAGTGTATGCACAATGGAATGGACCATTTGAACTGCGTGTCTATGTCTTCATCTGCATCTGGTGTAGGTAACCCTTCAGAAAATTGTAAGAAATGATGGAATTCAAAGAGGATGAGGAAGAGGAAAGGGAAAATAGCAACAGACATGGAAAATAGTATTTTGAATCCTATAATATTCTAGTCCGAAAAGTAAGTCACTTCTGGTGTATGTTATTTCTTTTTCTGGTCTTCTGTGCATGGCTGTGATTGCTTTGGGTCAGCCTGTCAATGATATTTGGCACTCAATTAAATTTACAAATTAGATGGGTACTTAAGTATTATTAAGATCAATTGCAAGGCTCCTCAGCATTTAAGATGTCCCTGAAAAGCCTGGCAAGTATCTATTTGCATAATCAGGAGCATAAACAGCTTTGAAAAAAATGCCCTTAACCCCTAAAACAGATTTTGAGAGAACCAACAGCAGGCAGAAATGGTCAAAGAGAACAACTAATAATATGGAAGAGAATATGGATCTTAAGGAAGGAAGGATAGATAAGATATGATGAAAAAAACAAAGTTCTGACTGCCAGAAAAAGAAAGAAGAAGCAAAAAAGAAAAAAAGAAAAAGGAAAAAAAGAGAATTTTTATTTAATCTATCAGAATAAATAAACAAAAAAATACAACAAATTAAAAATTTGCTTCTTCTCTTGGAGGGTGTTTACCGCAAAATGTCTAAGATAGCACTTTTCAGAGCAAAGCACACTTCTCAGTTTTCATATTTGCAATAATCACAATTTATAGTTACCTGGGTTCAAAAAAACAAACCTGCAAAACCAACCGAATAAACCCCCCAACTTTTGATATATATAAACATTACTCTTACAGCCACCAAAGGCAATCACAGACTAATGGAGTTAAAGTTCCTCTATGGTTCAGTTATTTCATCTTTGTCAACATTTCCTGTGCTTTGTGAACACAGTTATTGGTATCCGACATTGACAGAGGCTAGATACGATCCTAATGGACCTTGTCCAGGCTCCTCCAGCACAGAAAATCTCATGTTTACATGTTAATTTTTGATCTTGCCGTACTCAGTAACATGGCTGGTGAAAGATGCAGTGGAGGGATGGTGACAGTCCTGGTTAAGGGGTGTCCGTTTGATAAAAGGTGAGAGGGGGCACCAGAATGTAACAGACATCTTATTGTAGGAGAATGAACGCAAAGACAACAGGAACATTGAGAGTGGTCGAGATTTATCATCGACTCGAATGATTCCCAAATTGCTGAGGTCGAGATAATCTTCCAGAATGCTGATGTTGATCTGGCTTTGCACAAGTGATTTAATGCCTTTATACTTCACTCACTCTAAGTATACACCATCCAGAACGTAGATATTCTTCTTCTAGCCTCAGTCCAGCCATGTGGTGAGATGGGATCTGCTCTGGCTCCCTGCATTTCCTCTATTTCTTTTTACTCTCCTATCTAGTACACCCATCCATTGCATTTGTGTTGATTTTTCTATTTCTTTCTGTCCATCACAGTTTCTTCCCATTTTTCATCTGCTGCCTAACACACTCAAGGGTGTGCTAAGTAAATATTTTTCCCTTTTTGTAAAAAAAAAAGGGAAAAGAGAATAAGAAAAAAAAAAATTAAGAGGGTGTCTAACTTTTTTGTCCTGTTCTGCACTGCAAGAAACCTTTTGTCCTTTCCCAGGGCAGCACAGACAACAGCAGACCTTTCCTAGATACTCATACCTCCAAGACAGGACCATAAAGCCCACATTGTCTCAGTTTGGGCCTGTGGGTAACCTAACACAGGCATAGTCTACAGGATGGACACGTGTTTTGATAAATCCAGTGCTAAATTAGTATTGAACATGACTTAATAAATCAAGCAGTTTCCTGTCTGCCACAGGAGAAAAGCACTGACTTTTCTTACAATAGGTGTAATCATTCAGGAGAAGTAATTTTGATAACAGTTCCAAGATTTCTTTAAATTCTATACTGGCCAAGTGTAGAATTTCATGTTAAAACTAGTTCTCCTACGTTCTAGGTATTTTCACTTAGCATCCCAGCTCTCGAGAGCATCTTACCTTTGTTCTTTTATTTTAATTGGCCAGTCATTTGTAACCCACCTTCACCTAAGCAACAGTGAAAATTTGCTCTGCTTAGGCTTCCTGGTCTCCTGTTATTTCTTTGGGCCCACCAATTAAGGTATTTTTTCTACTTTCACTCTGGCTGCAGTGTGGAGCTGAATACCTGTTCCACTTCCCCCAGGCATTTCCATTTCAGGACTGGCAAAGTAATCTCCAACTGCATAGAGCTCCTTAATGCAGAAAAAGTTGCACTTTAGCTCTAAGGACAGCAGCTGAAATAGAGGGAGATTATTTTCAAATTCTTCTACAGAGCATTCCCAGAAATACATCAGTTTTCTCCACAAGACTGACTAGAGAAAGCTTAAAAGAAAACCCGCCGGCAACAACTTCTACTGCAGGCAGAGGCTGCATCTCTCCATTTAGAAATCTCCTTGTTCTCATTAGTGTAGCTTCATTTCAGGCTGCCTGAGAATGTGAAAGCCACTCACATCTGCAAATGCAAAAAAAAATCCCTACTATGACTTCTTTGAAAATAGGGGTCAGAGAAGATGTTTTCAAGAGAGCTTTCAGACAGTCTATAAATTCTGTTTTGATTTACAGATGTCGCTGGCACAGTTCTGTCAGTGACATTACCTTCTGTTATTCCTGCACAATACTTAGGTGCAATAAAACCTAATCCAAAGTCAAAAAGAAAAAAAAGTCTTCCAGAGCATCAAAGCTTTGTCACTGCCATGATAAAATGTAATATCCAGCTTTAACTCACTCTAGATCATTACAATCCAACAAGTAACACAAGGAAAAAGACAGAGAGACAAATATTTGGAGAGGAATAATGCCTTATTACAGAAGTGGAAAGATTTTCACTGCCTGTTCCTTTGTCCTTTATAAAAATATATCTCCTTATCCTGATGTTATATATTTATATTGAGAGTCATCTGAACACTGATGTCCTGTCTATAATGTATAAATACAGATACAAGCACTATGGGAAAGTGAAGACCTGCTACACAGGTCTTTAGTTTTTTGTTTTGTTTACAGTATTTCTATGAAAAATTATCCAATTATATGTCTTTTCAAGATTTTTAGTAGGGCAGAGGGTGTAGAAATGACGCAAGGTGTTAACAAACAGAAGTCTGTGCCTAATTTTTTCTTCCAGACCCATCTCTGGCACATTTAAAAAGGAACCTGCAAATGTAAAGCCATAGTAGGAACAAGTGGCTCAAGAAAAGACACTGAAAAAAAGGTCCCTGAGAAAAATATCCTGAAGCCAAGGAAATAGTAGGCCACAATTTTATCCGTTGTGTATGCAGTAAAATGTCTTCATTAATGGAAATTTATTATGCCTATTTTTTTACCTAGTAGTCACATCCAATGTGAGTCTCAAGAGCAGATGTTTCTTCCTCTATCTCACTAGAGAAAAAGAGGTCCCTTTCCTGTTCCTGGATAGATAATGCAAAGATCTTCAATGGAAAGAAAGGGTGACTGGACAAGAAAATTTAAACAAATACGTGATAAAGACAAGGTCGTTAGTTTTATTTTTGGTGATAGCACCACTGTCTGCAAACCATCCCATAGCTGCTGAGTGAGCAGCTGGATCAGCATTCTCAAACTAGGAGAGAGAGATTTACCCAAACTTTTCTGAACAAACCTGCATATAACTAAGCATAAATTTTTTATTTTGTCAAAATTAATGCTTGGTGGAAACTGAAAATATTCCAGTTCCTACAGATCTGGAGGTAAGCATCCTGGGGTCAAGAGTAGCAGAGGGCCTCGACAAAGACGAATGTCAGTGTTGGATACGAGGTCCAGTCCTCCAAATTCTCTTTCCACAGACAATTCTAGCCAAGGTCGTGTTCACAGTGACCATTTAGCAAGTGAGCAGAGTGAATAAAATTGGGTTCTGGTGGGGGGTTTATCGCTGTGGTTTATCTCTGCCTTTCAATTCCTTCCCCTGAAATTAAAGTTGTAGTAAAAGAGAGCTGCTTGTCCTCATCCTTAACAAGAGAGCATGAGTCCCAGGTGGTTTCATGTGCTTTTGGGTTTCTTTTACCTATCTACCTAAAAAAAGCACTTGATATCTGATTTTTTTAAAAAATTACTTACTTGTGCCTCGGGAGAGCCCACCTTATTTGCAATTCCTTTCTGGTCCACTCAGGCATGCTGGCAAATGGGGAGCCCGAATGCACGGAGCAAAGGTCAGTGAAACATCTGCTTTCCTGGTCTTGTTATTACCAGTATGCTCTTTCCCAGCTCCTGATGTTCCGGAAATCTTTCAAGCATATAATGGGTAAAGTTCCCTCATATCTGAACCTTCAGCTCCAGCTGACACCTCAGTAATTTGTTTCTCGTAGCAACTCATTTGGGATTCTTGACCTTGATGGAATGGCTAATGCGGCCATGTGGCCAACTCGGCTTTAGCACCGTGGAGAGATCGCGAGCAAACCACGACAGTGTGTTTGTTTTTGTGTTTGGTGCCTTCATTTTATTAACCCTGGTTTGCTCTGGTTTCAGCAACAGTGCCCCATAGCTAAAGCTTCCTCTCAGATTTCTTGGTTTTAAAAAAGCCACATTCCAGTGGCTCATTTTAACAGGTTGGTATAAAATCAGACATAACACTGAGGGCACCTGCATTTTTTTGAAGGTTAGATTGAATCAGAGTGTTTCTGGTTTAATTCCAACATCTGATAATTCTCTATGAGCAGCATTGCTTACTTTGCAGAGGCAAGACGAGCCAAGCAATTCCGGAAGACATTTAAATGTAAGTATTTCTGAAGATGGGTGTAGTGTAAGTCAGCAGGATAGAGTTCACATTCTCTGTTATTCCTTTCTAAGAAAGTCTATCAACTGTATAATTAAGGAATCAGTTTCTTATTGTCATTGATGCTTTAAGTGTGAATGCAAATTTCCCATTGGCTTAAATAAGCCATGATTTTAAAAATGCATTACTTAAATAAAAGCTTTTCCCTTTTTTTAAAACTAGATAATGTTTTTAGAGTGTGTAAAAAAAAGTATTTTTATGAGTAAAACTTTCATTTTTTTTCCTGAAAAACAGGAGCAGCTGAAAATTGAAAAAAGAAAAAAGAAATATTTTGCCAGAAATTCAGAAAATTTCTACTTAGACATTCTTTAAGTGAACTCATGAGCCAGTCAGTTCCCTAGACTCCAGCTCCTGATGTCATGGAATGAATTTCCTCTTTGACTAAAATACCCAGAATATATAGATGATAATTGAATAGATGATGACAGCCTGGATGAAAAGAAGTTTCAGAATATCATGGACAAAAGAATTTGTCATGGAGTTTGACTCACAGAGAGGAAGAGGATATATCAGGTATCAGATGTTTAACTTGCATTAAGCAGAGAGAAAGCATTACTAGATTTATTAATCAAAAAAAACCCCAAACAACAACCACTGATTTTTCTTAATGAGACACTGTTGAAAAAGAGGAAAAAAATATAACTGAAAATATTTCCAACATTATGTGTTTGGTGACTCTATTTGAAAAAAACTTGTATATTAGCTGATTATAAAGAAAAACGTATTTCTTCTTTAAAAGGAAATAGAATGCATGTTTGTATGTATGTGTGGGACAGGGAACATATTTCCTCTTCAGAGCTGCACCACGGTTTGCTGACAGAAAGGAGACTTGGATACTGTAGGGGCACTGAATCCCAGATCTTGTGTTAATGGATGAGGTTATCAATGATTAAACTCTGCTTCATGCAACTGTTTCACTGTGCAATCCTTAAAATTTCTTTTGATTCAAAAGTGGTTGTGAAAAAAACCTACTCAACAATAGAAAGGAAAAGAAAAGAACAGAACTGAAGCCATCATGCAACATCCATCATACCCACAGGATAAAAACAGTGAGCAGCCCGTGAACAGTAATTGTAACATAGACTACAGTCAGCAGAACAGCTGGAATGAGAAATCAATTATACATCTAGAAAAGACAATATGCAATTATTAAATTATGAGTAATTAGTAGATGTTGGCTTACACCTTATAAACCTGCACTTTGAGAAATGCTGTGGGCGCTGCAAAGAAAGCAACAGAAAGGTTTCCTGGCTCTGCCCTGTGCCATTGTTTAGCAAACAAAAGACCCTCAGAGAGCACAGAGCTTTCTGCTTACACAGCTAAGATGCCTATCCAACCACGTTTGTGAAGCTGGCTTGCAGCTGGAGTAACAAAATTCCGTCACCTCTGTACAATAATATCAATAATATGTACTTAGTACCTTTCAAGCCAGACAAAGTAACCTTCTTTATACAAAATCGTTCACGTATATACTGATATAAAACCAGTAGCAACAAAAAACCCATCCTATATACCCGTGTCTTAACTCTTGCCTTGGCAACCTGACTGTAGCGCTCCTCCATCACTTTCTTTCTTCCAAAATAATGCATGTGGTGTACTGATTCATCAAGAGTGTTAATTATCTTGGGTCTGAACTGAGCCAAAGCTTGAGTTTCCTAACTTTTCCTCTGGCAAAGAAGGTCACCTTTGCTTTGGCCTTTATTCTGTAGCACACCCCCCTGATTACTATCAGCTACCCATCACTATTGATCTTAAAAGAAAAAAAAACCTTAACAACAGCAACAACAACAAAATAAAAAGCCAAATAACTTTTCCTTATTCTTTTCTGGAACCACAAGTCTACCCAGAGTGAGAGAGGGATGTTGCCTTTTATACTCACAGCAAATCTTGCACTGCAAGATTAACTGGGCACAGTTTCACAAACCAGTGCCACATGGAAATGTGCATATGTTCTGAAAAGCACCATGTCATTTACACAGTTCAAGTGGGTGCAGGTGAGAATTAAACAAACATCAGCTCTAAGCAGCTTCTCAGCTTTCTATGCATTTAACAGATTGGCCTGTGGTGTACAGAAAAGACTATTGTTACTTTTAATCTCCTTTCAGCGTAGGGAGCTACTGTTCTCTCTCCTGCACTGATAACACACAAATTGCTTATCCTCCAAAGCAGCCTTCACCTGACCACCAACTGCACTCTCCTCTTGCCAGGCTTCTGATAATCTCTTCCCACTCCCTTTTCAGTCTGTTGTGTTCAGCTTAAGGCATTTCTGTGGCCCCATACAGATGGAGAATTAAAAAGGATCTTTTTTTTCCTTTTTCTTCCCCTGCTGCCCTCCCCGCTTACCTGTTGTCCTGGGGTGACTGTATGGTCTAATATCCCCATCTTCTGTTCTTTTACCCACGAATGGGCCCTGTCCCTTTAAACTACATCCGGGAGCAAGGGAAGGAGAAGCCGAGAAAAGCGGCGGCGCGCAGTTTGTTTTGAAGAAAAACCTCACTTCCGTCCCCGGAATTCCTCTCTCGCTGGACTGTGCAGCCCCACGGATCAGGGAGTTTTTGTTTCTTCTTGTTTTTAAGTTTTTTCCCTCGTTAGCTTAGAAAAGGGTTTCTTGGACTGTGCTGTTCAGCTCTGCCCGGCTCTGGACTGACAGACCCGAGTAAACCCAGGGGAGCCCACGCTGTGTGGCCCCACCGGGGCCCGAGCTGCCCTGCGGCCTGGACGCCGGACCCGAGCTCCAGAGAGAGTGAGAGAGCTGGGACACACCCACGGAAGGACTCTGTTCTCTGATTTTACCATCTCTTCAGAGCAAGAGAGGTTTATTGTTTCCTATTATTCATTTTTCATGCTTGTGAATACTTTGCTTGTTAAATAAACAGTTTTTTCCACTTTTCTCCGAGGAGATTTTCTCCCGAACCTAGAGTGGAGGAGGGGCTGCTAGAACTTGGCCCTTTAGAAGAGACCTCCTCTGGAAGTTTCTTTCCAAATTTGTCCCAAACCAGGACACCTGTCTATCTGTGAGATGAAAATCCACTGGGGGGAAAAGGAAGGGAAACACAGTGATGGTGCTAGCACGACAGCTAAAGCTCCAATTTCAGATAGCATTGTGAAGCTTCACATGTGCTGTGAAATAATTAGAGGGCACAAACGAGACCAGATTCTCAGTAGTGGAACCTGGTGATATCTCAAAATCTGCCCCATGGCTCCTGGCTTGTCCAGCTGAAGCCATTTGGCAACAGCTAATATGCAACTTTCTGAAAATACAAGTGTCCTCTCTTTCTCTCTCTTTAATGCTGGTCACCACATATGTCAATGAGAGATCCTTATCTTGAATTCTGTATAGACATCTTAGGATAAAAACAAACAAAAAAAAAGATATGAAAAGATGTGCAACAAAAAGTATTAAAAAAAATCAATGAGAAATTAAAAATAGCAAGATTATTTCTGAAGAACAAAGAGAATAAAAAGGTGATACGGCAAGTTGCAGGATAACAAGTCAAGCAAGTATTTTTTTCTTTCCTATGGAAAAAGAAACTGAAAAAAAAATAGAGGTATCAATTTAATAAAAGAAAATATATGGAATTTTGGGGGTTTCTCCATGTAATTAAACAGAATGAAGTAAAAGGAGTGGGAAGAAGTTATATGCTTTTTACTTAGGAGAACTAAATCACAGTAAAATCTTGCCAGGCAAATTTGATTTACTAGTTCTGATGAAACTCATGGGGCTTCCTTAATATTGAATATTCCTAAATATTACGTGTTCCATCTCTGCCTTGTGGTGAACACACAGTGAAAGTCATCAAGACCTCCACTGAATCAAACGAACTCCAGAAACAGATGCTGCAGTGAAGGGACCCAACTTCAGATCCTCAAGACTCCCTGCCTGCTCTCCTGTTGAATGTTTTTAGCTGGAAGTCAGGATCAGTGAGGCACAGGCAGCAGCTTCTCTCTCTCTCCAGCACAGCAGTGCAAAGAATGAGGAGTCTAAGAACAAGTCAAAGGAATGATCTTTAGAGTGGCTTAGCCGCCTCCCTAACATGAGAAGCAAAGTCGCAGTGGGACCCCAGAGGAGTGGCTGCCAGGGCCAGGCAAAGCCGCGTCACAGCCGATCAGTGCTCCCAGAGCTCTGTCTGTGCCGCTTGCCGCCCCTGCAATCACCGCGAGCGTTGCCCAGGCGCTGAGTCCGAGTGAAGGAGGAGCGTGGGCTGTCACCCGAGCAGCGGTGTGGGCTGTGCAAAGCCTTCTGTGGGAGATGATTCATCCTGACACCTATGTTAGCGTGGTGATGTGTTTTTCCAGAGATGTCCCAAGCACTTTACCATGTGCCAATCCCGTTCCTTGAGAAGACTTCATACAAACTGAGTCAGACAAAAGTCAGTCTGGTTTCTAGGGAAATATCAGGGCAGTGATATCCTGTCACTGAGAAGTGGATCGGGCATGACTGGAGCAAGTTTGCGTTTGTACTCCTGTGTCTGGGCACAGAGATGGAAGGGAGTAGGAAATTCTGTTGTCTTTATTCCTTATTGGTCAGACTGAGCCACCCAAGAGCAACCCGCCCCTCTCCTGACTGGATCTTTGGCACCTGCTAAATTCTTTCTGTGTTACCTTGCGGTTCTGTGACTGCAAAGTACCATCAGGCACTGTCAGACTGGGAGGTGGGAAGGGGCAGTCCAGGGGTGGGATGGACAGGACACAGTGAGGGAGGTCCTCATACCCTGCATGTAAATAAGCAGAATTACTCTGCTTTCCTTTTATCTGTGTGCAGTGGTTTGCAACAGCAACTGCTCCAAAATGGTGTGGGTAGTCTGGACGGAGAAAAGTGTGCGCTTGGCACCAGCAATGGTCATGTGCACCAGTTTCCAGGGCTCACTATACTGCTGATTTCCAGAGAATTATATCACTGCTACCCCTCATGAGACAGCTTGGCTGGTCTCCTGGCACGCTTAAACCACTCAGCAACTCAGGTCTATCTGCTTGACCTGCAATGTCAGAGCTGATGCAACCTGAAAGGGACACCTGGTTTCTGGAAGCCAAAGCAATGTGGGTGTGAGAGTTCTGCTGTGACTGTGGAGGATGGCTGGCTGTGGCCTCATGTTTTGCCAAAACTAGAGTTGTGCCTGGGATTGCTTGACATTTGAAACAACATGAGTATCCTGATGATGACCAGAAGGAATAAGCAGCTTGTTCCTGAGTTTTCAAAAATGAAGGCAACAGGATGAAGTAAAACAAGTTGGTTGTGTTCTGACATTAGATCACCTGGTCAGAGCACAGTACTAATAATGCCAGGATCACAGGTTTGATCCCTGTATGGGCCATTCACTTGGACTTAAGAGCTGGACTTGATGGGTCCCGTCCAAATCAGACTGTTCTGTGATTCTGACACATAGTCAACTGGAGGAGCTTTAGTCTTCCAGCTGCCTTCAGAAACGAACTGAAGAGCATGGTAAGGGCCAGGGCTAAGATGCTCTCACTTCTTTCTGACCGTACTCCTAAAGCTGCAGCAGTGTTGCTAAACAAAGTGTACTACTGCCAAAAGAGTGAAAATTTAGCCTTATGTCCAAAATATTTTGCAATTCCCCACTTTTTAAAAGATCTGTTTTCAGCTACCAGGCATCCTTGTAGCCCCCCCAAATCTGCCCATGCAAGCCCAATACAACTACAACTTACCTCCAGTAAAGCCAGCACTGTTACTGCCTTAAATAATGCATTTGGCAGCATCTTGTCATACAACTTCAAGTTGATATGACAATTTACAGAGTGCAAATATAAGTGAATCACAAGCATCAGAATGATATATTTAAATAGAGGTGATTTTAGCCAAAATACCTGTACTGCATTTCCTAATGTGGAGGTAGTTTGGATTAAAATAGACTCCCTAGTTTTGGGCTCAAGTGCTTTAAAACCAGGGTTTAAAATCAGAGACATGGACTATGTAAATATGTAGGTCAAAGACTAATCCTACTTATATAATCTTGAGAAAGAAAATAATAAGATAATTATGACAAGTCAGTAGACAGCTTTAAGAGTCACACTAATTTCCATTAGTTCTTTTAGACAAATCAAAAAATTCGAAAAAGAAATCTAAAAAAGGTGTTTGGTAATTTTATCTGCTTTTAAATAAAATAGTTTGAAGTGATTTTGTCTTCATTTTTAAACATTGGAAAGTTTTAGAAAGCTAAAATAAGATCTAATGTTTTACGCTGGGATTAAGCTACAAAAATTAGCTCTTCCCAGAGAAAATGTCTTAATTTTTTTTTCCAGATTTTGGGTGACAAAATGTTTATCCGAACAATTTTATGCACACTTTTCTCTTTTGGGGGGAGGAAGCAGGGTGTTTGTGAGTCTATCCAACCTGAACAATTATTCCAATTATTCCAATTATGGCGAATATATTATTCTATGTAGCTGGCAGAACAGCTGTTCTTCCCTTTGGTATCCCGTGACAGGATATATGGGAAGAGTTCAAATGCCATCAGGGGAGAGTCAGTCTTGACATTAGGAAGCATTTATGCACAGAGAAGGTGGCCAAACACTGACGCAAGTTTCCTAGAGGTGTGTTTGATGCCCAAGGCCTGTCAGTGTTTAGAGGCATTTGGGCAATGCCCTTATCAACCTGCTTTATCTTTTGGTCAGACCTGAATAGGTCAGACAGATGGACTCATCAGGAAGATGATTGTTGAAGTCTCTTCCAACTCATCTCATCTCATCTCATCTCATCTCATCTCATCTCATCTCATCTCATCTCATCTCATCTCATCTCATCTCATCTCATCTCATCTCATCTCATCTCATCTCATCTCATCTCATCTCATCTCATCTCATCTCATCTCATCTCATCTCATCTCATCTCATCTCATCTCATCTCATCTCATCTCATCTCATCTCATCTCATCTCATCTCATCTCATCTCATCTCATCTCATCTCATCTCATCTCATCTCATCTCATCTCATCTCATCTCATCTCATCTCATCTCATCTCATCTCATCTCATCTCATCTCATCTCATCTCATCTCATCTCATCTCATCTCATCTCATCTCATCTCATCTCATCTCATCTCATCTCATCTCATCTCATCTCATCTCATCTCATCTCATCTCATCTCATCTCATCTCATCTCATCTCATCTCATCTCATCTCATCTCATCTCATCTCATCTCATCTCATCTCATCTCATCTCATCTCATCTCATCTCATCTCATCTCATCTCATCTCATCTCATCTCATCTCATCTCATCTCATCTCATCTCATCTCATCTCATCTCATCTCATCTCATCTCATCTCATCTCATCTCATCTCATCTCATCTCATCTCACCTCATCTATTCTATTCTATTCTATTCTATTCTATTCTATTCTATTCTATTCTATTCTATTCTATTCTATTCTATTCTATTCTATTCTATTCTTTTCCACCATGACTGTTTCCATGGAATTGCTAAGAATGTCCATTTCTATAAAATATTTAATCTACAAAATTCTACTGAGTTCCTCAACATCATTTAGTTCAGAACAGTGGCCTTTATGGAGTGATATCCTAATGATTCAACAGTGTCAGAATACTACAGGCCATGTGTCCTTTCTAAAAGAAAGATGTTAAAGAGCATATGCGAGTACACTGTTTTAGTGTATTTTTGAGATAAATCTACTGCTTGTGGCAAAATGCATTGGGCTATCCATTTAGTTTTAATTTTGTGATTACATGAAGGATATGGAAAAAGATGGAGTGCTAATTTATTCTAAGCACTTTTGTTGATGACATACAGGTTGCTAAAAATGCTGGAAAGTCAGATCAGTTTTATAAGCAGTTAAATGGGGTCTGTTGAAAGGTAATTAATTTTGTGGTAGAGGTAAAGCAAGGTGGTGCTATAATATTCTTATATCTCTGATGATAGGAGGAAAAGATAGCTCACTGGCTATTAAATGTTTCCAAGTGTTCAGGTTCCGTAGCATTATTTATATTTCAGGTCTGTTCACCGTTTTGCTATTAAATAAGTTCTCTTCTGGATGGTTAAATGTGCAATTTATTCATGCTCTAATGAATATTTTATATACCAAAGTCTTGATGAAAATTAGCTATTCACTTAGTAGACAGTGGCTATCTTCTGCTCGTTAACAATGTGACCAGCAGATGTGTATCAGGGAAAGCAAAGCTCCTTCCAATTTCCAGTGAAGATGAGGGAGGAAAAGACATGAGGGAGGATAATGAACCATAGCTGATTTTCTTAAAAACTGCATGTGGAAAAGTTGAGAATGCAGTTAACTACTTTCATAAAATACAACTGAGATATTCCACAAGATGTGTAATTAGCTTATACTCTCAGAGCAGTAAAAGTCAGAAACAAATATGAGAGAAAAGTCTATTCTGAGCAAGACCAGGAAAAAGAGATTTAGGAGAGTCTTGTTGCAGCCTTATATCCAGCTTTAAGGTTAACAATAAGAAAATTTTGAAAACTTGCAGTAGAAAATTACGAACAAATGCATTCTTTCAAATAGTCATTATCACACATACTCTCTCTTCAAAAACTAAGATAATGTAGGTGTTGGTACCTGTGTAGTCTGAGCAGCCAGATTTCTTTGAGAATGTTGTTAAATTGGGTATCTTAAAATGATGTTCTATGGAAAAAAAAAATCACAAATTTAATTAACTGTTACATGAAAAAAGGCATTTCTTTTTCTAGGTCTGTCAAAAGGCGTAAAGGTGCGTTGTAGGCTGATGTAACGTCCTTGATTTGTAACATTAGTCAGAGAAAACAGAGAAAAACTATGTTCCTAATCATTATTCATCCTACTTTTTTCCATTAATGAGTTGATTCTTATTTGTTTTCTTCATAATCTCATAAGATTTTTCTTGTTTTTCACTGAGGGGACTTTCTACGCCTTTTACTAATCCTGATGATTCTTTTAATTCCTTCTTGTTTTGAGCTGTAATTTTAGAGAAATGTTCCACCAGTGCCACGTAGTACCTTAGCTGAGATCACACAGGACAGGTCACTATGCAGAACACAGGCAGGCTCTATAACATGATCTGAAATACTACGACGTCATTCTTTGTGCATTCCAATAGAAACATTTTTACTGCAGCTGGACATTGAGGAGAGATCTTTAGAAATGCCTTTGTTCCTTTCTTCATCCGCTGCTGCTAGTCTTGAACGCTGCAAGGTTTGAAAAGCAATTTAAGAGTTCCTTGTGCTTTATTTTTTTTTTTTTCAGCATAGAATTTCATTCACAACTTAATAACCCATTTATGTAAGATGAAGTCCCTCTGAAGCTCATCAACAGGGTCTTTGTCCTTGAGTAAGGTTGTAAGAATAATTAATATTTTGGTCTGGCTGCTAAACAAAAACTGATTAGCATTTAAACAAGCGTATAAATGTTTCATTGTTTCTCTCCAAAATGAAAGCCTGGGTTGAGTAGGTTACAGTACTTGACAATACTCTCACGGAACCTCAGATGAAATACTCCGGTGCACGCATATTTTGAGGAGTCAAATCAATAAAGTGTTAGCTACCCAAAACTTCTGGGAGAGGTTCACCAACAGTTTCCAACTGTCCACCTTTTGTGAGAGCTTGATGTTTAGAGTCTTCACATAACTGAAATTTCCCTAAGGGAAATGGAATAATTAGAGTATTTCATCTCTTTATGAAATGTTCTAAATATTGGTTTATTGGAAAGAAGACATGAAACTTTTTGGTGGTCTAGTTCTTCAGACATTTTTTTCCAGACTGATCTGATCTACATTGAACAGTGCAGTTGTGAAGAAAATCAGAAATAGTTTTGGCAAAATAACTGTTCTTGTCATGTATTCCCCTGTGCTTCTTTTCTTCTTTTAACTATCTATCACCTTCACCTTTCTCTAACTCACCACCTGTGATGATAATTATGAAATAAACTAATCAAAAACCAGGGAAGTTAATTTTTAAGTCCTTGCTATATTGAAAAATTACTCTTTTATCCTGGTTTTCCCACTCTTTAATCCAGTTCATTGCTTTATCTTAGTATCACACCTTCAAAGGTCTTGTAACGAATTTTTCAAAAATCTTCTGTAAATCTTATTTCTCTTTACTTATTAATTAAGTAAAATTAATCTTATGCAAAGTGAAAAGAAGTACATAAAAAAACCCTTTAGGTCATCTGTAATTAAAGAGCTATTTCAAGAAAATAGGAGAAATTCAGTGACCACTGGGCCTTGTGATTGCTAGAGATACTGGTGGAGAAAGGGTTATTTATTTTCATGCATGAGTTTTTATGGTCCATCTGTTTCACTGGTCCATCTGTTTCACTGCATGAAGATTATTACATTTTGAAAAATGCAAATAAACATTTAAGACCTTTAATAGTTATTTGCCTGTTTATTTCAAAGGCAAATGCTGGTAGTTTAGTAAGGAAGGTTCACATTTGCTGTATACATGATGGTTTGCATGCAGTTCACTTCTGCCAATGACTTTAATGATGTCAGAGGGATTGTATGCAGACAGGAAAAGTTTATTGGGACCAGGAGCAAAAGTCGTGAGTCGATTCTTTCAAGACAGGTGTCCTATGAAAGCTCTGAGTGTTTCTAAACCAGGGTATTTCCAGAGTGTATCAAATATACAATGAAAAATCTGAGATATTCAAAAGGTGCTAGCTGTCACTTTTGATTTAGAAGAGCAGCTTGAGTGCTCCACGAAGTGCTTTTCTCTTGTAATGCAGAAGTTAGAGCACTGACCCAGGGTGGGAGACATCCACCTTCCACTTTCTACTTTGTTAAATGGAACTAATTCCCACCTCTCTCAGCTCCAAGGTAATACCCAGTGGTGGTGCCTGATGGAGGATGAACCTTCCATTTCTTATCATGCCACTTCATGGCAGAGCTTGAAAAAGTTCAAGATCAATGGATTTAAACACACTGAAGAAGAATTGACTGTGTTCCCTGGTAGCTGGGATTCACATGAAAGAGAAACAGAGTTTGTCTATTTCCAAAATAAAAATTAAAATAAAAATTAAAATAAGAATTAGAAATGCAAGGAAAATATTTAGAGGACAACTGGCTCAGCTGTCAATGGGAAGGAATTTCTCATTACCATCCATGTGAATCTGTCACCTCTTTGGGAGTGCAAGACCAGGCTTGCCTAACAGAAGCTTCATCCCATAATCAGGGAGATTCTTAAAAGATACCTATCCAAATCTTGCTGTCAGCTGTGATTCATGACCTTTGATACAGCAGGTAAATGAACAGAAAGTGAGATTTGTTTAATGCTATATAACAAGCCTTGGGGTTAGAAGTCCAAGCTCTCTGACACAGTCAGCCTTAGTCATTAGAAGGAAGCTATTTCAGTAATGAATTATTACAACCCTGGGAGTACTTTGGTCATGGTTCATCACCATGGTACACTGAGGACCTTAATAGTGTCTTACAATGTCAATATGTGCTTTATTTAAGGTTCGTATCATTTTAGCTGGTCAGAAAGGATAAAACTCACCCCTGCGCAGCAGGTCAGAACATGGTCTATTCATCTTGCTAGTCCCACAAGAGTCCTCAAAATGCTTTTTTAACTGAGCTGGAAGTGACACATAAAGCTTCTCTGAGGTCTTTTGCACACAGATGGATTTCAGCTGTGAATAGGAAGGCACCAATTTGCAAATAAATTATTTGATGGAAAATTCTGCCATCAATCAGATTTGCTAGATTACATGAATAATTCCTCTAGCCTTACCTACAATATCTGAATCTTGTCTTCCAGAATAGTTTTGGGCAAGCAAATTTCATGGAAAATAATGGCAGAAAAAGAATAGCAAGAATAGAGCAAGGGATCATTTAGATTAAACACTTTGGTTTATCTAACTTTAGGCAAAGGAATTCAACATCAGGCATCCACTTTCTGGAGGATGGCCAGAAAATTAAATTTCTATTAACTGCTTAATGCCATTATAGCTCCCTCATTCTTTCTAATATTTATCCAAATTTTGCCTTTAAATGCTTCTAACCTCTCACACCGGTGCTTATTCCAGTTCCTAATACTATAAACACAGTTTCTTTTATGAGCCAATCTCAGCTGTGATGCTGAAGCATCCTGAAATGACACAGGAGGATTGCAATGTCACTTCTGTCAGGGAACACTGAGCAAACAGCCCTTAACACAGAACTTGGAAGACCAAGAAATTGTATTTATTTATTTATTTATTTATAGCATAGAGAAGAAAGGTCAATACAAGATTCTGGCTTCAAATTGAGAAGAACAAGGTAATATTTTTTTACTTGGTGCAAGCACCCACCTGTGTGCATGCAAATTTCATCCTTCTCTTGTCATCCAGCACAGAGGAGATGTGAAGTGACTCCTGTAAGCTGCTTTTGAACTTTGACATTTTCCTTTAGCCCAATCTGAGATGGCAGTTTCATCGTAAATAGGCCCTTGCTTCCCAATTAGGCCTGTGAGCAACAGAGAGAAGCATGAACGAAAGGCTCTGCTGGCAGAAGCAGGAGAAATTCCACCAAGGAATTTCATCCTTGATATGCCATATTGGATGAAAGCCTTACCAAGGTCGGCAGAAAATGGATTAAACACCAGTCACTCATCTAAATGGTCTCTCATGGCTCCCTTCATCCACACACGGCCCAGAGTAATGAAAACGGACACTGTTACTTACCCTCTCAAGGTCCTACTTAGCCCAAATTGCAAAACCTGCAGCCTGCTTGTTATCAGAGTCTTTGATTGAAAACCAGGATTTGGATCCCGGTGAGGCCTCAGTTTATTATTCTGTAATAATAATAATAATAGATAATCTGTTGCATTCAAAAAATTTAGTCTTGATTGCAGAAAGAAGAGATGTCCCCAAAACCCCAGGGAGGTATTTTCTTATTCAGGTTTTAGAAGCAGTTGTAATTTCATCATATCCCTTTTAATCCTCTGTTACAACGTGATGCTTGAGAAAAAGAGCAATCAGATCATAGAATCATAGAATGTGCTGAGTTGAAAGGGACCCATCAGGATCATTGAGCCCAACTCCTGGCCCTGCATAGGATAACCCAAGAATCCCACCATGCATCTGAGTGCATTTTCCAAACACTTCTTCAACTCTTTCAGGCTTGGTACTGTGACTACTTCCTTGGGGAGCCTCTTCCAGGGCCCAACTACCCTCTGAGGGAAAAATGTTTTCATGATTTCTAACCCAAATCTCCCCTGACTCAACTTCATGCTGTTTTCTCAAGTGCTGGCACTGCTCACCAGAGAGAAGAGATCAGTGTCTGCCCCTCTGCGTCCCCTCATGAGGATGCTGCAGACCGCAATGAGGTCTCCCCTGTCTCTTCCCCAGGCTGAACAGAGCACGTGATCTCAGCCACGTCTCGTATGGCTTCTCCTCCAGACCCTTCACCATCCTTGTGGCCCTCCTTTAGACACTCTCTAATGGCTTAATGTCTTTATATTGTGGCACCCAAAACTGGCCCAGGACTTGAGGTGAGGCCACCCCAGTGCAGAGCGGAGTGGGACAATCCCCTCCCTTGCCCCTCTGGTGATGCCGCACCTGATGGCCTCAGACATGGTTGGCTGTCCTGGCTGCCAGGGCACTGCTGACTCACATCCAATTTGCCATCAACCAGGACCCCAGGCCCCTTTCTGCAGCACTGCTATCCAGCCTCTCATTCCCCAGTCTGTCCACACATCCAGGGTTGCCCCATCGCAGGCTAAGGATCCAGCCCTTGCCCTTGTTAATCTCCATACAGTTGGTGATTGCCCATTTCTCTGATTTGTCGAGGTCTCTCTGCAGAGCCTCCCTGCCCTCATGGGACTCAACAGCTCCTCCCAATTTAACGTTGTCAGCAAACCTACTTAGTATTCCTTCGACACCTGGGTCCAAGTTGTTAATGTAGATGTTGAAGGGAACTGGGCAGAGGATCTGAAATATGCCTTCTACCATCTTAATTTTCTCAGTCAAAATCTCACACATTGACTTTAGTTTAGGGGGAATTATCACTTGGAATCACCCCCAAATCTTGTTGCACAGCTTCTGTCATCTCTCTCTGAAACACTTCCTGTTTGTTACAGCTGTTCCCTGGTGCTGAAATAGTACAGCGTGTGATTTCTTTACCTAATATTGCTAAGATTCAAGTCCCCCAAGATTTAGATGTTTAAATACAAAATGTTTTAGTTCAAGCCCATCTCACATAAACTGTTATTGATAAGACCACAGTCACACACGTCTGACTGTCACTCAGGTGTTTATGGAGGCAGAAATAAAAATCCCATTCCACCTCAGTGTTAATCAATCTTTGTCACTCCACCAAGTCCTTTTATCTGATAAGCTCCCCTGTGGCTAGGAGAAAGGAAAAAAAGAATCCTGTAAATGGAAGCCCTGCAGCCCAAACCAGCAGACCGAAGGAAATGGGAATACAGCTGTATCTGGCAGCTGCTGCTTTCAGGCCACCACAAGTCATCCAAACAACGGCCACTGCCGGAGGTGTGCTGGCTCTTTCACCAACACGTCAGGTGCTCTCCTCTAGAGCCAGCAGTTCTTGGAGCCTAATGTGTCATTTTGTTTGTTCAAACCACAGTGCACTTCGCAATCCACATTTATGTCTTTCCTTGCTCTGCTCACCACTCAGCTGAGCCGATCCCCACCATAAGCACTGTCACAGAGACAATCCCTGCTGGCTCTGATCTGCCAGCAGAGACATGGTCTATAAGGTGATAATCCATCACAGGTGGCCCAGGCACTATTCCCATTAAAGGCTCATCTGTTTTTTGACAGATCCAGATCATATCCCAGAGGCTGCCCTCACCACTGTGATGCTCAAGACCGAGCCTGCACTCCAACCCAGGCTCCCTGTGGTCACTGCCGGTGTTTGCTCATGTCCTGCACTTAGCTGGGATCAAGTCATCTCAGTCTTCCTGACAGGAAAACAGGGGCATATACTGGATACAGGGACATAGACTGGGTGTGGGCAGCACCCTGAGATGCCCAGTGGGTGGCTGGGCAGATGCAGTTAGCAAAGCATCTTGCCGTGCAGTGTCCAGGTGGATTGTTGGCTCTTTTTCCTCTCCCCACATGATGCTGAGGTTGAGTCATTAAGCACCATTGTGTCCCTATAGATAGGAACAGACCTTGGATGGTTCTGGGAGATTTGCTAGCACTCGTACAAGCCATCTTCTGGTGTTGATGTGAGGGCTAACCCTGCAGCAGAAGAGAGGAGTGGAGGAAAATGAGGCTCCTTTGGAGACTGGCAGAGACGAGCTAGATAGAATGTCTCTGATATCTCCAAACACAGGTACGATAAATTGTAAAAAATGCAAACTTGCTAATTTCTTCTGGGATGTTGCCATAAAGATAAACAGTGTTCAATAACAAGGTAATTATATGAGTAAATAGATGCAAGAGTAAAGGAATGACATTTTAAAAAAGAGTAAAGAAACAGCCTTGGGCAGCAAGTGCAGGGAAGGGGAGACCATTAACAGAGAATCCTCATTCTTCAGAAGAATGTCTTTGAGCTGTGTAGGGAAAACTTTCTGAGTGAGTCTGATATATTCCGTGGTCACACACTGACTTTGTAGTAAGAGAACTGCAAAGGTGAGGAAAAAAGGTAAGATAATTGTTTCAGGATGTACCATGAGGGAAAATACAGCGTAACCCCCGTCCATGTGACTCATGTTCAGAGTTTACATTGTCTTTATGATGCAGAAGTATATCACAGCCTACACTTTTCCATGGGAACTGCAACAGCACTGGATTGGACAAGGTTGGCCCAAAGTGCCCCGTTCAGCGGTTTTGTCAGAATGGCTCCCGCTGGGCTAGCAAATGTTGTTTTAACATGCAGGAGACTGTGACAATGCATAATGGCATTTGAGACACTGCTGTGCAAGTGATTATTTTAGGTTTTTTCATGAAGAGCCCAGATGGAGACTGTGAGCCAGTGTTTTCCAGGTGACACATGACTCAGAGCAAGAAGGAATTTGTGATAGAGCTGGGAACTTTTGGTCTCCTGACACTGTGAATGTTCCGAGAGAGGGAAGGGAGTGTCAGCATTGCTCAGGGCAGATGGGGACAGCTGGTGACTCGACCAGCATCCACACACCCAACACGACTCATATCAATGTTCACCAAAGCCCTCAAAGGCCTGGGATTGTGTGACAACATTTAAAATTTATATACTTATAAACCCCTCTGCACAGGCAATATGTAAATTACATAAATATCATTTTGGTCATTGAATAGTTGGGAAAGATTCATCTGGTGGTGCTGTTGATTGTTGCCAGGATGGATACAATCTCTGCCTAATGGTGCCATTTACCTCTGTTTTGGTGCTGCTAGGCATAGACTTCATTCTACATCAATTTTCTATCAACAGTTTGGAGAGTCAGGCAGAAAGGTTCAGAAGAATAATAACTGCCGTCTGAGGCGTTCATCTTATCACAAATTATATTTCAAAATTTTCATTGTATATTAGATTGATTCTGATCAACTATTCTAGATCAAAAGATTTCTCTCAAAAAAAACTTTTCACATATGCTCTTCAAAGATTTTCAAATCTTTTTTTTTTGTTTCAAATTCATCCTATTTCTCTTTATTCCATTTCTCCTGTCACACCACAGACAGGAAGTCTGTGGCACAAATTCTGTGGAAGGTAGAAAACTACCTATCACAGTAGGTGACTAAGTTGATTATACACTTTCAATCCTGTCCTGAGGTGATATTTAGAAATTAAAATATTTTTTTGTTTATGCTATGTTGTGCAGGTCTGAATTTCTGATAAAAATTAATTTGGTATTTAACTTTGTCAGATTTTTTTGATAGACAGAAGAAATTAGTTTCAGAAATATAAAACATTACTACTCCAGCAGCACTCATTTTGCAAGGATGAAAGGTAGGAGTATGAAAAAGAGGTTATGTAAGGCAAAAGAGAATCTGGACCAAATTATTTATATTATGAGGGAGGAGAGAAAGCTACTTGCTTCTAGTTATTTAAAATAAACTTCAAATTGCACAAATATTAATAGCATTTTTTTCAATTATTGACTGAAAATTGTAGAAGAACCAGAAAAAACATATTAAATCCACAGTTCATTACAATTTATTGGAACACTATTCTTGCTTTTCAATTCCTTCGTACATTTTATTAAAATATATTTTTTGTGAGGATTATAATACCTTAAACGTGCAGTAAAACTAACAGCTAAGATTGGAATCAGGATTAAATTTATGTTCTCTCTCACAGCATTTCTGCAGGCTTTTAGCAGCAATTTCATGATTTTTGGGAGACAATAATTATTATAATTCAGTTATCATAAAGTGTTTGGTTTGCCTCTATCTAGCAATGGCTTTGTTAAGGAGCCAGTTCTTACAATTGTGAAAGCCTGGATTTCAACATTTATTTTTTTAACATGTTTTACAATATTTTTTATCTAATTCAATTCAATTGAAATGTTGAGACCTATGACTTGATTATTAACAACAGAGCCACAGGTTTCTTAAGAGGTGAAAGACATGACGTTAGCAAATTAAATTAAATTATGTGCTCACATTTTCTGATTTTTTCAACCCACAGTTATCTGGGTAAAGCAGGATGACAATTTCTTTTTCAGAAGCACAATTGAGCTGACAGCTACAGCTGAAGTGAAAGTGTATTTAGAAAGTTGTTTCTCAAAAGAACAAAACCACCAATCAGCATTTTCAACAGGAGGTGACTCAAGTTCGTCCAGGACTTTTAAGAAAAATGATTGTTTCTATTTTTTCCAACCTTGTTTTGGTAAAACACATTTACTAGAACGTTTGTTTGTACTTGGTGGCCCCCTGTATTGGGCTTGCATGGCAAAAAAACAAAGAGGGAGACTTTTTACAGAGGCAAATAGTGATAGGGCAAGGGGAAATGGTTTTAAGATTAAAAGAGGAGAGGTTTATCTTAGATGTTAGGAAGAAATTCTTTACTGTGAGGGCTGTGAGGCCCTGGCACAGGTTGCCCAGAGAAGCTGTGGATGCCCCATCCCTGGAAGTGCTCGAGGCCGGGTTGGATGGGCCCCTGGGAAAGCTGTGATAGTGGGTGGCATCCCTGCCCACAGCAGGGCAGTGGGATCCAGACAATCTCTAAGGTCCCTACCAATTCAAAACATTCTATGATTCTGTGAAAAATGTTGTCTCCCTAATTTGCTGATTATAGGGAGCACGAAGAAGGAAAATGACCGTTGCTAAAAGGGACCATTTACTTTTCTTCAATTAAGCAAACCAAACCAAAACCCCAAGCAAAATCAAGCAAACTGAATTTACAGATGATTCTTATTTTAATGTTAAACCCTGGAGTACCATTTGCACTTAATTGTCAGGTGTAGCAAGTACCAGACAAGCATGCACAGCACAGTCAATGCTATCCTGGTTTTAGTTGATGCCATGAGAAAATATTACTTTAAACTAATTGTAGTTGCTTTCTACTGAGAAGAAAGCATTGGTGGAGAAGAAGGAAAAAGGATAGAAAGTAGAAGTGAAAGATACTTCCAAAACTGAATGCTACGTAGATAAATTTCTCCTAAAAATACAGAGTAATCTTGAGCTGCTTCTAAAGGTTTTACTTAGAGCGGAAAGAAACCAGAGATTTGAAGGGTACGTTTCTATAAAGACATTCTTCATCCTAGAACCCCAGTCTAAAGTTGTGCTAATTGGGATATGTTACAATGAGATTTTTCATTCTTCACTGAAATATCTTTTTCTCCAATAAAAAAGCAGTTCGTGGAGGTCCATTCATAGAATCACAGAATGGTTGAGGTTGGAAAGGATCGCTGGAGGTCGTCTGGTCCAAACTTTTTGCTCAAGGAAGACCACCTAGAGTCAGATTTCCAGTCTTATATTCTGAAAACTAGTAATGGTAGAGTTCTGAAGTCTATCACAAGATCTTCCAACATTTTCAGAGATATAAAAATAAATATATTATTTTAAAAAGAGTAGTGTTACTGACTGTTCTCACCTAATTATATTCTGCCTTAATATTCAGAAGTTTTGTTTCTGCTCCAGCGTAAAATGTAAGAAGGAATGGAGAAGTGGAGAGAAACAAAGAACAAGTGAAAAGCAATAAAAAAATAAAGGTTGAGATGCATTAAATTTATTCTTCACCATTTATCCTCTGTGAGGGTGAAGTAAAAATAAAAATGCCTGCCTGGGGTTCTGATGAACAAGAAAGAACTTGTTGATTTAAAACTGAAATTGTTCTACGTTTGTTATTCTTTGGGACTAAAATCTTCCATTTGGTGGAATATAGCAGAATATGAAAAGATCTCTTCATAATCTCAGTAAAGATAATATTTGTCATAAAACTTGCAGGCAGATGATTGTTTTGAAAAGGCCAGATCATCCTGACCTATCCACAGGAGCTGAAACTGTTACATATAGGCAAGACATTTTCATGTTGTGCTTGTAACATTAAATTGAAATAAAATTAACACCTTTCAATCTCTTTTTGAGAATTGATTCCTATTTAAAATGTGCCGTCATTTCCCTAACAATGCCATTTTCTCTCTGGAAGCTCTACACTCCTAATTTTACTTTGAACATCTTTTCTTCTCTCTGGTGGGAACCAGATTTTTGCATTCCCTTTAAATGTTCCCTTAGGCATAAGGTACATAGCTGTAAAAGGAAGCAAAGATATTGGAGACTGCACATTCAACAACTTCAGCCTTAGCAAGGTCAGCTCTATTTGCATCACTGCATTTTACTCTGCAGAAGGACACTGATACTTTAAGCATGCTCTGGGCTCTGCTTTTTAATGAACTTCAGGAAATTTCTAATGGAATTAGTTAAACTTGCCTTTCCTGCCTTTAGGACAACATATAAATGCACATACAACTGCTACTGCTTTCAGAGGAAACTGTACCAATACAGCTAATGGAAGACTTGGAGAAGAGAAAGGTTCAGAAAGCATAATTCATGTATTTATTTGAGGGGTTTGTTGTCTGGGGAAAAAAAAAAAGCAACCACAACTTTCTGAGTAATGATAACAGACTATTATTATTATTATTATTATTATTATTATTATTATTATTAGTGTTATTTTATGCATATCCAATGATTTATTTTTATTTTTTTACCTTATTTCATATTATCACAAAATAATGCATTCTATCATTGCTGACAGACTACAATACTATATAAGATAGAATTACAGGATCAGAGAACATCCTGATTTGGAAGGGACCCATTAGGATCATCATAGTCCATCTCCTGGCCCAGCACAGGACACCTCAAGAATCACACCACGTTCCCGAGGGCATTGTCCAAGTGCTTCTGGAACTCTGATGCTGTGACCACTGCCGTGGGGAGCTTGTTCCAGTGTCCAGCCACCCTCTGGGGGAAGAACCTTTACCTAATATTCGACTTAAACCTCCCCAGACACAGCTTCAGGCAATTCGCTTGGGTCCTGTCACTGCTCACCAGAGAGAAGAGATCAGTCCCTGCCCTCCCCTTCCTCCTGTCAGAAAACTGTGAACAGATATGAGGTCTCCCCTCAGTATGCTCTTCTCCAGGCTTTGAGCTTATCTTGGTAAAAAAGTTTAAGGGCATCTGGTAGCTAACAGTGACTGAAACACCCTATCCGATAATCAATTTCTTTCCTGTTTCCTGTAGTGAAATGCTTGAGCATCTAGATTAAAGAATCTTCTACTTGTGGTATAATTAAATAATTTGTATTAAAATATTTAACATTTTGATGAAGAAAACCATGTGTGAGGACACTGATTCATCAACGAAAAAGGAATATTTCAACCTTTACTAATAGCATTTGTCCTTTATGATTTGGAAAATAATTAATACCATTATTTCAAAACCCACATAGTCACTTCCAGAAGTCACCTACATTAACATGTAGAAGAGCATTAATCACATACCATGAAAAGATGTGAAAGTGATTGAAATACACAAAATAAAAATCAATCTGTCAAGATGTTTTAGAATCTTAATTATGTTTTGACCATTTTATTATTCATTAAACTCAAAAGAATGTTTGATTCCACTCTAACTTAGAATGAAAACAAAGGCTTAAAGGTCAAAATTTCTTAGAAAGTCAGGCGTTTTAGCCTGGTGCTTTTCTAGTCTGTCTTTGAATCCTTTTGCCCCGGCTTTTCCTTAAATACAAGGGAGAATTTTGTGCCGTTATTTCAAAGCGAACTAATGGACGCTCTGTTTCTTCCTGAAATTAACATTCTAAATTGTGACAGGACCTTGGTTGTCACTCTCAGTCTCAGTCTCTGCACTTCTTCCATTCTATTGCAGTAATACTTTTTGATTGTTTTGTTTTCCCTGACTTTGCTGGTTTTTGACCCAGCATCCACCATCCCATCATCTAAACAAAAAGATTCTGATAGGGACTTCATACTGACTTTCAAAAAAAAACAGCTGGCAGATGGACATAACTCTGTTGGCCTCATTAGCAAACAGCACTGGAAATTCCAGCACAGGAGGTTCTGCACTCTCCACTTTAGCTGACTAATTCCTCTCTGATCAAAAAAAAAAAAAAACAAGCAAAATTTTGTATATTTTCTTTGTCTTATTTGGAGTGGTGTGAAGTCCAGAGGGAAATGAAGGTCTTATGGCTGTGAACAGGAAAAGTGGTTCATGTGGCTCTTTAGTTTTGGGGTCATCACAGGGTACCTTCCCACAGGGTCCTCTCAGAACATGATCCACTGAAGGAATATCTACCTTAGCAATTTTTAACAGCTGAAAACACAAAAACACAGATTTGTTCACGCACCTGTACATATGAGAAAAATATCACCTTTGTAAGATGAGAACCAATCACAGAAAAAGCATCTTGGTGTGTGTCAGTTGATAAATGTCATATATTCCCTGAAGCAGTCCATGCTGGAAGCAATCTTTTAAGCCATCCAGCTTTGCTATGTGCAGAAACTGAAAAGCAGTTCATGCTTTTGTGTAGTCTAAATGCTTTTAAAACTCCTTTCACTGCTGAAACTTTTCTTTGCACTCAGCTTCACTATGCTGAACTTAATGTAGTTATTTGGAACGCTGTTAAAACAGACAAGCAAAAGTTCTGCTCAGAAATCTTAGTCATTTCAAGATATTAGATCACTGTAGAATTTTGGCTGCAAGACAGAGATGAGAACAGGGAAAGCTTGGGGGGGTTTGTTTGCCGTTTTGGTGGCTTTGCTGAGGGTTGGTTTGGTTTGGTTTGCGTTTTTTTTGAGTATTCAAACTTCAGCCTGCTTGGGTTTTAAAGAAAATTCCCACATAGTTTCTCAACATTTTTCTGATATTTTACATTTTTCTCCACTCACCCAAAGAAAAGCCGATAAACCAAACCAAAGAGACAGAGTACAGCATAGGAGTGTTTTCCAAAAACATGGAATAAGGTTGCTAACAGGAACTGGATAACATCAGGACTATTATGTTAAAAAGCTGGAGAGGCTGCACAGAGGATTATCAGGATAACTGGGAGTCTAGGGCACACTACCTACAGGATGAGCTTCAGGGAGCTCACACTACTCACTCTCATGACAAGGTGGCTGAGGGACAATCTGAGCTCTGCTTTCAGCTGCCTGAAGCAAAACTACAGAGGTGATGGAGCCAAGCTCTCGTCCATAGTGACATGAACATAACAATAAGTAACAGCCCGGCATGGGATATTCAAACTAGACAATCGGATGAATCAGCACCAGCACGGCAGTTGAGTAGAACAGGTGAGAGCACAGCTGTAGACCCTCCATCCATTCACACCTGGGTGTGTCAAGCCCAGCTGGCCTGATCCAGATATGCTGATGTTGACACAAGCCCTGCTCCAAGCAGGCAACAGGATCAGACGGCTCCAGAGGTTCCTTACAACCAACATTGTTAGGATTCCACTTTAACATACCATGGAAAACACGATAGAAAATGAAGATTTCATAAATTACATGCGGATTTCTTTCATATCCAATGAAGACAAAAAAAGTCTTCAGCTTTTGAACCAAAGGCACACAAATAAAAAATGTCCTCATCCTATTTCTCAATGATGTATGATGAAAATTTCATAAACATTATGCAATGGAGGGTGCAAAAAGAAAAAATGCAGTGATTCAGGCTACAATTCTCAAACGAAATATTATTATTCCCTTTGAAAATAACCAACTTCTCGTAGGGCTCCTTCCTGTCTAAAAAATATTTGCCACATGACTGATGTTGTCACACTGGATACAAACGGAACCCATCTGGAGGAAATATCTGAGGGAACCAGCTGTTGAACCAGCAAGAAGGGTTTCTTTGGGCTAATGTGTGAGAAAACAGTTAAGTCCCTCTGATTAGAACTCTGCTAAGTGAAACTTGGATTCCCCTCTGCTGTTGTATAGAAGATTAAAAGGTACCTTCCTTCTTTCCACACCCCCACGACACTCTTTCACTTGTATAATAATTGTTGCAATGCATCTGTAATGACTACAGCTGGGCAACATTTTCCTAACAAACAAGAAATGATTTGCAAAGATTTCAGTAGTCTTAGGCCAACTTCTGGCTGTTTATCATTCAACCTCAGTCCATATTCTGAGCACGTTCCCATGCCAGATTTTGGCTTAAATTCATGCAGGAATGCAGGTTTTTCAAGGTCACCTGGAAGTCACACCAGCTGGTTGATTTCCTGCTTACAAAGACTTAGCAAATGGAAATTGAGTAGTTTCAGATGAGGTATATTTTTGAACCCCTTCAGAATAAAGCTGATATCCAAGACTCTTGAGTACCAAACTACAGAATATAAACCAAAAGTAATAAAAAACTGTCCTCCAAACCCTTTGGCACAGAAATCTTCTGGTTCACACAGCCTCAGCTGGAATTTCTTTGCTTCTGTTTAATTAGGTCTTAGTTTACAGGCAAAAAAATCATCCTGGCATCAGCAGCACAGTCGTTAAAGTAATTTTGAACTTAAAAAGTGACAGTTCGAGCACAAACAGTCTGTGGGGCTACAGAATATGACAGTGGAACAGAAAATCCCTTTACATGGGATGCATGTAAACCAGTGCAGGAATCAGCAGCATGTTGAGTCCCACCAGCCTCCCCAGCAGTGACTTGACAAAACAGAGTGAGCAGCATGTAGGAGGTATTTGTGGCAAGTGATGCTGCAAGGACCTGTGGAGTAAAAATTCCAGCAGAAAGGTGTACTCAGCAGCTATATAGGCTGACAGCAAATAATTAACCTGTGTCTGTATTATAAAATACAAGGCAATGTGCTGTCATGGCACGAGCAAACACGGCACCACACTGGGAACAATAACACCTGAACATTAATCTTATCTCTGCTGCAGATTTCAGGTACTGTGGTGGGCAAGGCCTCTTAATGTTTTCGATCTTCACCTTTTCCTCCAGCTGTTGGCCATTCATGAACGCAAGCTCTAAATTCTTCACAACAGGAAAGATTTCTATTTAGGATTTGTACCTCATCCAGCACACCAGGAAAAGATCTAGACCACAGCCACTGTCAACTATTCCATGTCTATTCCATGCAAAATAAAATAACCAACTCAAACAGTCAAAATTTACTTACATCTGGTCTAGCAAGAGAATGAATCACTGTATGATTGAAGATGACGCCATATGTTCTATGAAGTAATATCCACAGTTTCCCTTGTGAAGCAGCATTTATTCACTATTCATTCAAATAAGGAACAGAAAATTGATCTTGTCTAGTAGAAAAAGAGGCATTTCCTTGTTTCACATGTATTTGCCACTGTTTGCCAAAAAACAGATTAAATTCCAAGGGAGATGGGATATTAAAAAAAAAAAATAAAATAAAATAAATTACATTGTCCAGGTGTAGACAAATGCTAACAAGTAAATGTGGAGAGTATGTGAAACTTCATGCATCAAAGATTGTTCTTTCACTGAAAGCTGAATTAGCTTACATTTCACACAGGACAAGAGCTCAGTTTCCCAGGAGCAGGTGACTCACTGATATTTCAAGAGGTATATTAACCATATGGTAACACGTTCACCCTGCCTCACCTTCTCCACCAGAGGATCAGCCAACCTCGCTTCTTGCACAGTCTCCCTCCCTAGACCATCTCTGCACCCACCCATCCATCAGCAGGATTCAAGGCTCAGAAGGTCTCAGAGTTCAGTCTTTGTGCTCCAAACAGACTCTTACCCAATAATCTCCATGAGATCATAAAGCAGCAGAGACTCTTGGAAATAGATTCACGAGTAAACAGAATGTCACCATTTAAATAATAACTTTTACAGACTAACGTGAACTCCTCGAGCCCAAAGCAGAATAAATACAGACAGTACATCCGTTAACTGCAACTGAATAAAACATTATTTATAAAATGGGTAATTTAGATCTGATTAATGTTTATAAATGTGTTTACATAAGAATCAGATATTAACCTATAGCTTTAAAGGATTTAATTAGCCTTGGAATATTGTGTCAGTGTACAATGAAAAATAACTAATTCACAAAGGAAATGCAAAGAAAATCTGCAAGCACAAATGAGGTCAATTAATTAAGCAATTTGCATAAATTTGAATGGTTATTTTCAGGGCATTACTGACATTTTGCACTTCCTATTCCCATCACACCAGCAAAAATAGTCTTCTGTCACCCTGTTTATATGGTACATCAATCATCTCATGGGATCCCAGAATACCAGCACACACCACAGTATAACAGCTTCTACACACAGGCTTTCTGAACCATGCAGAATCCAGCATCCCATTTCCAGCTATACTATCTTATCACCAGCAGAAGCATTTACGGGCTGTTATAACTTCATTCTTACCTCCAAATGGAGGAAAAAATATGAAATATGACTTCATCTCCATTACATTTTTACATCCAGAATACCAAACAGATGGTAACAATTACAGATGGGAGTATATTTCTTGTACAAGAAGCCAAATGCTGTGCAGCTCACCAATTGAAATCTGGAATGAGTCACCTAATGAATTTAGTTTATTCAGAACTAAATTGGTGAAAAAGGGTAGAGGAATTTGGCCTAACAGTTACATATTCCCATGGTTACCCTGGGAATACTATAGCAGCAACCTCCTCTTAATACAGCTGTGTCCACACAGATCCTTAGGTTTCTTCCTATTACCCATTGAACAATCAAGGCACAAATTAATATTTTACTATAATGCAATATTACACCTCCTCCTCTTTTTTTGCAACACATTCTCCTGTACATTTCATAGACTGCACTACTGAGAACTGTGATTAATTTTCTAAGTCCTTCTATTTTGTTCCCATCTGTTTAATATAGTCATAGGTGAATTTTTCAGGGTTGTATTTATTTATATAGCAATCCCTAGGCTAGAACTTCAACTGATGCAAACCAGCATTTGCTTTACTGAAGCCAATGAAATAAAACTGCCTGACATCAGCTGAGAAACAGAGTTTTGTATATGATATATGTCAAGTGTTAGCATGGAAGTGAAAATACAACCCAAATATAGTTAAAAGAAACATAAGGCAACTTGGAAGAAATGCTTTTAGTTTGCTTCATTTTGTATCACCTGGAGATACCTGGGATTTTCAAAAAGATGCATTTCAAAATTAATGTTAATGTGAAAATATTGAAATGTGCACTGAAATCTATAAAACTTTCAGGGGCTGAAAGAATGAATTTGTGCTGTTTCATGATGTTTGATTTGATTTTTATTCTTTTTAATGACTACAATTCTTTGTCTGTAGATCAATATATATTTCAAAATCAAAACAACTTTAACTCCAAGAAGATCAAAATTGCTTATTTAGAAAATGTAATTTTCATCCATTTGAGCATTTGTCCTCTTGTTTTTTTTGCCCGATTAGCCATTTTGCTACAAGCATTTGTGATCAAACCATTCCAGTACTGTAGTGGAGACAGATTTCTTTCCCTAACTTGCTGCTTTTTTTCTGTTACACGAAATTGCAAAATTCTTACAAACAACCCAGCAAGTAAGCTGTCACTTTATGCCTTGCCAGCTAATTTTGCTTTCTTTATGCTGCTAAGTACCACTAAGTCTCTCAGGTATATTATTTTAATTGTTTAAAAATAACAGCTGCAGAAGTTACTTCTCCAACTTCCACACGCTGCTGGTTCCTCAACAGAGACTGTTTTTTCAGAACCAACCATGTTTCCATCTGTCTCAGGCTCAGCCTAATCATGTAGAAAACAGAATTTACAGAGAGCATAAAAGAATAGATATATTAAGAAAAGAAGATGTGATCAGGACAAACAACAGCTAGTAAAATGCCAGAGAAAGTTCATGATATCAGGAGATTCGCTTTGCCCGTACTTCTAATGCTCCCCCTCAGCTTGAGGGCTGAGCGTTTTTTGGTTTAAACTGCCAAGCAAAAACTATTTTATGACACCCTGGATCACTGAAATCAGAATTTTCTCCTCTTTACAACTTCATCACGAAGCAGAAATCCTTCTGACCCAGCTGGAATTTGTAGTGATAAACATGTTAGATAAGAACACCCTTTCAGTACTCTCATCAATTCGGCAGTGGAACAGCTCATCAGAGGTGCAAGTGTCTTGTTGAACCCAGGATCTAGATGCAGTTTGGGTGAGTGCTAGAAGTGCCAACTGTGATTACGGTACAGGTCCTTATTCTACTATTTCCCAACCTCTTTTCATGAGAAACTTGGAAGGTTTTATTCTATTCCTGATGGGGGAACAATGTCACCAATAATAACAATCCAAAATATTTTACAAGATGGTAACAGTACAACCTTCCCTTCTGTAATTCAATGTACATTCTTATCTGAGGTATTTAAAAGCTGCAGTATATGTTATAAAGTTTACAATGCTCTGGGAATTAGTCCTTGACTCCTACAAGGAAACATAGTTGAAAAAGATGCTTTGTGAGCTAAAATTCAGCTGCTCTGTGAAGAGAAGTTGAGAGTCCAAGCTCGCCTTTTCAGGGTGAAGGCAACGCTTTTATCTGCTGCACTGTTTACAGCAAAAATCACTGACATCCTCTGATAGAGGATTAAGAATTAAAGGACATATGGGCTTTCTGGAGGAGCCAGTCAAGAAGGACAATTTAAAGTAGTCTAAGCTATCTGCCTGCATCTTTGGCCATTCTTATGCCCTTAAAGTTCATGCTAGTCATTCATTGAAGTGTGGAGGATAAATATGCCACAAAGCCTTGCAACACATGAGCTGCATTCTGACACGAGTGTCTCAAACAGCGCGTGGAACTCTAGAAAAGCAATCACTGTCCCCGTGCCGTGTTGTCACAGAACACACAGCCCTTGTTCTCTCAGATGTATCACCTCCACGGTTTTCACTCTCCTAACACATTTCCTCTTTTCCCAAAATAACTGGAATCAGCACCAAGTTGGTATATTACAGAAAGAGGTGCCACACTTGCAGAGCACAATTCTTGCTCCTGGGCATCCAACAGCAGCTCCATGCCCTGGCTGTCCATGGAATAAAAGTGTCTGTTAGCAAAGGCACCGACTGCTGCACCTGCACGTGCTGGAAAACACACCAGAGCACTGCTAAGCACTCGTGACTGGGGCAGACACAGTTCCAGGCAAGGATATAGAGATTTATATAGAATTTGGCAAAGGTGATGTTGGTCCGTAAAGGGTTTAAACGCACATACTACCGAGTTTTCCTCCAAATTCTCTGCGGACTCTCCAGCTGTGTCTTAACTGATAAATCAGAGACAGAGCAGAATTCTGAGCACTGTCCTGAGATTGTCACTACAGATTAATTGCTACCACAGTTGCTGGAATGTGTTGTGCTCCAGGCAAAGCTCAGGTATGTTCTGGGATTTGTTGCAATAGGCTGTATGGATGAGCTTACACTGTTTTGAAGGGGGAGAGAATTAACTGTATGAATGTGAGCAGTTATGTCACTTGCCTTCAGAGCCAGAAAGCAAGCCCTTTCCCGTACTGTCTGTTCTTTTGATAGAAATATCCTCAGTGATACTGAGAGTTTGAGAGTTGCTTGAGAGTGTCAGATGGTTGTGTAGGGCACGCAAACCTGATATCACTTCACCCTTTCTGGAACTTGGGAGGCTTCATGCAATGAACTGTGCCCAAAACTGGAGCTAAATTTTATTTTGTTGAACTGATTCACTCACAAGGTATTTTTTATAAATTGGAAGAGCAGTGGGTCAAATGTGTGGGGTTGCACTGGTGAGATATTTATTTAGCTCTAAAAACCCAGCTGGTGTAAATTTGTTCCATTACTATAAAAAAAACCCACCATCTATCTCCAGAAACAACGGACCAAGACTGAGGCAGCAGGGCTGTTACGTGAGGGGGTGACAGGGATTACACCTGATCTTTCGCTATGAAGTGAGATGGGATTTGGGGAAGCCATGAAACCTTCCAAACCCGGGAACAAGCCCACAGAAAAAGGAGAAGGAGCCCTGAGTCAAACATGGATGATGAAATCTGGAGACAGCAGCAGCATAAAAAAGAAATCCAAAGTTTGCCAGTAATCCTGCCTAAATCCACCAGATTGCCTCTAGGAGAGTCGTGGCTCAAAAGAAATCAAAGATGACTACATTGACTGAGGGCTTGATCCAGGGTCCTTTCACAAAGCTTTGTGCAGAGCTGAGAGAAACTGATGAAATCTTCTATAAAAAATAAGATAGACTCTCTTGCCTTCATGCTAAAATTATTTGATAAAAGGAACTCCTCAAGGGTGTTTCAATACTTTAATCTGAACAGTGGCTAAGCATGAAATGAATGTTACTGGACTAACAGCTTCTGCGTGACTGTTCAGAGGTAATGGAATAACATCCAAATGCATTGAGAAGGAAAAAAATTGCTGAGATAAGCAAGTTTGGGGTGATTTATGAGTGAATTTCTGGATTTTCAGCAGGACCAGAGAGTTTCATAATGACCTATATGAAGGTGTGAGTGTTTTAATCTATTTATAATTCAAATTAGAGAAACAAGTATTGAGAGGAGAAGAAAGATACATTTCTTAATTAGAAATTTATGGAAGTTTTTCCCACAATGAAAACAATTTTTTTTTACCTGGGAGGTATTTATAATAGTGCAGGGACTCAGTGATATCTTGTACATGATTTGTTGTGATTACACCACCTCTGTTACAAGCCTCTACATCAGATGACCTCTAAAATATGAAAACAATCACTCTTCACTAGCATTTTCTAAGTCTCAGCTCTGGCAGACAGACTCATCAGCCTCAGGTGCTACTCCAGCCATCTCCCCATGCCTTAATTGTTTCAATCTCTGCTTGAATTGTAAGCCTGAGAGCCCTGAATGCCCCCTGGCTGGTGGCAGCCAGACTGACTTCGTGAAGTCTGGAAGAAGACAAGAAGCTGGTTAAGCTTGTGAGCTCAAATTAAATGGCTGACAGTGAAATCTGCTAACACTACTCCTTAGAAAAGCATGGGAGGGTTTTGGATAGCAGCTAGACCTGACAGCTTCTTACAGATTTGTGGCTTGTCCTTGGAAAGAAAAGCAACACAAAAACAAACCTGCAATAATACCTTTTCCAAGCAGTGCTCAGTTTGATACTGGCTTTTATTGTTTACTAAAGAATCTTGAACGTATCTCTGTGACTGCCATTATCGAATGTCTTTCGGTAACACTGAGCACTGCATTTTCCCAAGGCATTTGACAAGGGCCAGTAACAAACATGTTTGATGAATTTAATTTGCTGTGGGACAAGAGGGAACATTTTGATTATGAGATTTCCTGAGCCAGAGGTTGTTTTTCAAGATTTTTGATGACTTTTTTTCCCTTCCTTAAATTTTTTTACTTATTTTTTGGTCACATGAAAGCTTTTGGCTTCTGCAGCATCAACTTTAACAGATGATCTGTTTGCAATAGCAGACACAATGAACCATTATTTCCTATTTATCTTCTCCAGTCCAGTCATGACCATACAGAAATAAAATCCTCTGCTGTTCAAGCATCTCTTTGCAAAATCATTCTGCTCCTTTTTTTTCTTAGAATCTGCAGCTGGCCATTTTCAGAGGAATTCTGCTGGGCTGCAAGGATTTATAATATGACCAAAGACTGAAGTTTATGTTCACATGTCACACAAAACTGTTAACTCTGTTCATACCAGTGCTGAGCTGTAAATACTGATATCTGCAGAGCATTATCCTGCAGGTTATGGCACCAGCCCCTGTAGCAAAGGGGGAAATGTCACCCTGTCTCTCGGCTGTAGATTTGCTGTGTGGAACTTATGCTGTCTGCAGCTACAAGGACCCCACAAAAGAGCTATCCATAGTCCTTAGGAGATCCATGCTCAGGTTCTCCACTAATAGAAACCAACATTGAGGCATCAAAATTAAATCCAGTGGAGTTCCTGTTTTGTTTTACAACATGGGGCAAATCTGGACTTTATGAATCCTCACCTGAAGTTAATTAAAGTCATCCCTCCCTTCAGCATATGTTCATCATTCACTACTTAATGTTGGGTTTTTTGGGGTGTAACCCACTAGGGAAGATCACAGATCACTGCCTGGCTGAAGTTAAAGAAATTAGAGAAGTTTTGCTTTCTTCAGTGTTGAGAGGTTTTGGGGGATTTCTCTGCTGGATTTTCTGCTGTGTACTATTAATTGTTTAAGTGCAGTACAGCGTACTAAAACACTTAGCCGGGAAACCTCTGATAATGCTCCGTTGCTTCTTTATTAACTTTCAGACTGACTGGACAGCCAGGGGGGTATCTGAGCTAGGCTGTAAATCCTAGCTGATATCCTTAAATGCGGTGTATTTTCTAGGAAAAATTTAACCTTGTCTTTACAAAAGATTAACAGTACACACACTCACTTTAAGACCTGCTTCCACAAATTACTATTTTAAGGGTTTTTCATCAGATCCCTGAGAAGTTTCTGATGAGCCCGAGTAGGAGCTGAAGACATGAGCCATGTCTGTATTAAGTTTAGAGTTGTTTTTTTTACAGTTCAGTCCTGCAGACAATCTCACCATATTTCTAAGCAAAGCACAAGAAACAGACTGAAAATAAGAATGTCAAAGTCACTGTCTCTTCCACCAGCCTCCTCTGACACGATATTGTTGAAGCCTCATAAATAAAAGAAGAATGACATACACAGAATACCAGTTTAATGAGGATATATTTCATAAGTCACACATTTAAAAACATGTTTCTCCTTTGTAAACAAAACTAAAGCCTGCACTTCAGTATGCTTCATTTTCCTCTCCCAGTGAAAGATTTCATGATTTTTCCTTAATACTTGTTCTGAAGAGTTTGGATTTATCAAATATAGAAATGAAGGAGAAACAAAAGAGGAAAGAGATAAAGATGATGGGAGCAAGGTAGTATGTACATATAATTTTACTTGATTGAATCTGGAACATCCATAGTGCTGCTGTACTAAAGTTAGAGGAAATTTATCCAGGTGATCTGCCATAAGCAACCACTACACCACCAAAGGTCTACTGTGCATCTGCAGTACTTTCCACTTCCATGGTGCCTATGCAGCACTGCACATCCATTCCACTTTCTCCCTTTGTATATTACATCTTTAGTTTAGCATGGAAATATTCATATGACAAAGCTCAAATTAAAAAAAAACCCTCAGGTATATTTTGTTCTATAAAATGAAAACTGTGCAGAAACTAGAGATCCATTTTCCCTCCAGTTTGTGACATACTTCCATCAGTATTTCCAAAAGGTTCTATTTTTTATTTAAATTGCAGAAATCTTCAAAACATTCTCAAAGCTTATTAGGTATCCTCTTTCCATTCACAGCTCTAATGTATTTCAGGGCACCTTTGGCATTCCTTTTGACATGTTTGAGAGAATGCTGATATTGTATTGTTCATTTTTTTCATCCTCCTCATGTTCAAATAGCATATTAACTAGCTCAGATAAGGAATGATTTTATCCCGATAAAATAAGTCTTTTAACATGGATGGGCAAACATGTTTGACTAGTAAAAAAACCCCAAACACATTGATACTGCAGTCTCGGAGCCGTTTCAGCATTCGTTTGAAACAAACCTGAATTCTGAAGCCTTTGGGAAAGACTGTTTGCAAAAAAAAATGGGAAACTATCTTGTAAAAATCATTTTAAACAGTCCTATTTTAAAATCCTTATTTTTTCAAACCTGTGCTAATCTCCATACATAATGCAATACTAGGAATTAAGGGGTATCTCTAACAAATTGGAGAAGAGATAGCCAACAGGGTTTTAATCCACAGATAAAATCCAAAAACATTAAGCAAAGTTTATATGGAAGATAATACCTCTTTCTTAATTTTTCTTAAGTTATTGCTATATATTGCAGGGAGGAAAATAAAAAGAAGACACTTTTAAATTCATATCTGCTTTGTGTTTGAAACAAATAGTAAAATTCAGGTTGAACATAGGTTTAGTCTTAATTGGGTCAACAAAGTGACATAATTACAGTTGGTACTTAATCAGAAGAAAAATTCTTGAGCATGTTAGAGTGACACACAGAGAAAAAGGGATTTTCACAGCATTTCTAACCACAAGCAAAAAATAAACATAAAATGGCAGTTCTTTAGAACTAAAAATTTTCTGTAAAATATCTCATGAGTATAATCAAGTGAAGTGTGCATTTGTGGAGAATGACTTTATGTATGTTTGTATTTTTTAAATCAATAGCCAATATTTAAAGCCATTATATAAAATTAGAGACATACATTCAAACCCTTTCCTGACTCAGAGATATAGGGTTGCTACATATTAAAAGTAAGACTCTGAAATTCTCCTGGAAAGAAAAATCCCTCTTTACTCTTCCGTATAATATGTTAAGAATCTTAATTTTATCACAGAAAGGGAAGGGCACATTATAAAATTTGAAAAAAAGTCAGTCATACACTGGGAATATCATCTCCTCTGCACCTCCATCAATAACTTCTCACATTAGATCGTAGATCCAGGGGAATAATTCCATGAGGGGGTAGAAGTAAAGAGCTGTTAGTCTCCAGTGAGCCAGCCAGTGAGCTGTAACATAAATCAAGCTTTTCCAATGTGATCGTCATAATAATTTGCCTGCAGTTTTTTAATCCCTGATTTGAAAGCATCAGAAAACTGAGGGGTGAGGGGCAGCTGTTTTAATGAGGTTTTCACTGCAAAGTAGTGTTGGAAAGTGCGCAATTAGCAGTGTGCATTTGCCTCAGTTTTTCTGAAGAATTTGAGTCAGGGAAAAAAAAACCACCACCACCAAAAGAACCCCAAACAACAAAAACAGAACACAAACAAACCACCCCACATGAAAATCAAGACTGGGATGATATCTTAAAGTAAATCACTGCAAAAACTAAGAGTATTCAAACACGATATAAAATTTGCATACCAGCCATTGTCTCAATACAAGTGGGGGTTTTTTTGCAGTCTGACAGCAAACATTCAAAATTCCTTTATAGGAGTTAAGGGACATCCCTAAAATTGGATCACATTGTATTTCTGATCATGCTTCACTAGTTCTGAGCTCTGTTGAATTAGGACCTAGGTAACTTGGAAATACTTTTGTTGTCTTTTGATTTATCTAATTATCCCCTCCTCATTCACAGAAGTAATATGTCTATCACTTTTGCTCTACTAAATTTATGACAGTATTCTGCTTCTTACCACTTGAAATTGTCCAGAAGTAATGATATCAAATAAGCACTCACCCTTGATCATTACTTTATGTATTTTATATGTAAAATGTAAGACCAACAGAAGGACATTTTATCTGACAAGGAAAAAGTAATAAAATTAGCTTTGTATTGATCTCCCCTCACTGCCCTCACAAGTGTGATAAAGACTTAACTCCAGCAGGTACATCACAGGTTTTTTTTGTGAGTTTGAATCTAGAGAAGCATCTTACCTGTAATGCTGTTAATTAAATGCAAAATATATTATATAGCTCTCTATATTTTGGAAGGCTGAGCAACCCCAACTCTCTAAAAGAGTCTTCACAAGTGAGGTGTTCCAGCCCTCCCTATCATTTGTGGCCACTGCTAGGACCCGCTCATTTTTCTTGAGCTGCATTAAATACCCAAAGTGGGGGGTTCATGAGGATGGAGTAGAAGGAGAGAATAAGTTCCCTTGACCCGGTGGGCACATTTCTTTGGATGCAGCCCAGGATATGAAGCTTTTGGGGCTGGAAACAAACTTTTCCAGCCCATGTCCATTTTTTAATCTACCAACATAGCCAAGTCCTTCTTTGCAGAGTTGCTCTCAATCCGTTCATCTCCTGGCCTGCATTGTCACTGGGGATTTCCTCGACCCAGGTGCAGCACCAGGCATCTGGCATTTTTAAACTTTATGAGGTTCAACTGGGTACACCCTTCAAGCCTGTCAAGGTCCCTCTGCATGGTATTCCTTCCCTCAAGCAAATCAACCACAGCCACTCATCTTGCTGTAATCTGCACGGGAGCTGAAGGTGCACTCAATCCCACTGGCTGTGTCACCGATGAAGATATGAGTAACTGGGCAGCTACAACTACTGGTTCTCTCGGGACCTTGAGATGTGCCTCATCAGGTCCCAACATCTCCCAAGAGTGTTTAAACTACAACCTTTGTGCTTTGATTTACCCCTGTCAAAAGGGAGAATTCAAAAGTGCCCCTTGCCCCAAACAGACTGAAAAGTATTTGCTTTTTTAATAACTAAATATTACACAAGGAAGTCAAAACCCATTTGATATATTGCATTTGTCAAGTTATTTTTCATAGCACAGGTAAATCAATGTAGTAGTCATTCAATTAATGAGATACTAAAATTATCAAACTTTATGATTGTGATCAGGTATATCAAATTAATCATAAGAATCAGTTTCACCAGTTATGAAACCTCTTAACATTATCAATCAGTACCTAATGCTTACATGAGAAGGAATTAAAGGGATAGAGTTATAGACTTGAAAATCAATAGGACTCATCAGATTTCATAATACTAAATAAAAGTTAACCAAGTCAAATTCAATATCTGATTTTTGAGAATAAGGTCATATCATTTTGCTAGACCAAGCAAGCCTTTGCTCAGACTGTTCTGTCTCAGTGTGTCTCTAGTTCTTTCTAGTTTTGAATGCACTGCAGCAGGAAGATATACTGTGTGTTGAAAAGATTGAATGCCTGAGAAATATATTTTCTTTAATTTCCATGCAAAATGACATCTGGAAAAAGCCTTTGTTTTGCTTTGTTTTACAAAATCCAGGAGCAATGGGGAGGAATTGTTTAGAAAAATATTGAACAACTATAACAGCTTTATGACTTAAATCTAAAAAAGGCATAGAGAATTTTCAGTATTACACAAAAGGCAATGAAATTATATGTACACAGGATTGTAAGGAATTTGTATTCAATATATCCCTTTTCAGCTGCACATTTCTGTAGTCTCTATGAGCTAATGATATGTTTAAAGTCACTACTTTGCACTTTCATAAACAAGTGTAGATGTGTGTTTTCTTTCCAGTCCATTACTTTGCATTCTAAATTTTTTATCTTGATGTTCTCTTCCCATAGTGAACAGAAAATATATTTTCTGTGTGAAACTGTAGAGATTCAAGGCATTGTCCAGCCACAAGTAGGCAAGGAAGAGGAACTATGACGAGTTCTTGGACAAAGCACTGAAGTACTGGATAATAAAGATAATTGCAGAAGGATCTGTAAATTGTTCAAAAAACTGAGAAGCTTTATATATCTAAAATGGAAAAGAAATCACACAAACCCCAAGTAAACTGTGTCTTCAATTGCTCAGACTATGAGAGGCAACTCTGACACATATGTCATTTCTCTAAGAGCAAATGTGTAGGAAAAAAAATATTTTTCCCTGATTCAAAGGAAAAAAATTCTAAAATTAACTCCATAAAATACAATTTTGGGCATACTGTATAGGAAACAGATTTATTGATTTTCCCAGTGGAAAATGAAGTTAACAAATTAAAATAAATGAAAAAAATTAAATAAAATTAAATAACAAAAATCACCTGCAAAGTCTGATTTTTCACAGAGAATATTTTAATTCTTCCTTAATGTCTTTTATTAGGTCTTCACATGTTACATTTATGACATTTATGTTCTGGTTTGCAAAAAATACTTAGAGCCAAAAAAGAAAGATAGATAGCTGAACAGCTGAGAAGTCTGTGCTGACCAGGCAAGCTTCTTAAACCCAAAGCTTGATTTACTTTGCTAGGAGGACTAGAGCATTCAGATACCAGAAGTACTGAAACAAAAAATAGCCTGTTTTTCATATATAAATTTGAGGATTGGTTCAGTTGCCTGAAAAAAAAAGGATGTTCAGTGCTGATTAAAAGGTTGAGAGTAACCAAAATATTCACAAAGAAATTGGGTGTAACACAGAGCTGACAGAGACCTTCCCCTTTCTGGGACTGGTAACTGGAAATCAAGCAGCATGTGATATAACATAACATAACATAACAAACATAACATAACATAACATAACATAACATAACATAACAGGAAATCAAGCAGCATGTGATATAACATATAACATAACATAACATAACATAACATAACATAACATAACGTAATGTGATGTCGTACAATATAAGTAATAGATAATATAATAGCCTAATGTCATAAAATATTTTATTGTATCACATTAAAACCCTGCAAAATTGACATTTCCTCAGGGAATATTTTGATTTTTGTTGATTGGCTTTTTTATAAAGTATTGAAAAGACTTTTAATGTTTCCCTTCAGGAAAACACCCTTGGGCTCTCTCAGAAGATCTCAGAGGCCAGTCACTAAATTGATCCCTTTCTAATTCTACACTGAATAAAAACGAGTATAACTGAAATAACTTACAGTTTCTTACACACTCATTTTGGTTATCTGTGTTTCTGTATTAACCAGTCATCATCTCCATTACTTTTTGTTCCTCTCCTAGAACACCTCTTGCGAAAGGCGTCTTACTTTCTGCTTAATTGATACTGGTGATATCCTCTAAAAATAAAAATAAAAGTAATAATAAAAAATAACTGTCCTCCTTCAACGATCAGAGTCCATCTCCAAAAGCACCTAGCTTGTAGGGAACCCTCATTAGGGAGTGTAGACTTATTTTAGGCATCTAAATGCCAATTTATCTATACTAATATCGCAATACCAACTGTAAAGTGCACTGGGTTACTGTGTTTTGAATACATGAAATCAGTTCTTTGTGCACTTTGGTAAATAGATGTTTCCAGACCCTTTCAAACAAATGTCCCCTGAGGAACAGGTTTTGTGTAGAGATTAGCTTTTGTTTGAACCCATTACAGCACTCCAGATGTTTGTTTTCTCCTTCTTACAGGCTTTTTCATGAGGTTTTGAAAGCCTCATAGTTACTCTTCAATAACTGGAAACAACTCCAATTTTCTAATTGCCTATTAAGGGAGGTCAGAAGTGCTTGTACTACAAAGCAGTTCAGATCCAAGGGAGATTATGTTATTACATTATTTTTGGATTGTTACTTTTGCAAACTGGCAGATTTCTTAGAATAGCATGGCTGTAGTTTTGTACACTTTTTTTTTTTCCCCCCCCACTGGTAGATACCTTCATCTCATACTAGCAAAGAATAATAGCACTCAACAGCAGGATGTGTATAGGAATTCATAATCATAAAGAGAGCCTCAACTAACAAACCTCAGATAATAAACTGTGCTGGGTTAGTGTTGGTTCCACAAAGATCATGCGGAGGTTACCAGGGATGGCTGAACTAGGGAGAAAACAAGGAAGCAGCAACAGCAGCAGTTTCCAAAATATTTTGAATGTTGTTGTTGCATTTTGGTAGCTGAGTGAAAAGTGTTTCACCAGAGCCTTGTGAAGGTTGGATTGTGGGTGAAATAAAACTGGATTATGTTCAGCCTAGGAAAGATGATTTTGACTTTCAAGTAAACCAGCAGAGGATTTTGTAGGTACAACATTCAAGTGTGGTCATCTCTTTTCAGAGAGGCTTGCAGACTAACAGTACTCTGAAATACCAGATTCCTTCTTGCATTGCAATTAATGAACAAATGAGGACTAGAAATCTTCACTTTCAGTTAATGCTGTTTCTAATCTTCACATCATCAAACCAATTGCTGAGTAAAGCAAGGAAGCATGTGTGAGGAAAAAAAAATCTAAGTAAAATATCTTTACAGACAACATAAACTGTGTTATCTGAGCACTTCAAAATCGTTAATGGACTTTATCTCGACAGCTTCACTGTGAAGCAGGGAAGTGATAATAAATTTTAAGAATAAAGACCTGAAATACAGAAAGGCCAAGGGTCAATATTAAAAACAAACCAACCAATAAATATACTACAAAACAAACAAACAACCCCCTTACACCCAAACACTAAACAAAACAATTAATAAAAAAACCTTTAAAATAAATATACCTAATCTTTCTAGGCTGCTGCTCTGAATTTTGTACTCTGTGATTTACGTGTATATTTGCGACATTTTGGAGAGCAAAAAATATCTGGATAACTTACAGTCATGATCTTTCTGAAATGTGGACTGAATTAGAAGGCAGTTCCAGCTCTACGTGGCTTTAGGCACCAGACAGTTGGTGTCTGATCTGTACCTGAATTGCATCACTACAATTACTTATCAGACTCTGGGTCTTTGCAGAAGGAGTTACTTGGTATTTGTACAGACCAAACATAGTCAAGTCCTACTCTTAGGAACTCAGCTTTCTTGACGCTAAAGCTGTAATTATCAAAGGACGGTCTGAACAATACATCGGCTGAAGAAATAAGATCTAAGTGTTTGTTACTAAAGAAAAAATTACACATGAACACAGGACATGCACAGGTGGACCAAAACCTAGTCCATTCTGTCCAGGAAATGTTTCCGTGAAAGAAAAAAAATTAAATATTGAGAAAGTAGAAGCTTGATCTGATCTTTCTTTTCACCCTGATTGTTTCATCCAGACCCTCAAATTTAAATCCTTGTATTTTAAATCTGAGATTTTTCAGATGTTCAATAATCTGTTGCTTGTTTAAAGATCTATTTATTGCAAGGTTTTGGTAGTTTATTTTTTATATTTAAAATACTTGGATTTGATGGCAGATTTTTGAATATTGTTACATGCATAATTGAGATTTTATGTAATATTCAACCTACAAAATTCATGGTGATTTATCTACATATATGCAAGGAGGTAAACGTATTTTTAAAGGAGAAAAATAATCAAGTAAGAAACATTAACTGTTAATGGCCCATGAAAATTACTGAGGTACCCACTTTACTATTGAGAAATCTTTTCTCTGAGTATTATTGAAGGGTTGTGCCCAACAAACACCTCAGCTATTGAGCATCCTATGTCAGTGCAGTGCCACCGATTTTGGTAGGATTTTGTGTTACTGGATCCAGGTGCAGAATTGGAGTCAAAGTCAGATTAGAGGGAACATTGGTCCATGATGGTATTGTGATTCCTGTGTCTCTGTGCTATTGAATCACATCATGTTTGAAAGTCATTGAATTAAAATGAATATACCTGCACATAAATGTGAGGTTTTTGCAGACTGCAGCACAAAGTATGTTGAATTGCCCTCTGAATGATTTAGCCAAAATTTCTGAATGACTGGCTCACACAATCCTTGGAATTTATAATTGAAAGTATGCAGGTGCATGAATATGGGTACATTTTTCTTGGATGTGTTTCAGAGACCCATAAAGCCTCAGACACTACTAGAGAAGTGCTGAATTAACCATAAATAATTCAGGTAGCCTGAGAACCTCTGCATTTGCTGTTTTGCAAGGAATCTGCATGTACTGCTATTAGCTTTCCTTCTACTCACTGCAATTAGTTTTGAAACAACAGCTTGCTTTTTAGATGTGCAGCAGTTATTTGAAAGAATAATTCTTTAAAAAGTGGAGTATCCAGATGTGCTACGTCAAGTTTCTCCAAGATACGTCAATACATTCTTTTGGGGTCGCAGACTGATGTTATGTTATTCTAAACGTCAAACATGAGAAAAAAATAAATTGCTTCTCGGCTTCGGATAGACAGACCTGTTCTTATACGTAACATTTTGTATGAATTCTCAATTACTTTATAGAAGATCATGCCTCTCATAAAAGTGCTTCTCCTTCTGCATTTTTGACTTTGCCTTATCATTTTTGTTTTCCACCCTTTGGTGAAACTGATTCATGTGGCGCATTTGGTTCTCATATGCACTTAGTTATCCTAGAAGTAGAGTAAATGCGGGGAATTAGTTAAAACTAAAAAGAGCTAACAAAACAAAGCAAATTACTGTAAACACAAAAGAAAAAATTGAAAGAGAAGCTGACTATTTTAAGCTGAGTTCAGCTGTATGATCTGTAGTCTCTTGAGTAAAGATGGGTGAAGTGTGTTTTCCTCTGAAAATACAGATTTGTGTCAATCATAGAAGCCATCAAAAAGTAACTTAAAATCATGGTTTTTATTTCAAGACTTTTAAAATAGCAATGATATTTTTTCCTGAAATTATTTTTACAAATGCATTTGTGAAAGCAATTTGAGGCAAAAAAATATTTTTGTTCTTTTTCAGATCTTGAAATAAAAGGTATTTTAACTTAATGATTAAAAATATCTTTACTTTTGAGAAAAGCAACATAGTTATTTCAGTCCAAAATATTTTTTTTTCCAGAGCTCATGCAAAGCGAAGATTTAATTATTTGCTCAGCTCTACTCCTGAGTTTAAAGAAGATCCCTAAAGGCTTTGTCTAGCGCAGATATCTTTTTTAACTTCTTTTTTCAGTGACATTTTTCTTAACTTATATATTTATATATTACTTTTACATTTTAACTTCTATATTTATATAAGCGATATATTTCAGGAGAGGAAGAGAATCTTGAGATGACAGTCTGCAGTAGACCTCAGCGATCTCTGCTAAAGTTCCAAGGTGGTCTTAAGGTGGTTTTGCATTCTTGTGGTTGTGCAATACCCACCAAAATTGGCTTATGCACTTGAATTATTGCACATCAGCTGACGGTTCCTGCCTTTCTCAGGTCAGGCCACCCAGCTGAGGTTCACAGTACATCTCACAAACTGGTTTTAAAATGAGACAGCAAAGGAGACCCTGCTGAGAGGATGAAACCCTACTCTAGCTTCCTTCAAAGCACAAGTGGAATGACCCACTGCAGCCCCTAAGGAATCATTTTATTATCAACAGCTATACACTACATCAAATATGTTTACTCTCAGTAAGCAAAACTGCATCTGAAGGAGATTTGATCACTGGAGGGAATATTAAGTTCTTGTGTTGCTGCTGGGGTCCCAATGCAGCTCCTTAATGATGCTTTGGACCTCAGTTTCCACTATTTGTTCCTCTCTATCTCCAAACCTTATCACCCCTCTGTTTAAATTCTTATGTATTCTTCAGAATTAATTTATCTTATCAAGTTTCCTTGAGGGGTTTAATGACTCTCAATCCTCACATCATATTCACTCCAACTTGTTATGGTGTTCGTAACCAGCTCTGCCCACTTCCTGCTGTCTTCACATGAGATGCAAGGCAAGTGACATGTATTTTTATTTTTATAAAGATTTTCCCTCAGTTCTTTACCAGCTTAGGCTGAGTAGTTCTTGAAGTGTCCCATACCACCGGAACAATGTTTTCCATTGACTCTGTAAAGCCCATTTATTAATCGTGATATGTTGCAAAAAAACTTCTAAGAAGATCAACTGAACAGGCAGCAGCAAAGTTGGGTGACTCCATGGAGTCAAGATCAGCAGGGGATTATTGGGGGACCAGAGGGAGGGATGGGGACAATCAGGGGCAGCCCCCAACCCAGAGCCACCCAGCACTGTGGGGATGTTGCAGCTACACAAAACAAAGAAGTCAGGCCACTTTAGATCAGTTGAGCAGATCTGGTAATCTTTCCAAAGTCCAAGATAAAGAGGAAAAGGTCCAAAAGTTACTCCTTTGGAAGAAATTGTGCTGTATTTTCCTGACAGAAATATTTTCTGGAAACTAAACCCATGATTTTGCTTAATATAGACAAAATAAACTGATCTCTGGTTTTCTCTACACTATAAAGTAGTTTTCATAGGACATATTTTAGTTATATCTCCGACTGAGTTTCCCTTCACTATATAACAATCAATACTGTGATAAGTTTTTTAAACTTTTAAACTTGCTCAAGAGTTTTTTATATGAGTTTAACTGCACATGTGTATAAAAAAGTACAATTTCAAAAGATACATATTTAACTTTAAAAGCTTTAGGGTGTTTCAACATTATAAAGAAAATGTAAAATATTATGAGTGAGGTTTTATACAAGGGAATACATGACCTATCCGGAAAAGAAAGGGAAACCTGAATTATAGAACACAGAAACCTTTAAAAAAAGGCAAGAGGCTACTGAATATGGAAATCTAAGGATTTTCAAGTTTCTGACTTTCGGCATCTTTATTTTGGTGAGTGTTAATAGTGAAATTGCCCTGGCAATGTAAATCCCAGCAGAACTTGCAAACCTTGAATCAGAATTCATTTCCTTTTGTCTTTGCTGTAATAATGAGTATATATGGAAATAAATCTCCCATTTCTGCCTTTTTGAAGTCTTTGAAGATTGGTATGGAGGGATTTTTAGCTAGATACCGAAAGAACATGCGCAGCTTGTTGTTCTATATTGCACATTTTCTATTTATATTACACGGATGCACGCTGGGGGCAGGAGACTGCTGATTCACGATAAGGAAGTTTTCAGATTCCAACATTATCACAGACTGGACAAAGCCTGTGCAAGCACAAATGCCTAATCATTTGCCAAAGGTCACAGAACAAGTCAATGGCAAAGCTCAGGAAACACTCTTTTGGCACCCAGGCAAGTGTCTTAATGACTTGGCTGTGCTGGGTTTCAATACGTGGTTTTGGAGGATGGTTGCTCCTGTAAAACCCTAGATTTGAATGATGCAATTCACACGGGAAAGCCTGATCAGTGAGGATCAGCCCAGAGTCCAGACCTGCTGCTTTGTGCTTTGCTGGTGAAGGACTTATGGACCTAGCTAGGCATGCACCATCCTTTCCACTCTGAATGAAGCCTGTCTGTGCATGGTACATGTTTTTCTCATGAGTTTGAGTAAACCAACACGATCTCCCCTCAGTGGTGGATCTAAGTGTTAACAAGGTAGTAATAATATTGCCACTGTCATTGTGTTGGTATTTTCCTGGTATTGCTTGGGAAGATGGGCAGAAGAACTAACAAGCTTGTATTACACTGATGCTTGAATAAATCATTCTCTCAAATTAGGTTGTACTCAAACCCATATATTATTGTTCCTCTAGTTCTGTGGAAAACAGAGGTGTTAAATAATTTCAAGATTCCACTTGCCTTCTTTCTGGGTACAGATTTTCAATATAATTTGTGGAAGAGAGGGTCAAAACCTATAAAATCAAACACTCCTCCTGCATTTACATGCAGCCTAAGAGGAAAAATGAAGACATTAGCCTGAGTGCAGGCCTTCTAGACAAGGAAAACTAACAGCAACCACATTATTGTTATAATCACTGTCAAAAGATGAGATTTAGAGGTGAGAAAGAAAAGAATTTAAATTTTAAAGGACTTTTATGAAAGGGCTTACATTTTCCCAAGTAATATCTCCTATTAATTTAACATGTTCATTGTTCTCTTACCCATAGCCATCAAATAATTCTTCCTTTTTCGCATATAGTGCTGATATCTGCTGATGGATTAGTTTGTTTACAAAGTCTGCAGCTCAACAGATTTTGAAAAGTGCTGCAATTCAGAATTTAATAGCTGGTTCTCTTGAAAGTAGAAGGTCAGAATTAAAGCTGTGTACCATGAGGCTGTCATTGTGAGTATGGGTTTGGTAATGGTCTCTGAGGCACAAACAGAATACACTACAGAAAATTTATTAGATAATTTTTAAACACTCCGGAATATGTTTGACATTGATATGTAGGCATTGGAGGCGCCTAAAAAATGGATCATTTTTGAGACCATTTTGACAAACGATACTTCCTTCAACAATTGGCCAGCAATGGAAGCTGTGTCACTTCTAAGTGCATCTAAATTGCCTAGTACTATTAAGAAGTCATTTAAGCTTCAACAGTGTTTTGTCTGATTCTGAAACTGAGCACTTAAAATGTATGTCTTGTCCAAACACACAATGAAAACATTATTTTTAACTTTCTTTTTAAGCCTGTCTTTCTCCACAAACATACACACATCCCCAGCTGAAAAGAAATAAAATAGTAAATGATGATGACATGTTCTATCAAACGCATGAGTGGAATAGGATCTATCACTGTGTCAGTCTGGGTATAAGAGCTTTTTTCTAGGACTCAAGGGGATATTAAAATAAGAAAGGCTTTTTTCAGCACTTTACGTGATTCATGATTTAGACACAACATCCATGAGTGCCATAAGCCAAGGAAAAGCTTAGGTAGATACAGAGTAATAAAGAATAAGTGAAATAGATATTTGATTTAACAAACCTCTCAAAGGGACATAATAATTTAGGCATTTGTACAGTAAAATAAGTGGGAGAAATCTTCTGTGGAAGTTTCTAGGTATAATTTACAAAGTCATACAGGCTATTGGAGTTTATTTCCCTTACATCCCTATATATTCGTGTGATGTTTAAAACTCATAAGAGTCAGAGCAGTGATGGGTATCAAAACCAAATCCTATATTCAGCAGCCAATGGAAATTGAGCTTTTTTTCATTTGACCAGTTTTGTAGCTATTTTCTCCACCTCTTCCAATATATGGGGAAATGTTACAACACAGCCATTGTTCAGTCTTGCAATGGTGCACGAAACGATTTAGAAGTTGCTGACAGCAGAAGTGTTGATAAGTGGCAGCTCAATGAATGTAAAAAATCTGACAGACAGTCTATTCTTCTGAAAGGATGGGGACAATAATGTGTTGGCTATATGTATCATCTTACAACAATTCTCATTGCATTTCCTTGAACTACAATTTTCAAATGTATCTTTGTATACTGAGTGGGAAGAAGATTTACTTCTTTGAGTAAAAGTAACTACTTTGTTCTTAGGGTTCTTCTCAAAATTTTCTTTTGTTCTTACACAAAATAGAAGATGAACAGCAAGTTGCTGCTATGCCAAGAAATAATTCTGGCTTTCCCAGGGTCTCCAAGCTGTCTGGATTGCTGAGATTTCTATTTAGATTGCAAGATTTCTTAGCTAGAGAAGGTCTTCTTTTTCTTCTTTGTTCAAATTCTGTGTAGTCCCCACTCTAACAGGAACCTTATTCCACAGGATGGACTTCCAGGCAGTACAGAACTCGAAACATCTATTATCAGGAAAGTGGTGTATAAGTACTCGTTAAATGAGTGACTCCTCATGCACTGATGATAACTCGAAGAACAGCAGGAATGTTCAGAGAGCAGTGGGATGGCACGGAAATTGGCACAGCAGCAGCTGTGTTCCCAAGACTGAAGACTCTGTCGCTAGAAATCTGCAGCTGTGAAGGTACAAATCCAGAACTATCTTTGGTTTACCATATGCAATCACTGAAGGCAGAAGAAATAAAAAAATTAAATAAAAAAAAATAATAAAAAAAAATCACATTGCTTCAGTGGAGAGAGGAATGTAGGAAAGAAAATGTTCCTTTCCACACAGAGGTCCAGAATCTTTAGTAAAATAGTATTCAAATCAATTATAGATCCTTACACGCTCATTTTAGAAATCAAATATATTGTTATTTGCTTTGCTGCATCAAAATCTTTGCCTTTGCTTATTGCTTGCATAATAAAAAGCAAGGCAGTGCCTCAACTCAGTAGCACAGAAGTAACCTGCCCTTGTTTTCCTGACCACCAAGTTGGGATCTTTCAATAGGCTTGTTCCAGTAGTCTTCTTGAACAACATACCTCCTTAAGAAAAGACTTATATGTATTTTGAAAATCTGTGGAGAAAAAAAAAGTATTTTGACAAGCCAGCCTTAAAGCCACAAGAGCTCTTGCTGATGTATATTAGAAAGCATTTTTTTTACAACACTATCTGATGAAATACAATGCGGTTTGAAACAAAAGCATTGTTTACAGCAAATTACAGTGAAACTGAGAACCTATCTCTAATTATCCTTTGAAATAAAAACTGCATGGTGTACTGTAAAAAGGACTGCATAATAAATGAAGACTTATCACTGTATTGTTGGACAGCTATTTTATCTATGTCCAACTTATTTATTTAGTAGTTAAAATTAGAACTGGATTCTTTCCAGAGGGTTTCAGTACCCGATTTGCTCTAAAGCACAGTATCAGAGCCCTAAATACAGTAAGACAATATGCTTTCTCTACAGTAATAAGTGAAACTCAGCACTGACATGCAAACAGGTTCAACTGAGTGTCCTTTACTTCAGCTTCATTAGAGTTCAGCTTACTAATCAATAAGAGTCAGCCCTTGCTGCAGGCAGTCCAAGGAGTTGAAAGTGAGAAAAAACACTGTTCTTGAAGGTATAATTTCCAGAGGATATTAGCTCAAGGGTTCTCAGTTACATGCCACCAAAGCACTGACTCAGCCACTCATCTAAAATGTCACTGGGAGAATTTATCCTTGGAGCAACATGAGATTTCCAACTACCTACGGACGTTGTTCTGGTTAGACATTTCTATTTAAAATGCTCATGGTGGACAGGAACGTGAGAAATACTGAATTCAGATAAATCAATAACTTATCTAAGAATTCGTCTGTACTGTAGGTATGTGCTTGTGAATCAGATTCACCTTGCAGAAGAAAATAGAAAATACACCAATACTACATATGCACCATTAGAGTTAACTGATTGGTCAAGTATCCCCCAATTTACAACAAATTGTCTGGCATTTGACATAAAACCTCCAGTTTCTGCTATTGTGAAACAGGTTGGGAAGAAAAAGAAAAGAGACATATCCTTTATTATCTCTTTATTCTTCATTTTCCTTTAGTTTTTAATTGTGACACTTTCAGGAAATCAGGAAACCTGGGTAGCAGTTAAAAATAACCTGCTCACATTTTTAAAAACTGCCACAAAAAGGTCTAGTGAGCTTGCTTACTGGTTTTTTTAGAACTAGGAAATGTTTAAAGCACTTACCTGAGAGCCTGAACTAGGATGTGGCAATCATGGCATCAGCAGTTCTGTCTGTGGGTTTGGCTCCTGTTCCTACTCTATGGCTTCTGGCCCTCTTCCCTGCACTCTGCTTGTATCACAGCCTCGTTCCCCTTTTCCAAGGGTTGTACTGTTCGATGTGTTTCAAGAAGCTGCATTCCTGCAAAGCTGCAAGAATATTCATAGGGGTTTTTTAGCAAAGAAATGCAGGAAATTACAAAAATAAAGAAAGAAGAAAACTGGGAGCAATAACTAGGGTTCTCCTAACGTTTCTGTGATGAGAGCCTTGTGCATCTATTTGACGTTCCTTACAGAAATGATGCTCATGCAATTATACAGCTTTTGTGCACATTTGTGAATGAGTTTTCCCTGTAGATCTCTGGAACACAGTATTCACACCCAACTGAAAAGGCCTTTGAAAAAGACCTTAGCTCTAGTTCTCTAGTTCCTTAAGCGGCACCTAAAAGGTACTTCAAAGAGAAGAAAGGCTGTTCACATACCTTTCCTTTCTACAATATCCTATGAAAAGACATGACACAAATTCAGTGACATGAAACCCTCCAAATTCATGACAAGTCCAATAGCAGCACTGTTTTGCCAAGAGAACAAGGATTCAGTGTCCCTTTGTTCCATGAGGCAATCATTACTCTGAACAAACAAATCTAATTTGAATGTTTTCATAAAAACTAAAAGAATCTATTGAAACAACTTTTAAAGGTAGTAGTTATCATTGTTTAAGCAACAGGGAGACCACCTATTTTTAATGGAATTATTTTTAAATTAAGGTTGATAATTTATGATATTTGGTCTATAACTCCAAAAGTATCAGGACATAATGAGGAGGTGGCAGTTCCCTGGAACTGGGGACCAGGGCCATGGAAACTCCAAGTGTGACAGGGTGGTAGCTGAGGTCAGTCCCAACATCTTAATTGGGAGCAGGGCAGCCTGGGGTCATCAGGGACAGGAGAGGACAGCACCAGCCCTGGGCTCTGGCACCTCCCCGTGGGTGGAGGTGGACTAAGACCAGGACATAACATTGTCCCATTGATGGGATTGTCCTGGTGTATTTTGGGCAGAGGGCGGGGATCTGCCAGAACTGGAAACCAATGTCCCACTGTGTCCCTGAGGCAGGGATTGACAGCCCAGAGGAGCGGAAATGGGCTCTGGAGCCATTGGCAGAGAGTGGGGAAGAAGAGATGCCCTGGAAGAGGTGCAAAGTGTGAGTGCCCTCTGAACCCTGACAAAAAGTCCACAGAGACTAGATTTTGTGCTAGTCATGGCAATATTTGTTTGCAATCCGTATGTGGACTGACACTACAGAATGCCACAATCTTTACTAGGATTACACTAAAATAACACCATAGGATGTAAAAATGATTTCATTCTATTTTATAGACAGAAACCTGAGATACGGAGCCATTTCAGAAGATTGTGAGAAGCAAGAGATTTTAATCATCATGTTCCCTGTCATAAAGAGGTAGACAACCATGAGATTATTATTTTGGGCTGAGACAAACTGCTGTGGTGCTGCGGATGGGATGAGGATTGCAGGGCTGACATTGGCTCCGAGTACAGCACTGACCCCATTAAGGTGATGAGGAAACATGTTGCAGCACAGTTGTTTTGGAAGAAAGTAGTCCACAGGACTTTTGTGCTGCTCTTTAATACTGCAAAAGTATGTGAAATTGTGCTTATTTCATATACATTCCAGTTCTATTTCCAAGTGGTCAAGTTCTTTGGAAGGGTGAAAGTAAGTGCTTGAACTGATACAGGTATGATGGTTCTTCCCTCCTGAGGATGACAAAGGACTCCGAATCAACCCATTTGCATGAGTTCTTTCCTGGATCTAGACCATATTTTTCAGTTCTGGGAAGCAAAGAGTCCATCATGCATTGAGTTATCTGTTAGACCAGGAAAAAATGGAGAGGGAATTATTAACCAAATTAAGTAAAATTAACCAAGGCATCAGTTCAGGATCAGGCTAAAAAAATAAGTTGTTCATTATAATTGCCCCAAATATTTGTCTTTGCTTGTTTTGCAAATTTATTTTCTTTTTCCTACGGGCCAATCATAGTCACCTGTCTGCTTCTTGTTATCATAGGGCATGAATAAAAAAAAAAAAAGAAGTAACACTTCAGTATGAGAGACCATTCCCCTTTTGCAATGCTCGTCCGTGTAGTGGCTGTCAGAGTTCAGCAATATGACAAAACATAACACAGAATATAACTGGGTTTTTAATTTCATTTTCATAGTTAAAAGACCTTTCTTGAAATTGCTTTTCACTGTTTATCTTGTTCTCACTTAAAAAGACAGGACCACCTGCATACAGATAACAGGAAGGGAAATGAGTTTTGGTATCTCCTGTTTAAAGTACAAACATTGCTCTTTATAGTCAAAATCTTCTAAGGGATTGATGGTATCTTGACTGTATTTGTTTTACTTCTCCTCAATTTGATTTACAGAAAATGTCCTGGTACAAGAAGCAATAGAGTAAATACAGCAATGCACAGAATAACAGCATTATGTTTCTCTCATTTTGGCCACTTGCCAATACTCTACCTGAATATGAAACAAAAATTCCAGTGTCTCAACAATTCAGCCTTAGAATTTTGTGATTTGTCCGCATCACTCAGTAATGCTAGGACAGAGACCACAGAAATTAATATTTTTGGACAGTGAAAACCTGAGGTTTGTCATATAAATCCAAGTCTCCCCATAATTTGGCTGGGAGACCTGCAGATCAGCCTCTGTGTCCGTGCTTCACTAGCGTGGAAATCATATCATGAAAGAGAATAGAGGGCAAAGGAAGTAGATGGCTGGCATTCACATATCATTTTGCTGTAGAACTGGGGTATTAGTCAGGACACAGAGTCCCTGCAGCTAGAACACAATCTTATCGTAGTATATACTTACCCTTGTTGTCTAAAAGTACCATTTATACCCTAGTGCAACTGAGATCTAAATCTAACTTTAGTGATCTAAAATAATTTCTTAAACTCTCTTCTTACTTAGCTTCAAATACTCTTCTATGTCTCAAAAGCATGACTCTGCACAAGTCTAGAGCTGTTTCATTAATGATTGGATACGTCTTGCTCTGTCGTAGTCCCATGGGAATCAAGGTACCTTGGTATATTCTGCAAGGATTCTGAAAACTCCTCCTGAGGTTTTTGTTGAGGCATAGTACAAAAAGCTGTCATGACAAATCACTCAACTTTCTAGGTGACTTGTTAGCTGGGAAACTTAATCTGGATTTTGGCCTTGGATCCACAAATGACATCTGCTTTCCATCCCAAGAACTTTAGTGTGGACTGCGTCAAATTGGAAAAGCAAGATCTATACTCAGAATCTTCTGTATAGTTCAGTGGCCTTAGCACAACGCAGAGAGTTCTTCCTGTGCCTTTTTTTGTGCTGCTTATTCTTCCACTCCGTACCTGTGGATGTCACATATCTTTACTGCCAAGATGTGTATCTACAGCAAGAACAGTAAAAAGAAACTTGCTTTTTGGTTGCTTAAATTATTCTGCTACTAAGGAAAAATCAAAAAATGTCTTTATTGTAAATTTTCATGAGATTGCAAACTAATATCATGTTAAGTTCTTTTTTAGATGAATTAAAGACTCCTTACTGTCTCAGTACGTTTTTGGATTTTGTTTACACTGGATTACCTTAATTCATCCTGGAGTAGAAATGAAGAATTTGAGCCTCCTCGAGAAGAGATAATACCTTGTTTTCCCCAAGAATGCTATGAGAAGGTAAGAATCTTCTACAATGATTAGAAAAACAAGCACCAAAGCATATTATCTTGTGAGCATGTCTTCAAATACTTTGGGATTTTTGCCCTCATACAGTACATTTGCTATGCAATAGTAACAGAGGGATGGGGTTTACTTTTTGATCAAGAACAATTCATAGTTATGTTTTTCACTTTTCAATTTTTTTTTCATTTAAATTCCTTCAGTGCTGAGTAAAGGGATCTACATGTGAGATAATAAGTTATGAATTTGAATGATGTTAGAAACAGCTTTAAATGGCTAACTTTTGGAATAAGTTCTCCAATAGGACTTATCTCTGTGTTTTGAAAAGTCCAATTGGCTCTTGCTCATGAATCACGTTGGATTTAAAGAAACTTGGCAACCTGAGAAACTTGGAACCTGTTTATTTTTTTTCCCAGCTCTAATCTTCAAGTGCTCTACACACTGATGTAAGGTGAGATGTTACTCATAATTTTCCTGCATAAATTATAGTAAAAAAGAAAACTGCTTAGCAAATCTGCCACTAGGTGTGAAGACAAAAATAACTGGGGGTCTGTGTTCCTTTGAAATCATCACTTCCTTTCACACCAGCCACTACCAGGTAGCTGTACTTGGACTGCAGACTTAGGCTAAATTAAACCAATGGCTTAGTGTGATATCTTCGTGTCCCATTAGCCAGCCTCTCTGAGTCGTGGCTGCTCCTAAATTAAAAGTCAGCTGTTTTATTTCATTGACTGGGTAAATGCCAATGAAATACCATTACATCAGGAAAACTTCCGACCTTTTGCTGCATCTTTTTGAGAACTGTGCTGCTAATGACTGTTCATATTAATTGGAAATCTGAAAAACAGATGTTTCAGTACAATTCTTCATTCCATGATGTTCAGTCATCCTGCCACCCATCAAGAGATAATAGACTCAATATAGTGTAACAGGCATAAACTGAGTATTTGACTAACATCAGTGTCTGATCTCCGCCAGATAACTCACCCAAACATTTAAAGAAGTTTTACTTTGTTCACTTTGTTATAACACACGTTGAACCTGACCATCTTAAAAAGCCCAAGATATTATCTAGTGCCTATAAACCAATGGAACACAGGAATTGAGTACTTGGTACTTGCTCAGATCTACCAGCCCTGCTGTCAAGACAACAACCTTTCTCTAAAAACCAGGATAGGCCAGATAATAACTCCTAGAGAACCTCCACGTATTTCATCTCAGTTGTCAGCATTTTCAGTCACTGTATACCAAAATGGTTCAGTTGTTCAGATGAGGTGGATCAGTTCAGTTAGCTTTTGTCTTTCTCCATTTGTTCCATTCAAAGGGTGAAATTAGGAGACTAAATATAAACTCATCATGCACTATAAAAGTGAAGAAACACATCTTTCGATCAGTATTTCGATAAGATATTCAAATTATATTCCTATTTTTTTCACTAGAGTTAGTTAGTTTTGAAACTTGAAGAGCTTGAGGTATATCCCAGACAAAAACTTGGAACCGTATTCCTTTTAGATCAGTTTCAGGAAACGTGTACTATGTACTTTTGCAATGGTTAACAAAGGGTAGTTCCCTGTTCATTCCTATTTTCATCCCATGCACGTTTTGACCTAATGAGGCTGTTCTTTCATTTCAGGGATACAAATTTACATGTTGAAAGCTCAGAGGGGTGGGGTTTTTGCTTTCAAACCAGTTGAACATTTCTATATTTTTGAGGGACTCATGCATTAACGGAAAGATAACATAAACCCAAATCTAACTGGTAACATAAACCTAAAACTAACTCAAGTTAATATACATTATTTTAAGACGAAATTAAAATCTAAATTAAAATTCAGTTCCACCTACAAATATGGAAGCAGTGGGTGTGAACCTGTGCCTATAAGAGCCCTAATGTGTATACTGGAGTTTTACTGTAAGAAATACTATTGCTAAGAGTTGGAAGAGGTAATAGCAATTGTCATGACAAATTGCCTCCCTGACTATATAAATAGCACACTTTTACAATATTAATTGAAGAAGGATCCAGGAATAGTAAATACACATTTTATTCTATAAATCAGTTTGACATACTATGGCTCACTTGAAACATATCCATCAGTGTTGATCAGAAAATTAATTAAAATAAGAAAAGGGAAATGGGAGCAGAAGACATCCTGGAAGATTGTTCAGATTTCCAAAGGAGCTTATTAACAAAAATATATTCCTGCTGTCAAAACCCTTTTTTCAGCCATCTTTCTTCAGGGCTTGTGCTTAATACCTATGAATAGAAGAACAGCCATTTACAGGAGAGCTGAAGACATATGGCAAATCTCTTACCAGGATGTCTCTCTAACTTCTCTGTGAGACTACACATATTTCCATAACTTTGTGAGCCATAAATCTTGAGATCAGGAAAAGAACTTTAAGTTCTTAAGTTTCATGTGAGACTCTACTACTTTTTATATACTGTGTGATGTGTCTCATAAGGTTCTTTTTATGTGACCCAAATTCAGGGAACATCCCTGTCATCCAAGCTGGTGACGCCTGAGGGAGAAACAGGTTCCAGCACAGGCCAAAGGCAGCAGTGGCAGAGGAGAAGAAAGCCAAGGAAGGAGCAGCAGCAGAGATCCCAAGATCTCTCCTGGGATGCAGGATGAGGAGGGACAGAGGGGCTTCAGGTCCAGAGCATGAATCCCTGGTAAGGGATTTCCCTTACCCTGTCTTTATCTCAACCTACAAAGATTTCCACCCTATATTATTCCCCATCCTACTGAGGACAGGGAGTGAGATGCTGTGTGGGAGTTTGACTCTCAGCCAAAGTTAACCCTCTCTGGGCCTGTTGACTTTTAGATATGATGCAAGTTTAAGGGTCTCAAAAGAGAAAGGCAATAAGACATTTCCCAGTTTAGAGTGACACCTTCTGTGAATGCTATTTTAGCACTTGGACCTCCTATACTCGTGGGCTTACCCAAGGTGGCTCAGATTTATGAAGTACAGTCTTTAAGTCTGTAGAGTTGGTTTGTGCCAATCAATAAATAACATGAAGAGCCTTCATGACTGCCAGAATCCCCCATTTCTGTGCTCAACAACTTTGGTTCAGGTTCTCATGCTGAGTTATAACTCTTAGCAAGTAAAATGTTTCCTTCTTCATCAGCTCCTGCACTGGTTTACCCTGCAGACCCACACTAAGCACATTGCAGTCTCTTTTTGTAAAACTACATCACACAGATCTCAGCAGCACTGGTAACATCTGATACTGTCAAAACCATTAGAAAGATGTGAAAAAAAGTTTTGCTGACCATTTCCAAATTTGACTAAAAGCATCTGCACAACTATCAGACTCCATTAATCTGTAAACAGCAATTATTGTCTGTTTACGTAACAGAACATTAATTGTAAGAATGAATGCTAATGTAATATATAATTAATGTAACAGGATGCTAAAAACACATGCATTAGCGAAGTAGGAATAAGTCAGTCATACCTTTAATTATCTCTTTATGTTTGAGTTGTTTTCAGTGAAACAGAAGCACAGATTATAAACCCCAGAAGAACCCTCCATTTTCTCTAGTTTGTTCAGCAACAAGCTGTATATTTGGATTAATACGAGAAAAGAAATCACTTGCCTACAGCAGAATATAACCTGCAGACATATAAATCTGATATGAGAGTCTTTCTTAATGAACTAGTTACTAGTCAAGTTTGTATTCCTTAAGGACTTAGCCAGTATTTTCACTACTATAACTAAAGATTTTTCTTCATTTTGAAAAATTTTAGTTGCAGAAAATGTAGCTGTTTAGCATAAACTAGGTTGTGAAAGAAGCATAGCCACAGTAAAGCAGTGTTCTCTAATCGAGATAGACTGTGTACACACAGACACTTCAGCTCTTGGGGCTTGGGTTTTTCTCTATAAAACTCCTACACCTGTCAACAGGAATTATGTGGATGTATGTACAGCAGAATACCGTCATCTTTCTGTTATAAAGAGTACAATTATAAACAAAGCAAAGTTTGAACCATCTAGTGGAGGAAGAACGATTGAAGAAGGTGCAAGGGCAAACAGGGATAGGACAAGGGGGAATGGCTTTAAGCTGAAAAAGGGCAGGTTTGGATTAGATATTAGGAAGAAATTCTTTACTGTGAGGGTGGTGAGGCACATGTTCCCCAGAGAAGTTCTGGATGCCCTACCCCGGGGGGTGTTCAAGGCCAGGCTGGATGGGGCTTTGAGTAACCTGGTCTAGTGGAAGGTGTCCCTGCCAGAGGGGATGTGAGAGGTGTTTGGGACAAGATGATCTTTAATGTCCCTTCCAACCCAAACCATTCTATGATTCTGTGAATTTGTTAATTACAAGGTCAAGAGCTTTTTGTTTGAAAAGACAACGGCTGGAAGCAGAAGAAGAAGGGACAGAGAAAAAAAAATGCGATAGAGGTCTGTAAAACCAGATCTGGCATGGAAAAGGTGAATAGGGAAAAATGGAAAATTTGGAGAAGACAAATGTCAGCATTAATGGATTTCTAAGGTAAGGAACTTTTTGACAGGGATTAGACTAATGAGACAAATATCTATCACAGGCTATTAAATATGAAGAAAAGTCTTCTGATTAAGGAGGCCTCTGAATTACTTATCATGATGCTGGGAAAATATTCTAGAAATTATTGCAATATCCTTGTCCCATTCTTGTCCCTTTTTATTACACCATTCATGATGGTCAATTTTATAGACCCAATATGAGGCTATATGAGCTTTTCATCAAATCCAGAACCATTTCCTACTGGGAAATTTTTTTTAAAAATGTTATCAATAACACAGAGTATCTCATCTGTAGGCATAAAAACAATCATTCTTTTGTCTTCAGTGAGCATTATAATACATCCTAATAACAGTAAAATCACCTTGATTACTGAAATCTATCCTAGGTTGCCTTTCTTTTCAAGAGCTGTTGCCAGTTAGTACAAACAATTATGATGCAAACTGGAAAATGTCTGCATTTTAGCAGGTAATATTTCCTAAGTAGCTTTTTTCTGTTTCCAGTTTTTAAAAGTTGCTTGATTTCTAGCAAGTCTTGTGTAGAAATGTTACTGGAATACTCTCAGAGATTACTGTCAGAGTGAGCAAAGGTCAGGCAAAAGAAGTGCACTATTAAATCTTTGAGGAGATGACAAGAGTGTTCAGCAGATATAGACTGATTGAATTACGCTAATCTGCTTTTACTTACTGTCCTGGTTTTGGCTGAGATAGAGTTAATTTTCTTCCTGATAGCAGGTGTAGTGCTGCATTTTAAATTTAGGATGAGATTAGTGTTGAAAATACTTGGATGTTTTAGTGGTTGCATTCAGTCAGGGACTTTTCTTCTTCTCACCCCATCTCACTAGTGAGGAGTCTGAGGGTGCACAAGGAGTTAGGAGGGGACACATCTGGGGCAGCTGACCTCAAATGGCCAAAAGGATATTTCAGACCATGCTGTGTTTTGCTCAGTATATAAAATGGGGAGGGAAAGTTGACTGGGGGCCACTGCTCAGAATCTGTCTGGGCATCAGTCAAAAGATGGTGAACAATTGCATTGTGCATCACTTGTTTAGTAACTTCTAATTATTTTATTGCTGTTATTATTATACATTCCTTTTTGGTCCTATTAAACTGTCTTTATCTCAATCCATGAATTTTACATTTTTTATCCTAATTCTCTCTCCCATCCCCCTGGGCGGGGCGAGTGAGCAAGTGACAGTGCGGTGTTTAGATACCTGCCGGGTTAGACCACAACAGAGTTCAAACATGCAGTTCCTCCAGATGGGCTTTGAATAAAGTGCATTTTAAACAGGATAAACAGCAAAGCTTATCTTTCTGCAGGGAAGCTTCCAGCAATGATGTCTTACTGAACTGAGTGGACAACTCTGTGTAAATGTGCATGTACATTCCTGCAGGGATGTGCACAGCGGTGATCCAGCGTGGTGAGAGGAGAGTGTTGTCTGCACAGCCAGAAGCTCACCAGGATGTTGGCACATATTAGAAAAGAAAAGCTTTTAAACAGTCTTACCCACGCCCATTAAATATACATGCTCATTTACTCACATTCACACACTGCTTTGATTATATGCTAATTTCTCCACGTTTAGTATTGCAAAGGGCTGTGAGGGAGATAAGTTGTGGCTATATCCTTTTTAACTAGAGAGAAAAAGGATTTCCCATTAGCAACCAAGCCGGAGAGAGATGCCTCCAGACTCTAGGCCCTGACTGGCAGGTCCTGCCTCTCTCAGTTTCTGGAAGCTTATTCTCAAAGTGGCTGAAAAAAACAGTCACTGGCATTGAAGGAGACAGCCCATCCACTTATTGTCATTTCTTAATAATCTTTATGATGTAGTTTAATTTTCAATTAAATTCCAGCGTATGCAGAATCAACATTTTGAAATATCATTTTAATAGATAAAAAGCCTTGTATCTTTGAAAGCTCTCTGACTGTTTTATTATATTTTTAGTTATTCCAATGAGAAAAATCCTCTACAATTCTATTTGTCCTTCTATTCTATTGAAAGGATCAAAATCTTTTATATAGCTAGCAATACAAAACAAACATAGTTCATATTAAAATCAATACTCATTGACTTTTCAAAGCAAAACATTTTCTACTTCAAGAGTCTTGGTTTATTTTTGCGTTGTATCATGAAACATCACTTTATCTAGCAATCCGTATTTTTACTAATAACACTTATCCAGCACATTTTCACTTCAATTTATTTCGTGCTGATCATCCAAGCATATAAAAACACTTTGTGAACATTATCTAACTTCAAAAAAATGAAGAATGTTAGTAAAAATAACACTTTTCTTCATAATTTTTCTCCCTATGTGTTTTCAGAGCAATGTCTGTTGAGTTAACCAGCAGTTGCATATTTTTCTTACTTTTATATATATTTTTCTTGAAGAAGTCACACAAGGTTGTGTAGGTACCACTGCAACATTTTTATTATTACAGTGAATCTATCTTCATGATTCTAATCTAAATCTCCAGGTCTGCTGGAACCAGAAACCCAAACTGAGCTCAGGACCTGTTTTATTTAACATTATAGAACAATAGTGTAAGGATGAGATTCATATCTTAGCTTTATAGATAAGTGATGAAGTAATAAACTGTTATTACTACCACTACTACTGAGGATGACAAAACTATCACAAAGGTCCTTTAAGTAGGTAATACTCTAATATTCCTGTGAAAATAACTCATAATTACTGTAAAGAGACATGTAAGTTAAGAATTCATTTCTGTTATTTGGCATAGTTAAATGGTACTGCAGATCCTTAAAAAAAGCCCTAATATTCTTCTAAAATGGCAGATCAACATCCATGTCTTACTTCCTCATATTTTACTTGCTGGTGTAACTTCACCTGTTCATATTTATATTATTTTTATGTTTCAAAATATAGAAGAAATTTAAAAAGAAAGTACATGGAATATTTTGGTTTCTAGATGAGAATTTTTTTGGGTTTGTATGTAATAATTTTTTTTTTCTAAGTTACTATCAATGTTTATTGCCCTTTAGGGTAATTAATTTTTTTTTTCAGCTTAGATTCATATTTGTAATGTTAAGTCAACATGCCGTGACAAAATATTTGAACTTTATGTGTATTGCTTCAAAATACATCTTACATTCTCTGTGAGGCAGTGTTCAGTTCAATACTGGATGGCACATGCCAAGGTTAGAGTTGTCTCTGTAGTTTGGAAAATCCAGAAATAGTCAGCATGTAGTGAAATTTCACAGGTTTTTTTTCATGTGCAGAATCACAGGAACACAGAATTATTAAGGCTGCAAAAGACCTCCAAGATCATCGAGTCCAGTCACCACCTTGTCAACTAAAGCACAGCATTAAGTCCCATGTCCGGTTGTTTCCTCAACTCCTTCAGGGACGGCAACTCCTACAGCTCCCCGGGCAGCCCCTTCCAGTGCCAAAGTCCATTCCAGTGCTTTCCATTCCGTGCTGCACATTCCACGCTGTCTATGTCTTCTACCTGCGACCCAAGTCAGGTTTTTCTGACAACTCTGCTCTTTCTCTTTCTTGTTTGCAGACCTTTGGGCTTGTATCTGTTTTCTGCTTAACTTGAATTCCCTACAGCTCAGTTCATCTCCAGATGAATGTGAAAACTTAACTCTCTTTCACTCATCTGCCTGCTTATTTACTTCCTCTTTTGACTCATTCCATGATCTTTTATAGCTGAACACTAACTCCATAAGGTTTTACTCCCCATTTGTTAAAAATAAATATTCGATTCCCTCATTTCTGTGCTGTCTTCCACTTAATGTTTGTCTAAGAGCCACACAGCGGAACACACCTTTTTTAACTGGATCTTCTGGTTGGATCCCACTGTAGCACAAGCTGTAACTATGTCTGTAAGTCTGAGCTTTTGTGGTCTTTTAACAAGGTGACAATAACTAAAGAAAAATTTGCTCTGTGTCTTTCTTCCTTCTTCCTGCATACAGAACACTTCAAAGACTTCCTGTTTCATTAGGAGAACAAAACACAGCAATGCAAGCGGGTATTTCTACCAGCAGTCAGTACTGAATTTCTACTGAATTGAGCCCTCAACAAGTGTAGATACGAGCCATACCCGAGAAAAAAAGACTAGCAGCAAAATGCTTCACGCTCCAAACTGGAGGGCACATAGCATCAAGTAGAATAAGAAAAATAATAATGGTTTTCAGGACCAAATCATGAACTATCTGTAATAAATGGGTAATATTCTTCTAAGGGGTTGTAGAAGTGAAACATCATACTGCTTCAAAAAGTAACTCAATAATTTCAGAGAATCATAGAATATCCTGAGTTGGAAAGGCCCCACACGGTTCATTAAAGTTCAGCTCCTGGCCCCACACAGGGCAGCCTCAAGAATTCCACCATGTGCTTGAGAGCATTGTCCAAACACTTCTTGAAATCTGTCAATTTTGATGTTGTTACCACTTTCCTGGGGAGCCTGTTCCAGTGCCCAAACACCCTCTGGGTGAAGAAGGGTGAAGATCCTTTCTGTGATATCCAGCCTAAACCTCTCCTGATACAGCTTCAATTTTCTTGATACAAAGCCCAAGCAGATGAAAATCGCCTTTCCTAGTTATGACAACGAAGAAAAAAAACTGCCATTAAGATTTCCTGAACTCAAAGAGAATATGGATCAAGGACAAGAAAAGATGCACATTCATTAGCTAGTAAAGCGCAAGCTCACAATCACTATGAGACAGGCCTTTCAATTCATGAGATTCTTTTAAAAATCTTTTTTCTTAAATTCTTTTTCTATTCTTTCTCCAGGTACAAAAGCCTGAAAACAACACTGCAAGAGTACTTGAATCCCTAGTCCATGTCACAAGGATTTTTGCAATGACCTTTTATTTTTTTCCACAGGTCTTAAGTGGCTTTGAAGATAACTATACCTCACAACACAAATGTAGTATTTTCTCAGAGAGTATAGACAATGCAATTTCAAAGGCAAGTCCTAACTAGGATGCTTGAGAATGATTTAAAGAAACACCTTTTTTCGCTACTTTGAAATCATGTGTTTACGGCAGCAGAGAGACTTCATAAAATCAAATTATCAATAAAATTCATATTAGAAAATGTTTCTTGGGGTGGGAAATTTCTGCTCAGTGCAGCAGACATGTATTAGCCTCTGAAAAATTTGGTGAGTAGAACAGTGAGGCAGTATGGGGGTGAGGAGAAAGCAGAGCTGAAACTATACCTGGATGGTCATCCAAAATGAATTCCCACAACCCTACACTGGTGTAAGGATCTTACAATTTCACTTGTATTTCACACATATCTTGAAATAAAGTTCTTCTTACCAAGAACTTGCAAAGAAAGAATTTTTCTCACTGCTTGAAACTTTCACATTCTTCCTTTTACCATTCTTACCTAATTTATCAACTTTTCACATGATTTCTGTATCTTGCATATGCACCATCCATACCAGAAATGTGTGCATTTAATGGGCCTCCTGTGTTATATCTGCCCCAGCCACAGACATAGATTATGAATACCCTAAAGCATCCTAAGCAGCAATAGGTGTCTGTTTATAGAGACCTGAACTAAATCCCTTGAGCAGAAATACAGGAGTTCAGAGGAACATTCGGCTGACTTGTCAGTAAGTTAAATTTAAAATAATTTTCTCTTTAGTCTCAAAGTATTTAAAATCCCATTAAAAAAATGGGGAAGTGTGGTACAGATGGCATATGAAGACACCAGTATTTACCAGTCTTAATCTAGAGCTGAAAGTCCTAACTTTAACTTCAGATTCATTTTAGACTGTCTATGTGATGTCAGTAAGTCAGCAGTAGTTTTATACTAAATATTCTCAATTTAATACTTTTTTCCTGGGGAAAGACACTGTGAAGATATATGTTGTTCTTAAAACCAAGATATAAACAACCTAGATGCATATATTTTTCAGAAGTACCACTTATCTGCAAGGTATCGCTTATGGAAACATTTCTGCCCAACTCTCCTTGTCAAAGATGACAAAGGCTGTGCATTTCAGGACGAAGTGAATAAGAATACAATACAGTGAAGCTGATGATCTGCAGTACTGCTCTTGAACAAATCAATAGATCTATTTGCTTTGAGAACAGTATGCAGCACATGGGACCCTAAATTACGTGCAGTCAAACTACAAGCCTGGAAATCCACCAGCAAAGCGAAGTATTATTTCACATAATTCAGTGAAGTTCTTGTCATTAGATATTTTGAACAAACAAACAAACACACACAAAACAAAACAAAAAGCATTGAAGAATTTTACGTAATTTGGTATCTCAGTATTCATGTCATGGAATGTATAATATCGGCAGGCTTTTATGAGCTGTACTAGATCACTGCTATACCTTGTGGAGAAGGATGGATGTTTTCACTAGCAAGGCATTTGGCCTACTGTAGGCCTCGGCTTCAGGAAAAAATTCTCTCCTTTCTTCTCAATAGATAGTCTTTTACAATCTGTTTTACTATAACGACCGATAAAAGCTTACTGACAACCAGCTCAAAGCGTATATTTTTAATGCTCAGCAAGGTAAGATTGTCTCCATATGAGTGTTTGCTGTCATTTTGAGCACTGTGGGACTGGAGAAGAATTTGGCTTTCCTAAGATCTATGTAGCATTTGCCATCTGAGCGCAGATGTCTTTAGTATCCCAGAGCATTGCTAAAGACCTTAAATGCCCATTTTAAAGCAACTTGGTTTACTCTGGTGAAGCCTTTTGCAGTTAAATGAAAGTCACTTCTCTCTTGCTCAGCCCATCTAGAGCAGCCATTTATCATACAGTCTCGTGTTACTTTATTCAAGCCTTTTCCTAGATCACACCTAGAACAAAACAGGACTGTAAACCAGGAATAAGAAAATAACCAAATGATTTCAGATAACTTACTTTACCCAAAAAGACCCCAGAAACTAAACAGCAACAGCAACAAAATCAGTGATAAACATTATCTTGGAACAGAAGAAGACAAAGGACATTTGAGTTTGGTCGGCCAAGCAGTCTATTTCATTTGAGTGGACTTTTTAAAAAAATAAATCCTTAGTGGAGTCAGAGAACAGATTTACATTTTTAAAGTAAATATATGCAAATATATACAAAATTAGACACTATATTTAAATTCATGTTATTTTCCTATATTTTCAAAATATAGCAATTACCCGTTAATGATTGTTTCACTTGTTTCATTTATTGCCTGTTGAAAGTGAAAAACTGCAAAACATCCCATCATGAATAGACCCTAAATATTTTCTGCTATGCAAAAATATAAAAATATTGTATTCAAAACCTTGTTGTGGACAAAAGGAAACATAACTCCTGTGTAAAATCAAGAATGTGTAATTGAAATCTTAACAGCCCACACAAAGAATTATTACTAGTCTAGACGAAAATAAGACAGGAAAAAGTACATATAACATTTTATACATTCACAGGTGTTTTACACCTTCTTTTTTCTTCTGTGGTTTGCTGCTCCATGCTAATATTGAACTTACTACACATGAAGTGTCTTACCTTTTCCAGCCTAAATGATATTAAGATTCTGTGAAGTTGTGGTCTCTATGACAAAATAATATTTAGTAAACTTCAGGGTTACAGAAGTAAGGTATAATGACATTTTCATGGTTAAGGTTGTTTAGTACATATACCATGACATTGGTAGTTGAGACATTTTAATTCCTTTCTTTACACTTTCCTAGATGGATTATGACTTTTACCTTTCATAGGCCATTTTAGTGTCCTAAGAAACAGTACAATATTGCATTTGTTGCAGAAATATCATAAAGATCAATTAAATAATGCTTCAGAAGGATTTCAAGATCCTCTGAAGAGTCTTTATCTTGTGAATTGCAGAACACCATAGCTTTATTGCAACATTTGAACACCCATTTAGCCTGAACTGCTGGGACTTCTCATACATTTAGAGATGATCACAAGAATAAGTGTGTCAAGGAAAAGAATCAGAATACACAGAATACAAAGCACCCAGCAGGGTTGGACTCTGAAAGGTAACTAGACAGGATTAAAGTGTAATTTTAATTGTGCTTCTCCTACCAAATCTTGTCAGGCAGCGATGAAAACCAATGTGCACTGTGACTGATGCCTTGGCTACTTTAATCTGTGATGAGCATCAGTGAGACAAATTTTGCATTCCTTGTTCCTCTGGAGCATTGTTAGGATGTGTCTCAGTGAAACAGGTACCACTGCATAAACCACTTTTTAAAATTAGCATCACTATCAGAATGTAGAAACTTTATTTTTTTCCTTTTTCCCCTCTCTTTTAATTTTTCTTTTGACCTATATTTTTCTATATTTTTCTCTCTTTTTCTTTTTTCCTATCTCCCTCTCCCTCTTGCTTCATCTCTCCCCCTTTTTTCCTTTTCCTTTTCCTCTTCCCTTTCCCTGTTACTATTATTCAAGCCTTCCTCAAGTAAAGCTCACACTGGAGTCAGAGTGGGGAAAAGGACCACAAGAACCACAGGAGCTGAACAGGACTTGTCCATTTATACAAGAATACCAGAAAGATGCAAGGAAATTCCTGGGATTTCCTCCTTCGGTGGCTTTCAGCAAAGGTAATTCAGGCCCTTTCCTGGGACAGAGACACTGTCAGAGATGCAGAGCTGCCGTCACATCCCTACTTTGTTCGCACTACATCCATGACTGTCTGTTTTGGAGGAGTGATGATGAGTGGGATAATCAGTGCTGATGTTCTGGAAGGACAGTACCTCCTACTGCAGCAGTGTCCACTAGTGACATTTTGTCCAGCATAATTTTCCAGAGGGAGCTGGTGCTAGGAAAAAAAGAGCAAAACAGACCAGAACATGTAGTTGTTCTTGGTTGTCATGAGCACATGTTGCCCATTTTCAAGCAAGAAGCATCTTCAGGACAAGAGGAAATGGTCTCAAGATGAAGTGGGGGAGGCTTAGATTAGTCAGTGGGAAAATTTTCTTCACTGAAAGGGTGGTCAAGAATTGTAACAGGCTGCCCAGAAAAGTGATAGAGCCACCATGCAGGAGGGATTTATAAGACTGTAGACGTGGTGGCCGGGGACATGGTTTAGTGGTGGACTTGGTAGTGAGGGGTCAAAGGTTAGAGTGGATGATCTTAGAAGTCTTTTCCAACCATAATGATTCTGTGGTTCTAAGAAAGACTATTCTGCTCACTGAGCACAGCTGTTTTAGGGGAAAACGAACCTAGACATTGCAACTGGCTTGAGAATCCTAAAGGACACCACCATGCCCTCCAACCAACACAATCCAGCAGGGAATTAGAAAACTTAAGTATTTAAAAATGTGCCTAACCCTTTGGCACACAAGCTCATAGTCATGCCACAGACAATGGGTTTCAGTGCCAGCAGGAGATGGGTTACCAGTCCAAGTGCATAAACAATGCACAGCAGAGCCCTTATCTGCCTCTAAGGGCTGCTGAGCTGCTGGAGATTTAAAGTGTCAGGTGTCATTGTGTGGACCTGTGATGTGTGGGTACTTTTCAACCCAATCTGTGCTGTTACACTGACTAAACTATTTCAGTTATCTGGCTCATCAGACCACAATGCCAAGTCATTGATTCATTGCACAAGGGTGAGGAAAAAAAGGTGTGGATTTGTTTTCATCGGTTTTATCCCCTTATCACTGCAATCAAATTAATATATTATTTTTACATTTGCAGAACACAAAGACTTTTCACACAGCTTTAGAGAGAAGGAGCTGGTTATTTGAGGCCTGAAGGTCTTTATTCAGCCAAAAACTATGAAACTGCAAAATTTTAAGTACTCTTGGGACAAGCTGCTCTGGCTCAATTTTTGAGAAAGAAAAGAGTGAATATAATTGTTACATTATTTTATACCTGATATTTCCTGAGTAATTTTCTTACTCAGTGAAAAAAAAAAAAACAACTCATATTTGATTAGTTTTTTACTGATTGGACAGAAATTTAATATATCCACAGAGATATTTATATCTCTGAAAAATAGAAAATAAATATAAAAAAGACAAGCAAAGATTATCGGAATGAGAAATTTAACGATGTTTTAAGTTTCTACGGGAAAACATAGATAAAAACACATCTAAGTAGGGCCATTGAGTGCAACAGTTTAGAACTAGCTAAGGAATTAAAACTAGATATTTTTAATCTTTTTTCTTCCTTTTCATGTCTACCTACATCCTAAGACCCCAGAGTTACAGGGAATGATTATAACATGCAGAAACAGGGCTCCAATCTATTGGCTTTGAAGTCTGTGGCAAATTTCCCATTAACTGATAAAACCACAAGCAGTGAGACAGCTTGGTGTTTGGTCTGGCCCGCTGAGAGCCAGGATCTCACAGACTCAGCTTTGTAAGAAGATGAATAAATATAATCAGGTTATCAAATACCTACATTCAACAAGTGTAACAAAAAGATTAAATTTTGAATGGAACAGTGACAATTCACACCAACAAAGAATACAATTTTATCTACCTGTGAAATTCAAATCTGGGTTGCCTGTGTACATCCTCACTTTCAGGTAGTTAAGAAAGTATGAACTTCATCTTCAATGAATGGACAAATCATGCTCCCGCTTTTCAGACTCAATTCTTATTGCCTTTATTGTGTTTCTCTTTTCAGAGAAATGAATCACTGGACTATGTGTTTCAGGGTGGGGAAGGCATTATCAAATCAAAACCTTCCATTTTGCAGAGACATGGGGCATGGTGGTTAAGAAAATGCTGTAGGAAGTGAGAAATTTGGTTCCAGCCCCCACATAATTTTCTTCTATATTTAAGACAGTGAAGAAGTCTCTTGTTCCACACTGGATCTTGAATATACAATTACTTGTGCCTCTTCATATTGCACAGAAATCAAGGTAAAAAATTTATGCCTCCTTGGCTCAGCCAGGTACATGGTTTCTTTATCTTTCTCACGTGATATATGTCTTAGGATGAAGGGTTTCAAAATCTCTTTCTGCTGTACTGATCAGTCTATGCTTTGGTAGGTAGAGGGGTAGAAAAACTTTTCTCTGGACTGGGATGTAGATGCAAGTCTCTTGCTCTCTGTAGAAATGTGCTGACTTCATGCAAATGATGAGTTGCCACTTTCTCTGACCCCATTTCCAAATGTCCTCTCTGAGCCTGCTGCTTGACCTGCATATTTCTGATAGAGGAAGCTGCAGTTTCTTCACAGCAACAAATTGCCTTACCACTCACACTGGAGCACTTTGGAATCAACTCTAAATGTCAAAGTATGCTTGAGACTGTGCTCCAAAGTAGAGAAACTGATTAAAGCTCAGATAGTCCTAAAAAAGTGGGCAAAATCCTTCCAGAGTCCTGCATAACACAAAAAGCAGGCACTATATACTTGAATTTCAGATATTAAAGCTGTGGGAAATGAGATTGCAAAAAAAGAAAATAAAGTTGATTTCTCACTGATCTGTGCTGCCATTTAAAGCAGGAACTGCTGAAAGTGTCATCCAACATCATGAGGTTTCACCAAGCAAAGACAGCAGAATTGGAGAGCTCTGGCAACTAATTATTCACCAGCTATAGACGAACCAAAGACAAAATTCTTGCTGGAGAACTAACAAGAGGCCTAGAAAATTTATCAATTGCTTTTTGGCCAGAAAAATGAAGGAAATGTTCTTCAGAAATTATTTGTTACAAATTACTTCCTCAGTTCTACTTTTAATCTTCACGCTTCAGAAAGAAACCTCTGCTGCCTTTGAAGGTTTACAGTCTATGCTGTACCCATTCCTAATGTTTACTGGTCTTTGGATGAGTCACTGCTTAGTTACTTCAGTATTTAAATGTGTAGCTGTCAATTCTCTTAGCATCCTGTGTAGAGTAAGACATGCAACAATGATATCAACATATTTCATATAAGGGAGGTAGCAACGAGGAAAGGTTAAATTACATGCACAATTTCCTTTTTTCTTTGTGTTTTCCTCCCTTCTGCCAGTGCCAACAGAGGAAATTACTGTCTTTTTATAGCTCACAACTCCCTTACCATCACTGCTTTGCAGCCTCAGGTGTTTTTTATCAATACCTGACAGTATGGAGTTTCACATGTACTTGTAGGTCTGAAAGTGCATCCCTCAGCCAGCAGACGTGACTGTTCCATCACTCCTCGTCGACTCATCAGTGACACTCTTGTCATAAACATTCACCAATCCTGCTGCATCTGCCTAGGGTTTTCTGAAAACGACTTTGTGGAGTGAAAAAGACTTTATCGGATACATTTTCTCTGGGATTTTATTTTTCAGTTAAATTCTGTGATCTATTATTCTTGCTGAGCTAGAATATCTCTGCTACTGGTCTCCTCTCCTGCAAACTACTGGGACATTTATTTCAGGAAACAATTTGTCTTCATCATATATTCATATCTTCAGCCTTTTAAATACTTTTCAGATATAACCATAAATTAGTTTCAGCCTTCATCCAAAAGAAAGGATTTTAAAAAGTAAAATATTTAGTACCTTGTTACACAGCTTCCTTTAGATGGATTTTCTTCAAAGACTATATTATATGGAAATTCTATCATTTTAAAAAATTCAATATGACCTTCTCTATCACTTAATCTCCACCAGATTACTTTGAGATACCAAAATATTAAGAGTATTCCCTGTCTTTTTCTCAACCTAAGAGCTTTTCCAGCTTATTTTCTACCTCTGTCCTCTTGATGCAGGGATGTGAGAGAGTAGTTGGGTGGACTTCTTGTAGCCAGCCAAGGTCTGCTCTCCACAGGGTAAATATATTTTTAATGCCTAATTAAGGAAAAAGAAGCTTGTCATCGACAGAACATTTAGGAAGCCTTTGGAGGTCTTTTAATGTGAAATAAGCAAAAACTATAAGCAAATAAAAAAAATCATGGGACGCTGTGTAAACTGCACAAGGGAAAGTGTTGCAGATAAGCTAATACACACATATATGTATTCTACACTGTAAATTCATTTATTTGTTGCTCTCAGTCTTGGAGAACTATCCGAGCTCTTTAATAGAGATCTCTGTTCCTGAATCATGCAGGTAAATATTGTTTTTTTATTACCTCTTAACAGAGAAATATATTAGTGTTTAGGCATTTTAATGTTCTTTAAACATTTTTAAATATGGGTACATTTTATTGGAGGAAAAATATTTCTTTTCTCAATAAATAAAAAAAGTTAATTATTAGTTATAGTACTTTATAAAAAAATTTAGGCCCACATGTGGTCTTGCCAGAAGTAGAAAGTGGAGATTTCAAATGTTACTGTCACTAAAATGTTTGCTCATATTCTGCATTAAAAAATCAAAATACAAGTGTAGGCCATCAAGAAGAAACATTGTGGACATAAAACTAAATATGTCTAGTTGTAGAACAGCCTTCCAAATATTTGAAAAACCTTTCAGTCTCGCAAATTATCTGTTTCCCTCAGGCAGACATTTTTAGGGCGTTCTTGAGAGACTCATCCAACAAAAGGCATCCATAAAGGAGATGCACTTTTGTCATTGACCTATGCTGAGCTTGGGCAAGGCAATCTTCCTGTTTGCCTTTCCTCACCTTTGTTCAGCTTTACCTGGGGGGAAATACACCACAAACTCACAGGGATGCTCTTCATGTGAAGCCTGGACAGTCTCAGCAGCAGTTTAAGCCTTTCACCGTTGCTGTCAAAGCACAGGTTCAGAGGTGTGCACAGCCACAGGTAAACAAAACATGCATAAAATACATGCACACGTGTTCCGTGTGCCTGAAGTCATGTCAGTGAGCCCAGTCCTGAAATTGTGTCCAATTTACAAGAGAAACAATACTTAATTTAAACTTTAAAAACAAATTAATGGAATTTCCAAAAAATATTATTATTAATATTCTAATAGAATGCAGAAGAAAGAATGTTTATACTGATTCAAATAAACTGGTTCAGGGTCACATGACATGGCTTGGCAGTTTTTTTCTTTTTAGCTCCTGTAAAAGGCAACAGATTGAAAAATATTAAAGTATCACTCAAAGCATTCCAAAATTACTCCTAACAAATGGATCTGGACAGAAAGCCTTTCTTTTCCCCCTTCCATTGAGATTTAGCAACATGCTTTTATTAAATTACAAGGTAATCCTATCACAAGGAGCATGCCAGTTTCTCTGATATAGCTTATTCCCAGCAATTGACTTACCATGAGTGTGTGATGGTGAAAAAAACAGCCCTTAGAAATCTATTTTGTCTCATTAATTTTGACATAAAATTTAAGACTGCAGAGTCATAAAGCATAAATCAGGTGTCATACTGCATCGATCCTTTACAGAGAAGGGAGTTGATCATTCTTGGTTTATTTCACTCGGAAATTGTTTGAGTGGATTACTTGAATGTTTAATTAAATTGTCATATAACATGAATAAAGTATAAAATATCAAATAAAGTGGTCTTTTGCTGTGACACAACATTAATTTTCTGTCATCAGAAGTGTTTATCTTGTTAGCTGCTTAACTTAAACTTGCTCAGCACCAATTAAGTGTTCTATCTGAAAACGCTTAGAATATTTTAATTCCTTCTTTTATTGCCCTCTTGTTAAACTTTTAATTTTCTTTTTTGTTGCAATTAGCATTTAGGGAGCTCAATTTCTTTAATGGGCTCCCTTTAATTTACATTTTATATTACTCTACTTGTTTTTCATGAGATCAGTGGAGCAACTGCAGATTTGGTTAGTGGAAAAATAATGTGTAATAGTAAACAGTTTATAAAATATTTAATTCACTTTATTTCCTAAGGAGGAGAGATTCATTCATTAGGTTTTTTTTTTACTTTCTGTCTTCTGAGCCCCCACATCACTTATGTCTGAGAGCAAAATTTAGTGTTATTCAAATCTGATAGAAAAGGATACATTTTAATGATAATTAGATTGAAATCACCTGGCCTTAGAATGTTTTCTGCCTATAGCAACATGGCCAGAAACACCTCATCATGGTACAGAAGTCAGAACAAGTTGAGGACTGTTTCCAATGCACAGTTTGTTGCCCCTTTTTGGAGACTAAGGAAGTTCAGCAGCCACTATAGTAAGAAAACAGATTTTCATGGCCAGCCAGCCAGAGAGTTCAGGGTATATTCCACGTACTCTTCATGTCCAATTATGCCTCAAGTATCACCTGCTTTGCAAGCTCAGATCCAGGGACCCGGATAAAGGCAAGAATAAGGCAGGACAAGTCTAAGTGACTCGTGTTTCAGGGCAGCATAGAAATAAATGTGGAGAGTTCATGGGTTTGTGGCTGTATGAGGTCAATGTCCAGAGCAGAGTATGTTCACAGGTCTTGATGTCTCCCAAATATAGAGACAGCCCAGGTCACCATCTCTTGGCGTCAAACACGGCGTGCTAATAGGGACATCCCAGCCTTGTCTGAAGCCGTCTTGCTCTTGAGTCTGGCACCCTTAAAACATGTAAACTTAGATGGTGCAATTAAGATCAAGCTCTTTATTCCCTCTTCTCGAGTAATAACACCTTGGAGAAATTTCTGAAGCTCAGTATTTTAGCATACTTTGAAATAGTTTGCTTTAAGTGGTGTTACAAAGGCAGACAAAACACTCGGAATACACAGCTGCATTTTTCAAAGGCAGAAGCACATCCATTGTGTTAAATTAACCCAAGAGCCAAAGCACTTTGATCTACTTAGTGCCCACTTGTTCTAATTTACTAGGTAAACTTCCAGGGAAGCTCAGTCATTTTCTCTCTATCCAGAAATAATCCAAACACGAAGTCTCCCTTTAGTCATTGTCACTCACTAATTTTGTCCAGGCATTTAGAATAAAAAGTTTTTGAGAGAAGTTGGCTTTTGGTGTGGTTATTTTTAATTAGTTATGTCTCTTTCCCCCCTAGTCACCATTATCCAAAGTAAGCACTATTAAGTTGAAATTAATGGGAGGATAATGATGCAGAACAGGTTGCAAGAGCAAGGAGCTTGATTGTGCTGGAATACCAGTTTCTTTTTCTCCTTGCTGGAGGCTAACACCTGGTTGAGGAAAAACCCATTACGGTTTGTTTACATAACACTCAAAATTGTAGCAATTCTGCTGGTTACAGGAAATAAGAACTTCTTACCTTTGTTTAGCCTTTGAATGTCCTTTGATGCAGGAAGAGGTGGATGTAATACGAAAAGAAACAGCAGAGGGGCTGAGAATCAGCTCAAACACATATTTCAGGGTGAGCTGGATAGATTTTAGGTGTCTTAAACTAAACCCCACTCCTACAATCTGAAGCTGAACCCCACTCATCCAGTCTGTCAATGCATCATGCACTTCAGGGAGGGAGTTCTTGATCCCCACTTGATCCTGGCCCACGTAACCTTGCAGTTTCTGTCTGTTAGCAGTGTGACAATAGCAGTAAGTGGTTATTAACCTTGGCAGCCATGGTCCCAGCCTCTTCAAACTCTAGCAGAGACTTCAGAAACACCTCCCACATGGCACGTTTCACACAAAAATGCCAAGCAGCATAGAGTAAAACAGCACTGAATTGCCGTGCAATACCAGCATGTGAGAAAAAGACACTTAAATGGGATTAAGTAGGATTAAGTGTATCAAATGTGTTAAGTGGGATACATGATGTGGGGTGCAAGTGGGTGTGTTGACAGTCAGTCTTAGGAACTAAGTGCTTCTACTACAAGAATTGGCCAAAAATGTGATCTTTTTTATTTGCAAATTCTAGTTGATTTGTTCTAAGATGGAACTCATTTGAATTGTGATTGAACACATTTGTAATATTTAAGTCCTGACATCACGAACAGAAGCTTCCCCATGTTGTGGCATAAAAGCTGCAGGCACTGAAGAGAAAAGACAAGCTGTACTCTTAGAAAAGCAGACACTTCCATCTCTTCCATAGCATTACTCTGGTAAAAGAAACCTTAAACCACTGGATCTCTATATAAATGTCACACGTTTTTCTCCTGAAAATGCCTGATGCTCTATGCACACTGATGGCACATACCTTGTTTACACCTCAGATTTTTGAAGCATCAATTATAACTCAGCATCCTTGAGTCACCTATCAAGAGACAATAAAATGTTAATTTATTTGTTCACAGCTAGAAGCTTTCAATATTCAGCTATGCTATAAGATTTTTGCTCTGAGTTTGTTTGCTTTTCTTATTCCAGACTCATCTAAAGGCATACGCTGCCAGGACCTTCTGCTGGTGATGTATTAAGAATTATTTTACTTACCCTTGATTGTAAGCATAGTTTGAGACCCAGAATTGTGAAAGAATAGTGTTTTAGGGAAAAAGTAAAGAAAAAAAATGAGTGTCAATTATAGGCACAACTTGATTCACAAAACAGCAAAATCGCTGGTGTGTCTTAATAAAGCCATTGCCCTTCTCAAGGGAATCCTCCAACAGTCTTTTCCACCAGAGCAGATCTTATCCAAGCAGGGAGTTCTTTTGGAATACATTGAATAAGCTCCCTCCCACTGCATGAAGAGGCGTATTGATAGCTCTGAGATGGCAAGATGGGGGTACAGCAAATATTTCTGCTATTGTTGCAACCCAGCTGCAAAGTTTTAACATAACTCAAGGCAGTAGGTGGTTTCTAATACCAAAAGGTCACCGAGTCACAGGAAGCCAACTGGCCCCACTGTATGTTTTCAGCTGACAATTATTATTATCTATTATTGTTCTCTATTTATAATAAATACATCAAAATCTTGAAAAAAAAGAATCCATTCAGAGATGTAAGAATCCTTGCCAAAAATAAAGTAGGAAATTTAAATTAAACCCAGCAGCTGCTCCTAGTCAGCAAGCCAAAAAGAAATAGCCAACAGTAATAACATGAAGTCCAGCCCATGCCTACATTTCATGCAAATTTCAGACCTTAATGTGTCACTTTCTGAGATACTGCCTAAAAAGACAGACCACAAGCAATTCCTTGGAGTTCCTCTCATTTAATCTGACCTGCAGCACCAACTTTCTCTTATATTTTATGAGGACGCTGTTTCTTTTACTGCCAGATTGCATTCTGGGTCACCTTTAAGATGTAGCTTAACATGCCATTTACGTGATGCCCTGGTCCCAAGGGCACAGGAGAACAGAATATAGCAACTAAATCTGCTTTCTTTCCAAAGCTGCCTTCTTTGATATTGCTGTTGTGAGATTACTGAACAGCAGCTGGAAATTCAACAAAAAAATCCCAGAGGTCAAACTTCAGTAGCTAAACACAAGTGCTAGATTCAGGCAGCTACTTCTGTTTCCACTATATAGTCAGTGAGAGCCAGCTAATAACTGAGTGTTGTATCCTCTGTGTGACTGGTCTGACGTTTCATGTAAGGGAGATAAATATGTTATTTAAACCTGGGTACCAGAAGGATGTCAACATTACGGTAAAATGTCTGCTTTCTGACCTGTACCCTTTTATAGATCCTGAACAGAAGGAAATATGGTACTGTTTTGAAATTTGTGTGGAAATGTCCCTTGGAATGAAGAGAAATTGTACAGATCTGGCTTCTGGGAATAATAAGCCAAAAAAGACTCCGACCCATGCCGACAGCTGTATCACTTTCTCTTCCAGTCTGGTCAACGTGTGGCCAACTCTTACCACTATCAAAGGAAATAGAGGAGATCTAACTAACAATTTAAAAATCTGGTTTAATTCATGACTGTATTTACATTGAACATTCATACATCAGTGCAAAGCAAGTGGTGACAACTTGTGTTAATGAGTTTCATAAAATACCTCCATCCTATATGACTTTTTAAATCACTTTTTCAGCTTTCTTGTTGTTGAGTTTGCTGAGATTATCTTTGGGTTTATATTATGGCAAAACATAGTAACTCTTTTCTGTGGTATTTGCTCTGTTCCTTGTATTTATCCTCTGAACTACCACAACAACTGAGCTCTGTTTTAAAGACTTACAAACTAATATAACTAACAAAACACTCCTAAATCATTTTTCATTAAACTTTCAAGGTTCGCCAACCTGCTCCAAAATAGCTGTCAGGGGGTTGTATACTCCATAGTATAACAGATAAAGCTTGCAGAAACATTATTGAAAGAAAACAAAAAGCTTCAATGAAATTCCTACCTTTTCACTGAGGTATATTAGAAAATTTTCTAAAGTTTCTGGTTCAAGAAAACTTCTCATTTATGAAAACTGTTCCATAACATTTTCAATACTTTTTCAATGGTCATTATGAGGAGGGTTGGCTTTATAACATTTCTTTTATTTTATGACATTCAACATTGCAAAATCTTGATTTCACTTCTGGCATTTAGGCACTACTTTAATCTACAAACCAAACCATCCAAGGAAGGAAAATTGCAATTTTAGTAACCTTTTCCATGAATGCTGTAAAGTGTCCAAATGCATCATTAAGGTCAACACTCCTATATCTGTTTCCTTACTAAACTGATATAAAACTTAACATTTCTCTCCTATTGTCAACCTGTTTCCACAACTGTTTGTTTGTCTTTGGACCTTGTATGATCCAATTCAGCTCCAAATATATTTCATCATATATGTAGTCTTTGCTGGCTCTATTTAGTTGTTCCTTTAATATACCAAGATTTTTGTTATTTTAATGGCCACCGGTGCTTCAGAGAAAACTTCGCTTCCTGTTCCATTTTCATTTTGAAATGGTCCTTCCAGGAAAACATGAGTGGTAATGAAAACAGAGTTTGAAATTCCGTGTGCCAATGGGAGATGAACATCAAATGGATGCGGCACCAACAGAGCCTCGAGCGGCAGCGTTTCAGCAGCGGAATGAGGCAATCAACCAGCTGCTGGCAGAGTGACTCCTGATCTGATGGCATTCCAAATGTAGCCTTTTCATTTGCCAGAACCATCTGAATATCAGTCTCAGATTTCACACCAGCATTTCTCCAAATTTCAGAAAGGAAATAGGTTGTTTTAGGGGGCTTTTTTAAAGCTTTTCATTCCTCTTGGTAGGGCAATGTTCATTGAATGGCAATGTGTTATCACCTTAGATAGAGGTAGGGCTGTTTTCTTTTCATTGTTGTGTCTAATTTTTTTCTTTTTTTGTTATCTATAAATTCTGTTATTTCTATTCTTTTTCCTCATTTCTGATTTTAATATTTAACATGTTGCAGTTGCATTTAAGAAAGCCCCCAAAGCCTGCAAATCTTTGCTGATATTAATGAACATGACAGAAATTATAACAGCCTTCTGATTCTTACCTCACAGCTAGGAATTCTTATTTTTCTTTACTCACCCTTCTTCACTCTTATTGTTTTACTAATGGTTGCACTTTTTTTGCATCTCTTCTTCATCGCTACAGGTAGCTTAGTGAAGAAGGAAGCACTCTCAGCTCTGTTCTTGGGAAGCTGTTGACAAAATCTCTGTTTACTTTACCACAAGCAAGACTTGTTTGTACTGAGTGAGCATTTATTTATATTCAACTTTAGCATAAGACTCCATTTTAAAAAGCATTGAAGTTTCACAATTTCAGGATTCAAGCTACCACACGAACAAGTAATATTAACCCAAATACACTTAGCAAATACTTTGCAGTGGTAAGATTCATCAATTAATTATGTGAATTATAGATTTTGAATTTAAATAGACTAGGTACTAGTAATCAAAGTTCCTAACAGGGTATTTTTTAGATAGAGAAAGAGGAATCAAAGTTAAGCACAACCATGGTTTTTCCCTGTTCAAGTAATGCCAGGACAGACAAATCACTGAAAAGATAAACTACGTTAAGATACTAAGGGAAGTTGCTCTTTCATAAGGCAATTCTGTAAAAAATCTATTTACAGGATAGCACTGACAGTCTAGATGAATGAGCCTACGGCTAGAATGTGAAATTTAATGGCCTGTGACATAAATGTAGCTATATCAGGAATGAATTTGGGTGAACAGAATGCATTAATACACAGATAATTCCCAAAGTAAGGTGAATCAAACCAGTATCAATAAATTAACAGGCAGACAAATTTGATATTCTGTCAGACTCAGTGTTTGTGCTGGAGGAGAAGTAATAGTCCTGAAAAAGACTAGTGGGATGTTTAAACAGGATCCACTTAAAGGACTAAGTATGTTTTGATATATACAAATAAGACAGTGTGCAGATTACAGTGCTCAATTTCAGATAACTCGTTGAATTTCAGAAATCAAGTTGCCCACTCCACTAAAGAAGAAGAAAATACTTTTTCAGGAGCTGTTCATGGGAACTCACTCCTACAATTTACCCTGCATATTCAAGGCTTGCTGTGTCCACCTGAGAAAAAGGGAAGATGTAGCCCTGTGCAGAGGAAAGTGTGCTGGCACTGCTGATCTCTGTGTCTCGGTGGCCTATAGGTGAAAGGACTGTGAGAGCAGGATCTGGCTTCCAGCACTGCTGAGTGTAGATCACTTGATGTTACTAGAAGAAACCTGAATTGTCAAAGGACCATTGAATACAGCACAACAGGAATTAAATGGGAAAACACTCAGAGCCCTTCGTTGACAAAGTTACATGTTACAGATCATTATTTAATAACTTTCAGAAGAAGAGGCTGAAGAGTCTGGCAGAACCTGGCTATGGGGACAGCTCAAAATTCTTACATGTCAGCTTCTAGAAATCTGTGGGTTTGCTTGTTCCCTGTCTTGGGATGTCAGACCGAGACATCCCCAAACTATATAAACCATTTATTTTTGAAATCGTAAAGGCAATTTTTAGAAATTTTCCAAGTCAGTGAAGAGGAAGGAAAATATTCTAAGAGTTGTTTTGGTTTTCTTTTTTACTTTTTTCTCCCATCTGAAACCTGAAAACAAATTGGTGCATTTATTCATTTAGAAATTTTAATGTAGAAAGTCATTAAAACACTGGCAAAGAGGAACCCAGTGAGGACACAATGCTGCCTTTGTACCATGTTTCAAAAGTGTACAATTAGGACAAGCAGTTTTGTTCAGGTTTGGTCCAATTAAGGTTTTATGGGGTTTCAGGTCATTTAAAGCCAATGTCATTTTTAAAGTCTTATTTCCCCTTTCTATCTTTTTTAATATTGAACATATGTAGCAATGAGAAGGTTTGTGCGATTTTAGTGCAAAAAATCTCTGTATCAGTCTGAAACAAGATGTAAAGAATAGAGCACAGTAACTTAAGAACTGCTTTTGTTAACCAAAGAAACAAAAAAATTTGGAGCTTTCTGTTTTCTACACAGAGTTAGGAGGAACATAAATATGTAGATATGAAAATTTTAAAGTCTTCTAGAGTATAAAAGAAAAGATTTTTATTTACTGCAGCTCTATAGCCCCATCCTATAGGTAAACAGTTTTTTTAACTTCTAAAATTGACAAGCCAGAAATTTTCACTGTTGCTAGAATTAGAGGAAATTGAGAAGAAATAAAAGATTTTTACTTGCTGACTTTGAATTTCCACTACAGTAGTACATTGCATTTATTTTGTGGCCATTCAACTAACATTAAAGGGAATATATTTATTTCGGTAGTGTTATCAATTAATCCTTATGTGACAATATGGGATTTCAGAATTTTTCAGAGAAGTGGCAGCTTTCTTTTTTAGGGAGCAGTTCCTCTACAAAGTGGTTTAATGTATGAATAATGCACTCAGAAAATTTACCAAGCATTACTTTTATATAATTTATCTGTGAAACATGTCACAAGAACATTACTTTCATGAATATGTCAATGTATTTAAGATTCTGAAAATTTCTAATAGAAAGCCAAATACTGTCTACAGGAAGCTCTGTAACATTTATCAGAGTAAGTCTATAAATAGATGAAAATTCATGTTTAGAATTACTTGACATTTTAGAAATGTCTATTTGTCACTGTCAAATTTCTTTTAAGACTTCCCAAGTACTACAAATTGCAAAGAGCAATGAGGAACTAGTTCAATATCTCTTTATTGCCATTAAACCAATGGCTCTATTTTCGTCCAGAAAAAAAAAAAACAACTCTTGCTAGTTTTATTTCACTTTCAGAATAATAAAACATTACGCCTGTAGAGTGTTTGCATTAAAATTGTCTTTGTTCCTAGTCTCACTGCTGCCTGTCCAGTTGAAAAGTTGAAAATGACTCCTGGGTTTCTTGGTATCTAGCATGAAATGTGGAATTCTTCATAACACCTTTAAATTAAAAAATCTCCAAACCTTTCCCAGAACGAGCCTGCAATACAGTGAGTGAGATATATATATATATTATATTGCAGTGACCCCCCTGACCCTCTTCAAAGCAGACAGGGCTATAAGCAAGTGACAGAACAAGAGAAAAATTGCACCAGGGGAAGTTCAGAAGTTACAACAGAAAGGGTTGAAAAGCATTGGAACCGACTGCCCAGGGAAGTGGTGGAGTGACCACCCCTGGGTGGATGGGCTAAAAATTTGTGCATATAGCACTTGAGGACATGGTTTAGTGATGAACGTGGTGGTAGTGCTGGGTTGATGGCTGGACTTGATGATCTCAAAGTCTTTTCAAGCCTTAATAATTCTATGATTCTGTGATTCAGCCTGGCTGCAAATTGGTCATTGGTCACGTCCCTAAGCATAATTCCTGTTATTCCATCCTAGATGTCCTAGAGTATCCCACAGTTCTGTGTGTGCTGGAAGACATAACACAACCAACATGAAACCTATATGATGCAAGATCAGCAGCTGAATGTCATGCAGGATGACACAGATCTCAAACAACATTAAATGTTTCTGTTCAGACGACTTCATCATGATCTTCAGTTCAAAATGCTTTCAAATGGCAAATAGCAGGAATATATTACAAAAATGCACACCTTTTAATCAATATAATGTGTGTGTGTGTGTGTGTGTATTTGGATTTGTAGTCCTTGATATCTGAACAGAGAGTCAAAAAACAAAAAAGAATTTGTGATGGTTTTTGCACCCCTCCAAGGAGCAAATCTCACTGGTGAATTTGAATCTTTCTGAGAGAAAATCTAATCCTATCAAGTACTAAAGCATGAGCAATCAGATAGTGAACTGCTGCACAAAAAATCCAGGTCTGCTGCTTGCATTGTCACCTCAAGTGGAGAGGCACTGAAGTGCCTCCATTTTCTCCTTGACCTTAGAACATAATCAGATTTTCGTTGTGCCGCATTCACAGACACCCAGAGCCAGCACTTGTAACTAAAGTGCCCAAAAAGTTCAAAACCTAAGGTTCTAATGCTATTACTGTACCAGAATGTACTGATTCCTGCACATGAATAGCCCTGTTGAATTAGAGATCAATTATCTGCAGGAAAGGAGGTCTAAGCTTTTGGAGGACATGTAAGAAGCGGTGTGACAAAAGCACTCCAATGTTGCAGAGGAAAGCAGAAGCGCTTTTATCCATCCATCAACGAAAAGGGCAAACCAAGAAGTTGTTCATTTAATCATAATAATCTTGCTGCCACTGTCATATTTATTTTCCCTCCTTCCTAAGCTTAGTTGCTGCATCAGTCATTCTGATGCAGCACAGGCATATTCCCCTCTGTATATTCTGTCACAGGGGAGTGCTGACATTCGTGTCAGATGACTGTCTATGCAGCCATGGTCTGTGTGTACATCTTGAATTGTAGAGAACTGTCTGCAGCATACGGCAGTTGCCACTCAGAAACCCAGGCTGGCTTTTAAACAAATGATCGTAGCTTTTTGTCAGTTTGGTGAAAGCTTTTATATTGAGCTCTCCCATTTTCACACAGGTTCACTGCACAAATTCTAGCATAAAGTGGCACTTAAAAAAGCTTTCTGGCTCACAAATGAGAGACTTCAGAAATATAGTGATGTGGGTGTTTTCTCTCCTTGTCTAATTTTTCTTGCTGTAGTATGTTTTCTGCCATTTATATGTTTTTGTCTTTACAGAGGTTTGCAGGTCATATGCGAACAAGATTGGCTCAGTCAGAGGAGAGAAATCAGCTGCAAGAAATCCCTGCACTGCTTCTTCCACATGCTTTTCATGCAAGTTTCAGCATTTCCCAAACTCTTTTCTTGTTTTCTAAGTTTTCTTTTTTCTCTTTCTTGTATTCTTTTCTTTCTTAGTATGAATAAAGACTGCCCATGTTCTTTTAGATATCCTCATCCTCCCCTTTTCCCCCTTTAACTCTCCCTCAGAAGAGCAATTAAACCTGAAAAAGTTTGTCTGTTCTTTTTTTTTTTTAACTGGTTGTCTGTTTTGGTATTTTTCTAATGGAATGAATCTCTTAAAAATCTGAGCAGGGTAAGTATGTCTTGTGTCAGTGCACAAATGAGATTGTGGTTCTAAGTTATTCTTTGCTGCTCAAACTGTCACTGAAATGTCTGTTTGCATGTTATGCGGCTGAAAATTTTAGCTTGTATAAATGAAAGGCTGTACTAGAGCAACCAAAATTTAGAATTAAGTCACTGCTTCGCTGTTACCATGCAGCATTTGTGAACTGCTGAGCAGCAATGCTTTTTCTTCCATGTCAGATGTAGTGCTCGACATTCTGGATAAGGTATTTGCTTATATTAAATCTTGTGGTGAAAACATTTATAAATCCATGAGAAATTCCAAAAAGGCATTGTGATTTTACAGCAATCATTGCCTCCAGTAATTACCAGGTACTCCATGCAGACATCACTGACTTGGAAAAGTGAAAAGCTGCATGGATCAATCTGTTTTGTTGTAAAACTGTGAAAGACATTGAAAGAAATCAACAGATTCTCTTAATTAATTTCTAAAATATAGAAATAGATGCTCAAAAGATTAAAGTGCATCGTGTTAAGAACAACATTAAAAGAAAATATTTCATACTTTAAGTATGCAGTTTGGTGATTGTCTTGGCCTGGTTTATTACCTTTGCCCCCTTTAAAAAAAATGAAGTTAGAGAATTTCAAGAGTACTTCCACCTGCTCCAAAAAGACACAAAAACTGTTCATTGTTCAGAGAATGACTATAAATCTCTGCTAACTACACAGACCTACGAGGAATGGAAAAAGCCAGATTTTATGCCAGCTTCTCATAATCTCCTAGGAAGAAGTGGTTGGGAAACAGACAAGTAGCAACAAGAGGCTTGGTTTCAAAGAGTGTGCAGAGCGGCTAACCAGCTACTCATGGCTGAAGCTGTATTCAATTGCATTTGAAAAGCAGTTATGGAAAAAGGTAACAACAAATAAAAGTACGTGGCATCTCTTATGAAAGAAGAAATTGGAGCATAAGGTATTCTGAGGAGGATCTGGGGCAGCAAGACACGGGAATCCTCTCTCTCAGTGGTCTATTAAGGGTATGTTAGTACTCTTTCCTCAGTCATAACTCCCTCCTGCCTATAATTATTACAAAAGTCTAAACTTACTAAAGAAAGTTCTCTTTTGTTTGCCGGCGGATAGTTTTGCTGATATGTTACTTCCAAAAGGATTTTCTCCTTTGTTCCCAAATTCAATGGCTGTGAGATAAATTTCTTCCACATGTCCTCCTTTTATTCTATAAAATTTTATCTCTTCAGTAATTCAAGAGAACAAGCAAGATACGGGTTTGTTTTTCTGTCTAAGGCCAGCTCTACAGTGCAAATAAAACATTATCAAATTCCTTTTTTCTTGTTACATAGAGTGATTACACTAAATCCACTAAATCATTCAGATGAGGAATGTTAGCAGAGGATATGTAATGTAAATATATGCACAGTGCAATCACAGATTTGCCTCTTCTCTCAAGCAGTCAGACAAGTAGAATTTGGTGACAGAACTATCCTTGTCCTTTTATTTATTTTTTTTTTTTAATTGGAACCTTCAAAACCAAATCGCGGTAAAAGTACACAGTAGTCATAGTCTGCCAGGAGAGTCACAGTTGCTCTGCTCATTGTGAATCTCCAACGTCCTTCACCAGCCAACACTGCCTTAAGTTTTCTCCAGCATATTAAGTCCTATTTAAATTAAAAACTCTGTGGGGTACAGATGTCAGGTGTAGAAGTGGAATGCCTATCGTACCATATATGTCTTCAATGTGTTGAGTTGCTATCTATTCAACCATTTTACCAGACGTAAGAACATTGCACAGTCAGACTGTGCAAATCATAAAAATCCTTAGAGAAAAAAAAAAAAAAAAGAAAGAAGCCAGTGAGTCCTTTAATTACAATATTAGCATAATGCATCTTTCACTTCCACTTAATAGCAATTGGGACTAGTTTCATTAAGATAGTAATAAACTGTGCTGTGAAGATTTCTCACCTCAGGGTGGAACAAATAACTCTTCCGTGTGTGTTTTTTGACCTCAGTTACACAAGCAGGTGGTGCTTTTCCAGTGTCTGGATTTCAAAATACAGATGTGTCGGAATCTGGCCCTGAGGTCTCAGCCACCACTGCCACAACCCCTTTCATAAATGTCTAAGGTTTTAATTTCCAAAGCATATGGGTAACACATTCCTGTGACAGTTCAGCTGTAATGTGGATGTTTCCTGACCATGGCAACACTTTTACAGGGGTATGGGCTGAAACCACCAATTTCAGTCACTTGGGCCACAGAGCTTTTTTTCCTTTTCTATTACTCCCTTGAACTGGTATTGAACTATGTTACCCAGAGGTTAAAAAGCTGTTACTGATCCCTGGAGCCTCATGAGAGGGAGGATCTATGATAGCATTTATTTGTACAACAGCTAGTTCCCCGTGTTTTTACAGTAATTTAAAGGATGGCACTGAAACTTGTGCCATCTGCAGCTATGCATCTAAGCAGTGGCCGCTTTATTTCCCAGTAGTATAATGTATATTAGAAATATAAAGCTGTAGTCACCACAACCGGCTCTGGAATTAGATAAAAACACACCAGGTAGGACAGTGACTAGCATGAAGAAGGCATTTTATGGGGTTATACATGTATTCTCTATCACTTTCATAGACACTTGCCTGATATTAATGTCGAATGACATAAACATGTTTTCTAAGCCTGGCTATACTTCTGACTTTCAGTCACCATCATCTTATTAGCATTCTTCAGGTCTTTTTTTCCTGGTTTTCTGTGATAGAGAAAGGCAAGAGAGTTTTCTTCCTATACCTTTGAGGTGTTTTAGTCTCTGTCTGCAGATATCGTGCCCCCTCAGGGTGATATGTGTGGTTGTCTCTGCATATGGGTCTTTATCTAACCCTTCTTTATGCCTTCCTGACTCACAGCATGCATTTTCCACTTTTCTTCTTTTGGGTAATCACATTTGCTTTTCTCCTTAGCTTTCTCATACTAGACTTTCTCTAACCCAGTTTCTTTAACTGCATATGCTTCATTAGTTCTTTTTCTCTGCATGTATTTGAATTTTCCTGCCTTTTTTCCTAACTAATTTTATTAGTTTCATTCTCTTTTTAATTCTTTCTCCCTTCCTGTAGGCTTTGTAGTTGGGCTTACTGAAGGCAGAAAGGTGTGCGGAAATATACACAACACTTCTCAATCTATTCCCATTTTTCTCAGCAATCCTACAAGCTTCTTGAGGATGAATCCAGAGTATTATAAATAAAGATGTACTCAGCCCTCACAGATTTCCTAGAGGGGCCGGAACCAAGCCACAGGATTTGTTAGCTTGGATACAGACACTTACTGCAAACCAGTTAAACTGAATATTGGATCATGATCCAAACTGCATGATAGGGGGAAAGAAACATTTTCTGAACCACACTCTTAGTCATATGATTTGGTTTTAGGCAGTTCTGCAAGGAGCAGGAAGTCAGACAGTCCTTCTGAGTCCCTCCCAGCTTGAGATATTCTAGGATTCTGATTCTATGAGTGCTTCTTGTGATCCTCAAGGCTTCATCTCCCAGTTTTTCCACACGCTTCAACATTACTGTGTCCAAATGCCTTATTCCTTTCATAGCTCCTTTTTTAAAAAGCAAGCTTCCTTGGGATATAAATAGCCAAGGAATAAACCATGTCACAGACTTGCAAGCCTGCTTCAAGGAGCAAGCTGTGCTATTTTATTTCACTTTACTCTGTTACTTCTCCAGTTTCAAAATTGAAATCAAATGTATCCAAAGCTCTTATGTGTGCAATTTTTAAAAGAACACAACATCTGAAATCTGAGTAACATCCTTAGGTGAGCTCTGTCCTTACTGAGGTATTAAAAGAAGAACTGAGCAGAACAGATTCAAGTCAAACTAGACATCCTAATAATCTCAGTCTACCCATTTAGAGAAAGGTTTTTAGGAAGCAGATTCACTTTTTAGGCACTAAACATGTGCACATATAGAGCCTCTGCGGAGGCTCTTTCAAGTATTGGTGACTTTTAAAACCTTGCAATGGCCAGAAGGATTCCATTACAAATCAATTAACTCTATTCATTCACTCAACATCCAGACTCCTAGTTTGTATTTTACTAAAGTATATTTTCCAGTAAGTTTCAGCTTCTAATAACCAGAATTGGAGAATTTCCTGTCTCCCTTACTAGTGTTTTTTTTTTCCCTGACTTTTTTATTTTGCTTTGAATAAAAGTGGATTTAAAATAGTTCGTATTTCTATATGCCAATATAGCCACTGTGACAGTGAAAGCAATAACAGCTGAAAGTCATCACATCACAGCAGCCCATAAAATATGTGACAGAGAAGTACAAATAAACAATTCCTGTAAATACATGATAGTCTCCTTAAGCACTGATTTTGAATGCTAATTATGTCTAACTCTAGTTAGACATCAGTACAGATACTTTGTGCTCCTCTCAACCTGCAATTAAGAGACTCACTTAACAAATTTGAAATTGCATGAAGATATATTATTTTGTCAAATGTTCCCAAAGCTGATTTATTCATAAATGAAAATGATTCGAGCAGCATTATTTGCTTTGTCACTGGAATGGCTCAGTGTGTTCTTCCTGGCCCTTATTATCTTTTTGATAAATAGCTATCTGTTCTCCCATTTCTACCATGTAGACAATTTGTTATAGAAAAAAGAATAGATTTGATTACTAATTACATGAGGGTATACTTAACCCCTTCACCTCTTTGAAATATAATGGAGACATTAAAGAGAAAAAAGACCCACTAAGAATGACCCTTGTGACTTGTAGATGATTATAGAAGTAAAGTTTTAGCACAAAACTCCACTACCAGCCCTGGGAGGGGTATGGAGTCTGTTCAAATTTTAGTGTAAAAAAACTAAAGGCCCAGAACATAAAACATGGAGAAAATATAGTAAGATTCAGTCTAGCTCAGTTTTAAGCAGGAGCTGAGGGAGGTGGGTGTTTTTAGCCCAGAGAAAAGGAGACTCAGAGGGAATTTCATTGCTCCCCACAACTACCTGAGAAGAGGTTGTATCCAGGTGAATGTTGGTCTCTTCTCTCAGGTAACAAGTGACAGAACAAGAAGAAATGGCCTTAAGTTGTAAGGAGAGGTTTAGACTGGATATTAGGAAAAATTTCTTCACTGAAAGGATGATCAGGCACTGGAACAGACTGCCCAGGGCAGTGGTGGAATCACCATTCCAAGAGGTATTTGAAATACATGTAGACATGGCAGCTGGGGACATGGTTTAGTGGTGGACTTGGCACTGCTGGGTTGAAAGGTTGGACTTGGTGATCTTAGAGGTCTTTTCCAATCTAAACAATTCTATGATCATGTTATTCTATATTTGAGAACAGTTAAAATAACACTAAAACCCCAACATTAGGCAAACACCAAAAAAAGTTGGAGAAGGACTTTTGACAAGGCTGTGTGATGAGTGGACAAGGAGTCATGGCTTTAAACTGAAAAAGGGTAGATTTAACTTAGACATTACGAACCAGTTCTTTACTGCGAGTGTGGTGAGGCACTGGAGCAAGTTGCCCAGAGGAGTCGCAGGTGCCCATGTGCCTGTGTGAAGGGGGTGGTCGTTAATGGGGTTGTATTGAATAGTGTGGAACCTGATGTAAATTGCATGGAATAAGGAGTGTAATGTGCTGGATTTGGCTGGGGTAGAGTTAATTTTTCTCGTGGTAGCTGGCATGGGGCTGCATTTTGGATTTGTGCTGAACACAGGGTTGTTAATACAGAGATGTTTTTGTTATTGCTGAGCAGGGTCTACACACAGCCAAGGCCTTTTCTGCTTTTCGTACAGCCACACTGGTGAGGAAATTGGGGATGCAGGGGAGATTGGGAGGAGACACAGCCCAGACAGGTGACCTAAACTCAGTATATGAAGCGGGGGGGAAGGGAAAGAAGGAGGAAGGGGAGGCATTTGGAGTGATGGCATTTGTTTTCTTAAGTCACCGTTACACATAATGGGGCCCTGCTCTCCTGGAGATGGCTGAACACCTGCCTGCCCATGGGAAGCAGGGAATTAATTCCTCATTTTAATTTGCTTGCGTGCTTGGCTTTTGCTTTCCCTATTAAACTGTCTTTATCCCAACCCATGAGTTTTCCAGCTTTTACCCTTCTGATTCTCTCCCAGATCCCACTGGTGGGAGAGTGCATGAGTGGCTGAGGGGGGCTCGGCTGCTGGCTGGGGTTAAACCACGACAGTGCCCCATCCTAGGAAGTGTTTGAGGCCGGGCTGGGTGGGGCTCTGAACAACCTGGTCTAGTGAAAGGTGCCCCTGCCCATGACAGGGGTTTGGAATGAGATGATCTATAAGGTCCCTTCTGACCCAAACCGAGTTTTATTTCTGTGGTTCTGTGAAGTACATTGAGCAATTGAGGCACATCCTAAGACCTTATAAACTACAGTTACTGAGTCTGAATGAAGTGAAATCCAGATGTACATAGGCAATCAAAAGGGGTCATTCATGCAGGTGAGCAGATTCTGCTGGGCTGAATTTCATCTGACCTGAATTTGGAGACAGACAATTCAGCTCCACACTCCAGACACATATGTGGAAGTGCACCACTGATCTAGATGTAAAGGAGCTAATTATAATGGGTGGTAGCTTAGTGGATAACCTCTGGAAGAGGAAATTTATGTCTCTTTTCTCTGAAGTGAGTGCTGCTCTGTCTAGATGACGACACAGAAGATGCTTTTCCAACACCTTCTTTCTTTTGTCGGCTGCACTGGTGAAGTAAAGAAGAGACAATAACTTTGGGAAGGGAAGGCTTTATCTCACATTTAGCTGGTCTGAATTGTAAATAGGATTCCTTCGCTTCCCTACTATAAACAATATCCCCTGAAGAAAAGATCTTGCTGAATATTTGCTTTGTTTTTCTTACCACTCTCTTCTTTAATCAGCTTAAAGATTAGACTGATTTGCAGATTTAATTAGTAACAAAACCATAAAATCATACATACATGCAAAAAAAAAACCAACCCCCCCCAAAAAAACAACCAAAGAAACCCAAATCAGCAAAAGCTCTGTAGTTTACTTTGCATATGTCCAATATTACTGAAGACAGATTTTAGCCAAATATATTTTTAACTTCAGTGGACTAATTTGGCTAAAAGCTTGCCCATGAAAAAAGTGCATCATACAGAAAGCTTGGGTCCTGACATGTGTTTTGACAGCTACGTATAAAGCAGTGGTCCAGGCATGTGAAAACTATGAACAAAGAATCCTCTTAAATTCACGACAACCTGAAAAAATTTTATGATGAGGAGAGTTTTGAAGTCAGTGAAGCTGCCACTAAAACCCTCTGCAAATATGCTTCTTAAAAGTTACACTGAACCGTTGCAGTTATGTTGCCTGTTAGAACTGAAAATTACTATGATGGCTGAAACTATAAAAGGAAAATGTGTAAGATCTGAATCTGTGTTTTTCAAAGAGAAAATAACCTGATATGTCACTCACAAAGGCAGCTAGAACCTTTTTGTCAGCAGCCTCCTCCAGTGGTCTAACAATTTCATGGCTTTCACTAGACAAAGCTTTGCCAGCATTGGGAACACTAAACAAATTTTTGATGTGGTGGAAAAAAAGAAAAAAGGCACTTTTGTGCTTGTCTGCAGTCTATGGCAGTCTATGTGTTGTCTGACAAGGAAGCTATTATTAATTTTCAACTTTTATCTTCTGTTCTGAAATGGTCATTTGTGACATTTATTTATAAATATAATGGTTGAGTCAGAAACTCAAAAATGTGAAGCCTCAATATATGATGACATTCTCTGCATTCATTAATTTACCTCGAGGATGTTAAAACATTTTGCAAGCTACATGCAAAACAGAGTATTTTGCCTTCCCAGAGGGCCTGCAGCACAGTCCAGGTGCAGAACCTGAATAATGGATAGTAACACTATTCAGTAATGGATGGATGAAAATGAAAAATAGTGTTTCCATGTTTTTTAGGGAAAAGAATTTGAACCAGAATAACAGAAACCCCACCTTTAATATATATCAAATGTGAGGGAAAATTTTTAAGGATTTCTTAATTATTTTAATAGTGTCTTATTAAATTAATTTCTTAATTAAATAATTTCCTAAATATTTTAGATTTATCATGTCTTTGTCTTGCTTGCTCATGGACCAGTTTATTTTAGGGTCAGTACTCCACAGATCCTTGGTTTGACCTGCTAAGGAAGAAGCAACACAAGAGAATAACTGGATAGACCAAGGATCTGCCCAATCTGATAGTGAGTGTTAGCTGATGTTTGATAGTGGGTAAAAGGATTTAGTTATGACGGGAAAAGATTTAGTCATGACAGTTTCTGATAAGCAGTAGTTTAAGGGTTTCTTGAGCTGGAAGTTTTAGTACTGTTTTTAGTGGTGTTAGATAAATGTACCCCCTTGTTTTGTTTGATTTTGTCGGTTCGTGCTCTTTCACAACTCATAATACCCAGTCCTTGTAAGTTCTGCCATTAAAACCTGATATACACAAAATTACTTTTTTTTTCCCAGATTTTAATGTGTTTACTGATGATTTCTTGGGGCATTCCTTATTCTGGTATTATAAATGCATTAGATAAGTATTCTTTTATTATCTTTTTTTCCCATTCTCACCCTCTTCTCTCCCACTTCCCAGAATACCCATGTTTTCACACTGGTCAGAAATAGGCCATTATCTTGGATGGCTTCTGAAATGTTTTCTTTTCTGAGATTCTATAAAAAATGAAAATGCAGAAATGTACAGAGAGATTACAATAAATCAAGAAGCAGCTAAAACAATCCATATCTTTCTCTGTGGGCATTACCCATTATTCCCCTCTGGTCATTAGCACTGGAGAGCTGACTGTGCATGAATTCATACAGAGGAATTAATGGGCCACATCTGAAAAGATAATAGCTGAGCTATTAAAGACAAAAAAGAACATAAAGAAATGACGGGCAATGCTGAGGAAACATTAGATGAGAAAATACTGCATCAGGAACTTTGTATATGAAAAAATATTCATATGCAGTGTTACAGTGTGGTTGGTTGCATCTCTTCTGATTGTTTTAGTTTCATATTTTCAGAGCAATTGTGTGTAAAAAACACAACAGAATCAAACCACCACATCTGTCCATGCCACCACCAATGCAGAGGATGCCCCTCAGCAGCCCTGAGCAACGCTGCATGAGTGAGGAGGTCTCAGAGGAGACCTCATTGCAGCCTCCAAGTACTTAAAAGGGGCTTTGAAAAAGAGAGGGAGAGAGACTTCTTGCACTGGCAGATAGTGATAGCAAGGGGGGACAGTTTTAAACTATAAGAGGAGAGATTGGATTACCTGTTAAGAAGAAATTTTTTAATCGGAGGATAGTGAAGCACTGGCACAGATTGCCCAGAGAAGATGTGGATGCTGCATCCCTGGAAGTGTTCAAGGCCAGACAGGATGGAGCCCTGAGCAACCTGGCCCAGTGGAAAGTGTCCCTGCTCATGGCAGGGTTGGAACGACATGATCTTTAAGATCCCTTCCAACTCAAACCATTCTATGATTCTATGAAGGGTTCTGCTAGGACTTAGTAAAAAGTGAAATTTAAGGTGGTCACTTACTAAAACTAACAAGCAAACAAACAGAACTCCCAACCCCCTCACAAAAACAAACCAATAGGCAAAAAATCAAAACAAACAAACAAACAAAAAGAACACCAGTACCAGCCCCACCCCCTTCCCCCCAAACCAAATAAACCCATTATTTTTAAGAAATAATTGTCAAAAGGAATAGTGTGACATATGAAAAACTGTGCTTTGTCGTGCCCATTAGCTGTTTCAATTTATCTATGCTTTGCTCCACCAGAGGTTTCCTTCCACAGAGCATTCTTGCTCTGGGGGACTCCCTTCCCAAGTCACTCTTGAAGTGAAGAGAGAGGATTTACTCGGACAAGATAGTCAGACAGCAGTGCAAATCCTGGAACGCGGTGAGTTAGATAAAACCTGATTTCCTCTCTCACCTATTTTATGCACAACAAATTTTAAGGAGAGCTGAAATATCCACCCCAGATATAGAGGTGGCAAGTATCTGCCAGAGAGCACATAGGCAGAGGAGGGTGCGTTGTGAGAATCTGAACATAGCAGGCATGAGTAATGTGCTAAAGCTGTGGTGCTCACAGGCAAAACAAGACAGTTTTCCTTTGAAACCAGTTGCAAGGGAAGAAAACTATTTCCATACTGAAACAGTGGACAAATACTCTTGGTGTCTCAGACAGCCTTGTGTCGTCAGAGACAAATACTTCCAGAGAGCAGCTCAGAGAGTCCTGAAATGGGCCCCCAGGGCATGATAAATCAGCTTCCAGAACTGACTTTTATCTCTGACTTCAGAGACATACAAGGGGGCTTGGGATTTTTCTGGCTATATGCCCACCCCTTTGACTTTTAAACCTGTCACCATCCAGCACCATGTCAAATACCCTGGGGTGTAGGAGGCTCATGGAGGGGAACTTGGCTCTTCTGGTCAAGGTAGAGGGAGAAAGATCTCAAATGATTACAAATACCTGTGTGTGAGCATATTATTCAATAACTTAGTAATATGGGGAAAAAATGCCACCCTAACTACAGATATAAAGTACAGTCATTCAATAATAATATGTTTTATAAGACAACAAATAGGGATGCAGTGTACAACTGAGATTCAGTATTACAATAATGGATTTACTTTTTTGATACAAGTACGGTTTTATTTCATATTTATTTGCATTTTCATTTATTCATATGCAAGCAATTGGGTAGATTTTACTTACATCCTTAATTAGAGCCACTTTACATTTTGAGCAGTGGAGAACTGCTAAACAGTGTGCAGACAATTTGACCTGAGTATAAACTGCCTGATTTTACACTATGAAAATAGCAGCTTAATTGTCTGTGGGTGACCTTTGTCTGATTCAGTAAAATAGCATTTAGACAGATGAGAAAAGTTATGCATTCAAATTCTTTCCTGAAAAGAGATTAAACCAGACTTATTCATTTTCTTGTTTCCTGGGCTATTGAAGTGGCTTCTAAGTCCTAGACATTGGTGTTTATTTTTTCAATATGTATTTGTGTTTTGCAAGTAATTTGCAAAAATATTTATAGCTTTATGGCCATCATTGAAACTATCTCATGTGAAAAATGGGAAAAACTTCCTGTAAGCCTGGTACAAAGGAAAGAATTAATAAATTCCAGCAGAAGAAAGAAAACACTAACACTTCTAGAAGATTGCAGGCTTTTTTTTAACCTGAAATGGAGGAGTGGGAGCTGGAGAAGGAGCTTAAGATTGCAAAGCTTTCTAGCTTCTTTCTTTTTGCTGATTATAGCAATAGAAAATACTTTTAAGGAATCTTTCTGACTTGCTTCACCGAATTCACTGAACTTCTCATTAGCTTTTTCTAAATTACATAGACTATGACAATTTATAATAGCAAGTGAAGATTTAGAATAAATGCCCCCTGTTCTTCGTCTTTACAAATGTGTCCTGCTGTGCCATGGAGTTTGCTCTGTTCCAGCTTCATGAAACATAAGCAACAAACTGTCTCTATTCATTTACCTTTTATGTCAAAGTTACAGCAAGTGACAGAATCTTCTTGTGTGACCTACAGCAAAATAGTTGGGGCTGGATTTTCAAGTGCTCAGCACCCTATGTTCCACTACAGTCTTTTACACCCTTTCAAAAAAAGCAAAAGGGTGTGATCCATGAATAACTCACTGATATGTGTATGATGGAAATTTGTCTTTTCAGGAAAAACTATAAGAATATTACTTGAAAAAAAATATATGAGGGGGGATTCTGAAAAGTTTCAGCTGCAGGGAAAGATTTACAACAACAAGGTAGCTCTTTTTGGAGTTGTAAGCATCCCCCATGGACTCATTAGTGCCAGCTGAGGAGATCACTGGATAGGTTATATCTCCTGCAGCTCCAATTTTTTGCTTGTTTGTGTTTTGGAGGATGGAAAGTTGTACCCCACAGGAGTTTATGAACCTTGCTACATACTGGCAGATAATACTTCACCTCAGGTCATGACCTATCAAAAGTGAAGGTGAAAGGAATGAATTATTTTCTCCAGGAGTTTCCACAGCTTTCTTTCGAAGAAAAATCATTCCCTTACTTCAGAGTTTTGTGGGGAAAATATAAATAATTAAAATAAATAGTGATTTCAGCTGGAAAGTAAAATACTCTCGATATACTATGAAATAATATGTTGCTGAGTGCTCGTTAAAACCACAACTGTAAGTTCTGCATTCCTACAGAAAATGTAGAGCTATCTAGGCAATTCAAGTGCAGAAATTCCTCCCCACCCCGCTACTACTTGTTGTGCTTCCCACCTGCCTGTGCACAGTTCCTGTCATTTACCTTATTCTTGGATTGTGTATTCACCTTGCAGGGATGCAGAGCTTACATGGCACCTAGAACCGCAGAGGATTTCTCTGTGGCTATGGTCACTACGGACTATGCTAATTAGAAAGGCACAAAACAATTTAGCAAGCTGTGAAATGTGTACAGCCAAACATATCTGTCCCAATGGCATACTACAAGAATTAATTTATTTATTCTTTTCAGTGTGTTCAGAACTGCTCTGATAAGAGGTGTTACATAAGACCTAAGAATTAGCCATTTATTATTTATTAGTCATGTTACCTCCGTTTATTATATGTGGAGAGAAAACAGATAATAAAAGCCTGATTCTCTAAGCTTAGCATTGCTCAGTTTGCACTTTAGGCAGTTTTTGCAGATTCCCTGGATTTATTTGTAAGCACAAAGAAATTGTAACCCAGAAACAGATCAATGGACTAGCTGGGACAAGTAGCTGTCTCTAAGTTTTCAGTGCAGATGCTCCAGAAGAAGCAAAATTATTCCAGTGAATCTGATTGTGTGGTGTAAGATGTAACAGGACAATTTTGTCTAACTTCAGCAGGTCATGCTACACCTTAAAAATAGATTGCATAGCTCTTATAGTTGTACTCCTGTAGCTGCACCACTGTTATTTGTGTTTATGGCATGATCCAGGTCTATCCTTAAGCCTACAAAGCTACGCAGTGGTATTGACACAATGCCCTCCTGTAGCAACGAATTACAGTGGTGAGGTATCCAGTTTTTAGTGGAACACATGGTTCTTTGAGCTATTTTTAAAAAAGGATATGCTTTTGAATTGAATTGCCTCCTCTCTCTGAATTTTTTTTAGTTTACTTTCAGGGAAAAGGGAAAAAGGAGAATCCCAGTGTGTCTTTTATCCGCATTCTTCTATAGGAACCTCCTGACTGGAAGATCACTAAGTTTCCCCCACACATCTCTGCTAAAGTTCAGAAACTCAGCAGCAGGGAGCTCCTTTTGATCCTGAGCACAATTTTCTAATTGCCCTGAACTGCTGCACTACAAAACAGTTGATGGAGACAAACTCACCAGAGGAATGGTTTTGCAATGCCAAACTTGTTTTATCTCAGCCAGATGTGACATTGGGTCCCCTGTGCTGCAGCTTGAATGCATTATCTTGGTCTTAAGAGAAGCCAATGTTTTACATCCCCATGGAATATTCTTCACAGCCATCTTTTTAATATGCTGTGAATTTTCTCGTGGCACTCCTTTGCTGTTGACTTTGCTAAGGCCTGTGCCTAGATGCTTTTTGGCAAGCCCATTAAATTTCTCCTTTAAGTGGCTTCCTATGTATTTCCTGGTTACATCCTTTCTGTCCCAGAGAGGCTGGCACATGATCAGCCTCGTGTTCCTCTGTAGCCCCTGCCACTACATCTTTTATCCCCATACTCCCTTACATGTGACAGACAGAGAGGCCACTGCTACAGTTCATCTGTCTGAAGATGTATTACTGGAGTGTGTAATCAAGCAAAGTCACTTTAACAGCATAACACAGCAATACATTATCAGAGGAATGGTATTTTCCTGATATATTGCTGGGGTTCATCAGAGAAATGCAAAATGGCAGAAAGGCTGTACATATGCTGATCCTTATGAATGCAAACTAGCCAAGGGCATGTCTTCAGCCAACTGAAATCTGGGAATATCAGCCGATTTTTTCAAGACTATTCAAGGATTATTTTATGGATTTCTCTATGCACCTATATAGACACATTCACTTTTGTACTGTCTCCCTGTCTAGTCCTGTTCGTGTGTTATATTTTTGTTAAAATTATTCCAGAATCTTGGTTTTGCCTACCAAAAGTCAGTCTTATGTTTGTGGGATTGTACTTAATTTCTTCAGCAATGCACAATAAAGCCTCGAACAATCTAAGGGAGCAAACCCCTCTGATAATTGCACAGCTCAGCACTACAGATTTCTGCCGAATTGAGACCTTGATAACCAAGAGTGATATTAGTCTTTACATTCTGAAAAGGAAGAAATTATGGGCAAGATCAGCTTTAGATTGTCCACCTCTTTCTTGCATGTAAAGCTTGGCTTGTTGCTTCCAGAGGAACAGCAGGGACTGTGTGTCTCCGAGGCAGAGACTTCATTTGTCCATCATTCTCCCTCTGTGATCCTCCCGTGGATGCCTTTCTTTCTGTCTCTCTTTCCTAGTCCAGTCCCATCCCGACAGACAGAGCACCATTCCCGCCATCAGCATAGTCGTACCTCACTGAACCCCCTTTTCTGAAATAGCTAAGGTGGCTCTATGCAACTGCCTGGAAAATCAGAGATCAATCACTCCAGGCATCATCTCTGTGTTCACATGCCTACAGGAAGAAAGAGTAGAGTGATTCCTGGAACTGCAAATTAAGTCTTTGGACTTATGCCAGTGTCATTCATGCTTGAAGGAAAAGAAGAACAAAATAAATAATAACACCTAATTTTCAGAGTTGACTCTTAATACACAGTGTTCTTCAAAATTTTTTATTCCCAGTAAAGAAGTCTGGAACTTGGCTGTGGAACAAGCTCTTCTTCTGCTACATAAAAGATTTCTATTTTCTATAGGTAGTTTTGGCACCCAGACTGCCACAGTAAGACCCTTGCTTAGCACAAAATATGAAACAGGAGGCATGAATCACTGCATTATAAGAATAGCTTCCTCACCAAAAACTCCACAGTAAGTAGGTTTTCTTGAAGTCAGATTGTAAAACAAGAGGAAAAGGCACTCTGACTCACAGAGTGGAACCAAAATCAGCCTTATATTTCTAGTAATATTTGAAAGACATTATCTGATTATTCCTTGCTGCTCTCCTGCAATTTATCAGAAATAATCTTGTTGTCACTTTGCCCTTGCAATGCCTGTTTTGAGTTACCCTTACATGGTGTAAATCCAGCATATGGCCACTGAAGTCAGTGCAAGTATGCTGAAGCAAAATGGGAGAGAGGTAAGAGCTAGACCTTCTATTTGTTCACTCCAAGTAATTTTAGAAAGATTCCAATGATTCAAAATATTCTGTCTCATTTATGCATAGATATCTTTTCAAAGCTTATTACAGCATAACTGTTGAATCTGTTTAACCAGCTTCCATAGCATCAGGAGGTACACTTTGATGTACTTCTTTGATGTTCAAAAAGAAGAGCTTTACCATTTTATGAGACATCATGATTGGACTTCAACAAGCTTTGTATTCATGCAAAATCCCTCAGCTGATATCCTTGCAATTTTGCACCTTTCCTGCACATGATAAAAAAAAGCTTACTTTTATAGTGCATGCACAAACAGATGTGAAGGTTAATTGCAGACATACAAATACAATACAAAACAGTCTGATATTTTCAGTGCTCTGTCCCTCCCTTCACATTAGTGAAAAGCTCAGAACATCTTCTTCCAACGCCTGTTAAATCAGCTCCTGTGCTGATGTAAATTGGTCTTACTCTATTGACTTCAATGGGACTGTGCCAATATACACCAGCAAAGAGTCCTCCATCATGTCTAGGTCTATAATTAATTCCAACTATTGCTTTTTCACTCTCATATATTACTTTTTCAGAGCTAAAGGTCAATAGAACTCCCTCTTTTTAATACATTACACACAATAATAAATAAGCTAATGAGATAATATTACTTCCAGAACACTGAGCAGAGATTATAATAAACTAGTGGATTATGAAGATGTTTGAATCCATCATTTTGATGCTAGCAAAACAACAAGTTCAGAAGATGAGTATATTTTATGCAGTTTAGGTATTCTGCAATCATGAATCACCAAGTTTAAATATTACAGCTCGAAATGCTTTTTAGTCTATTCCCAAGAAATATTCATCATGTTCTAACTGCACTTTTTCATTTCTTATGGAACAGATTAGCCCTTAAAAAAGATTTCTCCATTCTAATTATGGATACCCATCTAAAAGCAAATAGCATCAGAAAAAATGCTAGTGATCTGTTAACAACTTCCTCTTCGAAGGTTACATTTGTTCAAAGATAGATCTGCTTATCTAGTATATACTCTCCTTTATACTGGCAGAGAAAAACTGATTGGGAACAAATTGTGGCTGATAAGGTTTTGAGCAGCATCACCACTAACATTTCTCTGAGAGAGACCATCATGCTAAGGCACCAGGCTGAGTTTGGGCAGGTGGGATGCTGTACCTTCAGAACCAGAGAATCTGGCTGGTCCACTCCCCTCTCACCCTGGGAAACCTCTGAATTTCATTGTCAGAGGAAGGTCAGTGGCCTTGCCCTATCAGAATTTCCCTTTAAAAGGGAAGAACGAATGTTTGGGAGGGTATTTCCAGCTGGGTTGCCCAACAAACACAAATATTAGCTCTCTTGAAGCTCCACTCTGCTGTTGCGGACTTCAGGGCTCCTCAGAAACTCTGGGCAGGAGTAACCAGAGACATTAGTCAGACTTTGAATTTGCTTTTTCTCCCCAAAATGCCATTAGTGACCATCATAATTCAAGCAAGTACATCTGTATTTTTGATTTATTTATACTTAACATGATATTGCATTACTTGTCAAGAGGGCAACATAATACTTCATCGTAAATGGATCGGCAAGAAAAATGTTTTTACGATGTCATAAATTGTTGATGGCTTCCTCTGTCAAAGCTGACATCTGGAAGTTTAATATAGCAGTATGTTGCCAACAGCATTTGCACTCCATAATGACCTTTTTTCAATTTGAAAAGCAGTAGGCCATATTAAGATTAGCTACATCTGGTGCCCAAGGGAAAAAAATCCTAATTTGAAGAAAAAAGCAATGCATTTAAGGTGTCTTTTGTTGCCTGTGCAAAGAGCCTGCTCTATTTTCTTTCAAAATGTGTGCATGATGTTGTGTTAGTTGGCAGCTGTGGCAACAAGATGGAGGAAGATACTTGGCCAAACATACACTGATGATGCAAATATATCTTTATCCAACAGCACCTGCAATACCATACAATATACAATACTGTGCTGGAGTGGGTAGGTTGCATGTACTTTGTGAATGAACATGTGCAATTTCTCAGGTAAACAAAATCTAGTAGTTGTCCCTATCTATGTGAGTAGCTACAGCATAAAGAGAATCAGTGCAGAAGAAGCAGATTTTATCAGCTGCTACTGAAGAAAATCAGTTTCTAAAAGCAATATATTGAACTGGCTGACAGCACCCAGCCAGCCAGCCAGCCCTTGGCTGCAGGTTTTCACCTGATTAAACATACCTGCCTACAGCAGAGATATCTATACTTGAGTAGCTTCTGCTTTCCTTTACAATCAAACAAGATCTAGTCAGCTTGTTTAATGTGTTCAACTCTCCTCGTCTTAAGGAGCAGTAGAAAATGTCTCCACACGACAGGGCAGAGTTGTTACCCAAATTTCTACATATGTTTACCAGCTATAGAAACTTGTATTGGTTTAATAGTTGCTGGTCACAATGTTGATTAGTTTGCTCTTGCAGTTGTTGGGCTTGTTTTCAGAATTCAGAAGAAAATTAACTCTATCCCAGCTGAAGCCAGGACAAGTGTCCAAAGCTGCCAAGTTTTTACACAGTTCAGTGTAGAATTGAACTCCCATGTCTCTGAAGCCTAATTCAGAGCCTGTCAACAAGCCTGGCTCACCAGACAGCTCAGGGAGGGAAGATTCATCTGCTTGCTGAAGGGTTGGATACTGAACATAGCAGGATGAAATATCCTGGTGGAGCAAATGGATATTCTGGGGTTTTCAATGGCTTCTAGATACTTTTGTGTATCCACTTGAATTTTACTTTTAAGAAAACGAGGCAAAAGAAATGTTCTATCTATCTGACATTTTCTCTTTCTCTTAAAATATGTTTAAAAAAGGAAAAAGATTTCTGACAGCATCTATTCATTCATCCTAGTTTGTCTTAAAGGATCACTTTTTCCCTGAACCAGGAGAATTAAATGCATAAGGCCTTTCATAGGAAGATATGCTGGAGATTAAAGAAATAACTATCTTTCATAATTCACGTATAGCAGGAGTGAAAAATAATCTGTTATTATCTAGAGCAAAGAAAGTAATTTTTATCCAGACATGAATACTTAATCATTAGACCAAGTGATGTTGCCCATATTAATACAGACAAAATAAATCAGCCTTCAATTCTACTCCAGTGCTTAAAATAAAAGGAAGATAAATCATCTGTTTGCCATCATAAAAAAGATCTTTTACAGAATGAGCATGCAGTGACTATCCCCCAAAATTAGAAAGGAGGATTAGTTTGATTATGATAGGGAAAATTAATTACACAAGTTTTGCTGATACCTGCTGCTCTGCCAGAGCACTATGATAGAAGGACATTTCCTTGGGTTTGGGGGCATAGACAGGCTTGACTTTATTTTGTGTCTTTTATTCTTTTCAAAATAAAATGTCCTGGAGTGGTGTGACAAAACATTATTTTCTGAGGTCTCCTAGTCCTGTTCAGTGCTATGGTTCATATGGCAGCTCATCAGCATTGGGGCTTCCAGCAGTCTTAAAGTCAAACCCAGAAAAAAGATACCTTATCCTGGCACTCAGTGGTAAAAGCATAGGTCATCTCCTTCACCAGGAGACAGCCTGGGTGAGGAGATGGATTCAGCAGCCATTCAGGTGATAAATATGAATGTGTTTGTTTGTGTGGGTTTTTACCAAAAGGTTATGTTCATATTATTCCACCTTACCGGATAGAGGGGATCAGGAATTCACTGGCAAGGGGATTTCACGGAATTGTTTTGCTTTGCTCCTGCTATGAGTCAGGCATCAGGAATATTAATGTCTTGGAAATGCTGTTCTTTAAATGCTTCTGTAATCAAAAGAAATCATAACTTGGTACCTGCTGTTCATGCATCCAAGTAGTCAAAAAACTTAATATATATTCTTGGTGTTTTTGTTTTCAGATCTGGACTTTTGGCTGGGGACAGATTGCAAGCTTCCCAAGTATGTCTTCCAGATACAGACTAAGAGCCTCCATGGATGCTTTAATCATTTTCATATATACAGTGACCAAATAAAACATGTTGTTTTTCCTCTGTGTTCTTTGCCAGGTATAGTCCAATCAGACTGAAGAGTATAACACAAACCATCGGTGAGTCTCTAATGCTTCATTTCGATCACATCTGACACTCATAATTTTCAGCAAACATATCCAGCTATATCAGTAGAAGGTTTGGCTGCAGATCATGGTGACACACAGACATGCACACACCCAGCAGAGGTGTGTGTCAAGCTTAAACCCATCACATGTTCTGTCCAAACTTTTCTAGAAAAAATAAATATATAAAGTTAACTTTATGGGAGGAGATAGAGAGATCTCTAGAAAGGTAATAGAGCTACCATATTTATAGTGAATGCTGTAGTGTAACTTGTACAAAAGTAACAACCTCAGTGCAGAGCTTCCTTTAGTTATTTTAGTATACCTTGATCATGATGGAGAGAGATGGAAATTCATGAGAATGGGAAATATTTGATGCATGTCTACTCACTGCTCTGCTGAGGGCCACAGATAAGATACTGCTAAATTTGTACCCACCTTTGTAGAATGCTTTTTATCTGTGTTCATAAAGTACGTGTAACAGCGCTTCCTTGTAATGGAGTGGTTCCTCTCAATAAACAAGAATCTGACAGGACAAGGCAATGCTGAGAAAAGAGAAGCCCAGTGATAAAGGTTTCAGGCTGGACAGGAGGAAATATTTCTCTCAAATACATGGCATGGATGGAAAGTCAATGGATTAATAAAACAAGATAATAGTAAAGACGAATTCTACACAATATTCTTACTTGACGTAAAACACTTCTAGTCAAAGTGTGAGAGCAAACTGCCAAAATATCAGAAAAATTATAATGATTTTAATCAGGTAAACATTGCCACATGAATAAGATCCAATGTGAATTCATGCTTGTGTACGTATACGAAATCAATCATACTATATTATCTATTTTATGCTTACACTACTTAAAATTAATGCTTCTGCAGTATTTTGATAATGTGCAACAAAATAATAGGTTCACAAGGCACAACGAAATGGAGTTTTTTAAGGTAATCTGCAAGTTTAACCATATTTATAGTAGTAAAAATCCAAACACAGCCTACAAGCATGCAAAAATAAGAATGAGGAACTTAATGCGTGAAGGTTATTTTTTCTCATGGTATCTAAACTAAACTTGCAATGCCTACATATGCTTGGAAAGAAAGAGATGCCATTAGAAAAGAGAGAAGAAACATTAAAGAAAAATAGGTATCCAAGAAAGAGTTCATACCACAAATAATTTCACTATTAAGCCTCAAAATATTTGGACCTTAAGTATTATTTTATTACATTCGAAGGTTCATCATCATGAGACCAAGGGGGCAGTTCGAAGGCCTTCTGCATCAGAAAGAGAAATCTGGTATAATTTAACTTCACAGAGTTTGTTCTTAGTTATTTTTAAGAGATTAGTTAGAAACACTCCTATTACAGTCTTTGGGGAATTTTAGCAGAGTGGAACCAAAGACGTGCTTAAAGCAATTCACTAACTTCAGAAGAGCTCAGCAGATAAAAAGGACTCAGGGGTTAGACCTTTGCCCTGTAAGAAAGAGAAGCCTATTCGGGATCAACTTGCCTGCTTAGCGAAAATGTGCCTGGGACACTTCGTCATCAGGAAAGGAAAGGAGAGTGTGACCTTTGCCCATATGCTTATTAATGTTTTGTGTTTCTTTAAATTATCCTTCAACTTTGTTAAAAATATCTATATTTATAATATTTATTAAAATGTAGCATTTATATATGAATACTGTCCTCACAGTCCTTTCTCACTGTTCAGCTCCTCCATCTCTGCTTCAGGGATGCATTTATCTTTTATCACTGTAAGCATAAGATTTGACTTCTAGATCCAAAGAAAATATTATTTTCTAGCTCTCAACAAAACTGTGAGCATTAAACCTTTTCCTGCCTTTGAAAAAAAGCCTTGCACAGTTTATTTTTGCCTTATGTATTTGTAAGAAAGTTGTGCATCTATAAGAAAATAAGAAAGTAACTGAAAGAAACTTGTTTCAACTGGGAGCTACTGAATTTACAAAAAACATTGATTTCTTAATGAAGGGGGGGGTTGTTTCTTTAATTCTGCCTTCTGAATTCACAAAGGAAATACATGGTGATTTATGGTTTACTTTGTTTGGGGGGACTGTTTGGGGTTTTGTTTGGTTTTGTTGTTGTTTATTGGAGGTTTTTTTAGGGGTTAGGTGTGATATCTTCTCTTTATTTGTTATTGTTCTTCTCCCAGATGTTGTTGATTCAATTCACACACTGGAATGGAATGGAATGGAATGGAATGGAATGGAACGGAATGGTATGGAACGGAACAGAACAGAATAGAATAGAATAGAATAGAATAGAATAGAATAGAATAGAATAGAATAGAATAGAATAGAATAGAATAGAATAGAATAGAATAGAATAGAATATTTCAGTTGGAAGGGACTTAAAAGGACGATCTAGTCCAACGGCCTGACCTCTTCAGAGCATCGTGGTGACTAAGTTAAAGGATATTATTAAGGGCATTGTCTAAATGTCTCTTGGCTCAAGGCATCAACCATTTCTCTAGGAAGACTGTTCCAGTCGTTCAGGGGCTTTTGAAAGTGAGTATTCTGATTACTTCATCTGTGTCCTTTAACTTTGCCTTAAACTGAAGAAATAATGGAAAGTTACAACAGGAAAGCTGAAACTGTGACACAAAACCATCTTTGAAGATCCCATGAGAGGCATGTACCACTTGTATATGACGACAAAACACTCAGTAGGTTCTCCCAGATACAGAGTGCCAGTCTGATGTCACAGTTTTAAAGAAACAACCCAAGAATACCCCAAAAATAAGCAACAGTCTCTTCACATGATCTCCTCAGATATTTGTTCAATAGCAAAGGCTTTCAGTGGATTAAACAGAAGAAAAAAGAAGGTTTGTTTCCTCAGCTGGGTAAAGGAAGAGATGGAAAGGGAAGGGGCAGAGCTGTCTGAGGAAATCTGCTGTGCCGTGAGCCTTCCTGTTATGGATCCAGGCTGGAAGAACCCCTGCTCCAGCCTATACACCAGTTACTAGAGTCTTTCGTACCAGTGTAACCCCAAATGCCCCAAACTCTAAGGGCATTGCAAAGTGTAAGTTAGGAAGACTGCACATTGCGGGGAGAGGTAGTTGTTTTTGGTTTTATACCAAAGTTTAGGAAAGTTGCTGTAGAACCCCAAAATACAGAAAGCAATAAGGTGGAATAAAATCATTCTTCCCACATTTCATCCACTCCTAGCTCAAGAGAGAAATAAAACTACAGAGCATCTGCCATCAGAGAGAACTCCTCCATTAAACATCCCTGGCAAACTCACTGTCCTGGTGGTTATGCCTCTAGGAGTATATCCAGAAGAAAAATGGCCTTGTGTGTGCATCCTGTGAAACCAAATGTCACAGTGAAAGCTTGGATCAGTACATTTTTCAGGTAATACTGAACTCATTCTTACTAGCTAAGGAAACCTGACTGTCTGCAAGCCTGCTAGGGTCTATGCTGCTGTTCTTTCCAGGGATCATGCTGACATCCCTCCCACAGTTTGCTTAGAAAGCAGATGAAATCTTTGTCACAAACCACAACACCTGCCATAGCTCCCTACCTAAAAATAAAATCTGAACCTCGTAGCTCATCTTTTTCTTCTGTCTTTTGTTTTATACATCAGGGGATGACATCAGTAATTCACACTATTTGACTGTTTTACTGGAGCTTGCCAAAAATCTGGCTTCTCGCATCTTTTCTAAAAAGAAATAACACTTAGAGATTTTGGTGAAATAAACAGGCTGGCGTCTCAGGCACACAGCACTGCACATTACATGGTGGCAAGGAGAAGAAAGGAGAGGATAAATAGGCAGGAAAGACTTTTCTGAATAATAAAGAGTGAGATGGATGGATAACTGATCTCTTACAGATCCAGAGGAAGAAATCATGTTAGTTGCATGAGAGAAAAAAAAAAGTGAGAGAAAAATAACTATTATTTTTTTCAAAGTGGTAAATTCCTATGTTTTTACCACACATTTCTCCTCTCTCCAAATGTGGCACACTAGTGTAATAGAAAGCAGGAATCCAAAATTAATAGAGCAAGAAGGTATTTTCATATCGATCCACCATGACAAATTAACAGACTTACAAACAACTGAAAAAAAAAAAAGATAAAATAAAAGCTTAGCTATAGAAGGTCTTCTCCATCTGTACAGTGCAGACATCAGATTCTGATTAACTGTGATACAGAACTAATCTTTTCAATTAATGCAAATGAGCTGCACTTTTATGTAGACTGTTACCAGAGGGCATTCAATGATATTTTTATTCACTACATTTGACCTTAAAAATGTTTTGTAGTCATCAAGGATACAATTTTTCACACAGTGGGGATGTAGGAACAGCTAATTAAGTGGTGTTTAATGACATTTGTTCCTTAAAGGAGGGCTGATTAAATGTAGCATGTAATTTTTTACCAAATCAAGCAATTCAGCCAATTTCCACATGTGCTTAATAAGCTAGGCCTTAATAATTACACATCTTGCATAGATGCACAAGTCACAAAGATTTGTGGGCTGCTAAATGTAATGTAACTTATTTGCAAGCCTTAGTTGGTTAGAATGCAGAATTCTGATTTCTTATTCCAACTGTATTAGTTTTTGAGAATAAAGGAAATTTTGTCAGTTCTAGCAAGTGGAATACATTCTGGATTCACTTGTGAGCAGTTACCGCAAAGAAAGTGAGAAAGAATTTCTCAAATGCAGAGTCTTCTGGGATCTTACTTTGGCAAATTTAAACCACCCATTGGAAGCAAAAACACAGCTTACCTTGGCTTTGAGCTCTGACCAGCATGGCACCCTGGTTTTGAAAATCAGCCTGTCTGCATGTCAGCACAGCATAAATGATCTGAGAGAAGCTCAAGAAAGGAACAGGGATGAGTGAGCAGGTGAGTAAGCTCAAACACTAGGAAAGCTGGAAGAGATGGAACAGGTAGGTTTTTTCCCACTGGAAATCAAGCATATTGTTTTCACCATATTTAGGAGAGTTGAATAATTTCATTTCCCCAGGAACTGCTGACTTTCCTTGTTTACTGTATTATACATGCTAGGATGTGTATTGCTTTGATGGCTTATGGCTGGGTGCTTCTTAGGAGATCAGTGCTACAACCACAGCACTGCACTCAAATATCCCGCCTGTTTCTCCAGAGGGACACTGGATAGGTTTCCTATCCCATCTGCTATGAAGGTGTCATGCATATGTTAGAATTTCCGAACAGCACCAACACTTCTGTCTGAGCAGCAGAGTTAAACCCTACAGGGCTAATGCAGAGTGACTTGAGTCCTCTAGCACAGGTGCACCCCCACCTCGAGCACTCGGTGTAGTTTTGGGCACCTCAACATGAGAAAGACACGAAACTGTAAGAGTGTGTCCAGAGGAGAGCAGCCAATACGGTGAAAGGCCTCAAGGGGAAGAATTCTGAGGAGTGGATGAGGTTGCATGGTTTGTTGGAGAGG